>JAUCNO010000279.1:12633894-12656331 GCA_032353835.1 Enteromius viviparus | reverse complement strand
TTTTTGTAAGACATGTTTCTAAAAATTATTAAATGTCCTAAATTAGCAAAGGTCTAGTCCTGGCTTAATCTAATTCCAATCCAAGAAACCGGCCCATAATGTGTTACTTTGTTTGTAGAAGTGGCCCAGGTGACTACCGCTCACACAGCTGCTAGTGCAGAGCAGTTGAATCTAGCCCCAGGACAGCTCATCCTCATCCTCACCAAGAACCCCTCCGGCTGGTGGCTCGGGGAGCTGCAGGTGAGTGAGTGGTTCATGCCGTAAGTGAGCCATTATCTTCACTTATATTAATAAAGTTTTACACAGTTTTAACAGATTTTACTTAATATAGCCCACATTATTTATGATGTATATATTGGTGAGTTTCAGTTATTTGCAGATTTTACTGTCAGTCTTTAATTATCGTTTGTACAATTCCAGATATATAATGATTAAAACAAACAAAAAAAAAATTAAAAGGCTGCAAAAGTTTTTGTTTGTTTTTTTCAGGCCAGGGGGAAGAAGCGTCAGAAGGGCTGGTTCCCTGCTTCACATGTCAAGCTTCTGGGCTCAAACAGCGGCAAATCTACACCTGCATCTGCGGCTGGTAAGAAACAGAACAGCTTTCCAAGTTTTTGTTTTGTGCATGAATCTCCCTTTATTGCTCTCTCTCTCTGTCCTCACTGTAGTCGGCCAAGTCATCGCCATATACGACTACACCGCAGCAAATGAGGACGAACTGAGTTTCTCAAAAAGTCAAATTATCAATGTGCTGGACAAAAGTGATCCTGACTGGTGGAAAGGAGAATTCAATGGGGTCACAGGCTTGATTCCTACCAACTATGTGAAAATGACCACCTCTGATTCTGACCCCAGTCAGCAGTGTAAGTAGAGACCCATAAACAGACCAGTCTATTTTGGTTATGTGCTTTAAGCATTTTGCCGGGTTTGGTTGGAATTGCAACTAAAAAATCAGCTCTCTTTTTTTTTTTTTTTTTTTTCGTTTTTTGAAAATTAATTTGGTTTCAGATTATTTAAAGAAAAAGAAAAAAATCTGTCTATGATCCTTAAATGTGGGTGTTTATTATATGAAATTATTTGTATTTATGGCGGAGTGTGTTACAATTTCATTACATTATTCCAATGACATTTTTATCCTGCTTAAAATATGATCAATATTTAGTGTTATTTTATGGTGCCTTATGGTTCGTTTTATTTTGACAGTTATAATGGAAAGGGTATTTGCAGTCTTTCACAATTATACATCTATCTAATCTAATGTTAGACATTTCCTCTTTTCATACTCCATATTTAGCCACACGTTTACTTCTTACACAATCACAATATTTCCCCCGACTTCTTCTTTTGTGTCCTTCTCTGTAGAGTCGTAACACCTTTCTTTCCTTCATCCATAAGAGACCTATTATCTCCCTCTAATAGGAAACCACCATTAACTCACCCAGTCACCCTCCTGTATCTTTCCTCACCAGTTTGTGGCTGGTTATCTGAATCAATCTTATCAGACTTAATCTGGCTTTCCTATTTTGAAATGTCTAATATTTAAGTTTTCTTAATTTCTTAATGGTGGCAGCTTCTTTCATGTGCTCATTTTGGTACTGTGAGATTTCACAGTAAAGCTGTTGCTCTTCAGTTTGGTCATTTTAACGGTCGTTACATTTTAAGGTATGTTACAAGGTGTGAAATTGCCTCAGTATGTCATCGCAATCACACTAATGATACACTTTACATATGGTTATCAATGCGACTTTAAACTTTAGTATTATTAATCTCTGGTTACTGAAGGCACTTTGAGATTTTAAAGAACAAAAATCTGTCATTTATTTGGAGGCAGTTTGACCTTGAACCTTTAGATGGTTTTCAATCTTTTGCTTCCATTTTATTTATATACATTTGTTTTAGTAATTTCAGTTTAAAATCAATGTAAGAACAAAACAACGAAAGACAAGCTGTTACTGTCTGTGTTGTATTTGTGCAAATATAGTTCTGCCGATGCTAATTTAAGCATTAAACGCTTTCGCCTTAGGTGGTATTGTTACATATTTACTGCGTTTTATGTCATGTTTGTGCATGACTCGCTTCTGTATAAACAGATCTGTTAATATTATATGGGAAACTATGCAAATAGTTGTAAATTTGTGAACAAATGTTTGCCTTAATATCATTTTATTGGATGTTGTTAATAATACTTAAGATATCTCAAATACTTGGATCTTGTACTTACTTGATTTGAAGAAATCTAGACATTAAAGTCTTTTGAAAAAAAAAAACAAACGTCGTTCCTTTTTTAATTTTTGTAACATAAGACATCAGTGCCAAAAAAACACTTTCAAGTATGCAGAAAATCCCATAAATGTATTTTTTTAATAACGTTCTGTAAAATGTAGCCATGTACATTGAACATTTTTTTTTAATTAGTAGTGTCTCATATATTTCTCATATATTTCACCACCTTCATGAGTTTTCAGTGACGTACTGTCAGCTAATCTTCACTGCCATCTAGTTATAGTTATCCTATTGTTCTATTATGGGTGAAAACAGAATAATCCTGCATGCTCGCAGTGTTCATTACAGTAAATGAGCAGATTCACAAAGCAGAGTTCATAAAAATGAGCAATCATTCAGGGGGTAAACTGCTATTTTTACGACTCTGGGATGTGGACGATGAAGGCACCACTAACGGCACCCCGGATGGTCAAACGGACAGACCATCAACAGGTGAGGATTGACGCTGGAACGGTTTGAAGTGTCATCAGCACGCTGCGACTGACATTATCCTGCTTTTAAGTGTGCTTGAGTGTGTTTGCAGTCAGGCTGTTGAAGGATCTTCTGCAGCCGTCAGTTTGTGTGTGTTTTGTTGTTTATGGGCTTCAAGTGTCTGGGTGTTTTCTTGTAGGGTGTGCTGACCAGAGCACTCTGGATTCAATGAGCCCGCAGGAGAGGAAACGGCAAGGATACATCCATGAGCTCATTGAGACAGAGGAGAAATACAATGAAGACCTACAGCTGGTCCTTGAGGTAGACGGATCAATAAACTCACATTTATTTATTTAGCAGACCCTTTTATCCAGTCGACTAAATATGAATATGATATATAATAATATATATAATATATATATATATAGTATAATATAATACGAAATATGAATAAAACAAGCCATTTATAATTATTTATTATTTAATTGATTTATTTAGGATGTTATTTAAATAAAAATGTGCGTTTTGAGTTTATATATTTTAATGATTGAATTTAGTGACAAATTGACAGAATATTTAAAGTAACAAAAATTCTTATTAGTGTAATAATATAGTATTATAAATAATAATGTATTAATAATTATATGGAATTGGTAAAATATTTTACTTTGTAATATATTATATAAGGCAAATATATACATACACACACTACCAGTCAAAAGTTTTTGAACCCTAAGATTATTATTTACGTAACTTGGATTTGTTTGATCAAAACATTGAAAACTAAAAATTTTATTTTGCTTAAAATAGTCGCTTTCCATTTGAATACATATTACAATGTTATTTATTTTTCTTGTCTTTTTTTAGGTCTTCTACAAACCCATGTCTGAATCAGGTCGCCTCACTGAGACTGAAATGAACATGATATTTGTCAACTGGAGAGAGCTTATCCAGTGCAACTCCAAGATGCTCAAGTATGTGAGGTTAACTTGCAAATATATATCCTTTACCAATGCGTAGTCTTTCATGCATGGTGTATGTATTGTCAGGGCACTGAAAGCAAGGAAAAAGTCCGGAGGAGAGAACATGCCTGTTCACATGATCGGAGACATCCTGACCTCTGAGCTGTCACACATGCAGGCCTACATCCGCTTCTGCAGCTATCAACTGAACGGTGCCACGCTGCTGCAACAGAGAACCGATCAGGAGCCAGACTTCAAAACTTTCCTCAAGGTGGCCTCCCATGCATCACTTAAACAGTTGACTTCAGTTATGCGAAGCTGTATTTGACAAACTATTTATTGGTTTGGTGGTCTTTCAGTGGGGCATATACATTTTTGAAAGTGCTTACAGTATTTCCCAAGTAGTATAATTAATTATATTAACCACCATTAGTGTTTGTTAATTTTTTGTTTTTTTTTCTTCAGAAAATTGCTACAGACTACCGTTGTAAAGGAATGCCATTGTCCAGCTTTTTACTCAAACCTATGCAAAGGCTCACTCGCTATCCTCTCCATATTAAAAATGTGAGTACGGTGAAAATGACTTATTGTAGATTTGTTTCATTGTTCTATATCTGTTATTTAAAATGTTGATCGTTAATTGAAAGGATTAGTGCATTATTAATGTTAATCAATACTTTGTATTGTATTTGTGTGTCCAGATCCTGGAAAGTACTCCAGAGGGTCACACAGACAACCAACAGCTGCAAGACGCTTTGGAGAAGGCAGAGCTGCTGTGCTCTCAGGTGAACGAAGGTGTCAGAGAGAAGGAGAACTCTGACAGGCTGGAGTGGATCCAATCCCATGTGCAGTGTGAAGGCGCCATAGAGGTGAAAAAGCACAGCATTTAGTCATGTGACATTTGGAGCGGTTTATGTACTGTCTGATACAAGAAGTAGCTGATGCTCAAAACATGCATTACAAGATCAGTCTAGATGTACGCACATGATCTTTCAGAAATCATAATATGCTGATTTGCTACTTAAGATAGGTAACAATATTGAAAACAATGTGGCTCCTTTATTTGTCTAGAAACTGATACGTTTTTATCGTTATTTGAATTTGAATTTGAGAAGAATATAATTTGAAAAATATTTAGTGACATTGTAAACCGTCTCTCTGATCAATTTAATTCATCCTTTCTCAGCAAATGTTAATTTATTTTGAAAATCACACTGACTAAACTTTGAAATTTGAGGGCTGATTGATTGAAAACTCTTCTATTGTGCCACTCGTCTAGAATCTGACCTTCAACTCTCTGACCAACTGCTTGGGCCCTCGTAAATTGCTTCACAGCGGGAAGGTGTTTAAGACCAAGAGCAATAAGGAGTTATACGTCTTTCTGTTCAGCGACTTCATACTGTTCACCCAAGCTGTCAAGCAGTTCACTTCCTCAGGAACGGACAAGCTCTTCAGCCCCAGGTCCAACACCCAGTACAAGATGTACAAGACGGTATGTTTCCACTCCTCTTTATAGAGTAGTGCTCTTTTATGTTTAATAAAATAAAATAAGAAAAGCACTTGCATGTTTGTGTTCTCAGCCTGTGTTCCTCAATGAAGTTCTGGTGAAGCTTCCATCAGATCCGTCCAGCGACGAGCCAGTCTTCCATATTTCCCACATAGATCGTGTGTACACTCTAAAGACCGAGAACATTAACGAGAGGTCAGTTTCAGCAATCGCTCGCTTTATCAGTCTTATCAGCAAACCACTATTTACTGGACACATGAAGGCTTTATGAACCGTTAAAGGAATGTTGTTTTCACCACACTGCGTTAGTAGAGAACAAATAGCTCTTTCTATGCTGAAGTGGAATTGAATTTGAATGCAAATGTTTAGGCAAAACAGACTTTTTGCTTCGAACAATATTTCATGCAGAAAAAAATAAAACAAGTTTATCTCCTTGCTATCCTGCTAGGACTGCATGGGTTCAGAAAATCAAAGCGGCATCGGAAGCATTCATTGAGACGGAGAAGAAGAAACGGGAAAAGGCCTTTCAGTGTATGTTTTATGTATTTATTTGGAACACTGAATATAAGTAATACACGACAATCCAAAGGTTTGGGGTCAGTAATGTTTTTGTGAAATAAATACTTTTATTCAGAAATGTTGCATTCAGAAAAGAATATTGATTTTCAAAACAAAAGCATTTTTTTGGTTCTATTTTAAATCATCTAAATTTATAATGTTCCTTGTCTGTTCGGTTACATCATTAATTGGTCTTTACCTCACATCTATGCCATCTGTACATGTACAAGCTACTACTACATATACTGTAAAACATTACTTTGGTGTAAAGATGCTTTGCAATGATATGCATCGTGAAAAGCGCTATACAAATACATTTGAATTGAATTAAATTTAATATATCATGGAATTCTGAAAAGATCCGTCACACAGTATTGCTGCTAAAATATTAAGCAGCAAATCCATAAGAATGATTTCTGAAAGTGACACTGAAGACTGGAGTAGTGTTAATGAGAAATCAGCTTTGACATCACAGGAGTACGTTACTTTGCCTTCGTAATCTTTATTTCAAAGCTTCAAAAAAACTTCTGATTGGCAGTGTATGTCATGGTCTGTAAATAAACATAATTATTTCAACAGGTTGGCTAAGTTTGTGTTTTTTGGTTGTGTTTTTTTAACAGCTCGATCAATGAAGGCAAGTGGAATTGGTCGCTTGCTAGTCACCGTCTTGGAGGCAACAGAGCTAAAGTCCTCCAAACCAAACGGTGAGCTGTTTTATTATATAATGATGATTGAAAACTCTTCCCAATACAGTAGTTAATACTGGTTTGTTTTTTCAGGAAAAGGTAATCCATACTGTGAAGTGACCATGGGCTCTCAGTGTTACAGTTCCCGGACCATCAATGATACTGTCAACCCCAAGTGGAATTTCAATTGTCAGTTTCACATTAAAGACCTGTATCAAGATGTCCTCTGTATTACCATTTTTGAGCGGGAGCAATTTTCTCCAGATGGTATAATACTGTTTCTATTTAATTTAATTTTAAACTGAATCTGTATCTCTATATTTTAGCACGTTTAATTACACGCATTGTTACATTTGTCTTTCTCTCTCTGTAGACTTTTTAGGTCGCACTGAGGTTCCTGTGGCCACTATTAAGAAAGAGCTTGAGAATAAAGGTCCGTCCACTAGGAGGTTGCTGCTTCATGAAGTTCCCACTGGAGAGGTTTGGGTTCGGCTTGACCTGCAGCTGTTTGACCACAAACCCCCCAAATGATGAGGAGAGAGGATGTCCCTTCAAAACTGCACTTCAAGCACAGCTTCTCACCACTAGCTTCTTGAGATTGCCTTAAACTGTTCAACTCAACTACTGTGGAACGTAATAATGAATGTGTGACCTTAAGATAGACGAGTTAACGTTGACAACTTTGCCAAGTTTTGATTTTTGACCAAGTGACATGGGAATGAAAAGGGAGAATTTGGGATTTTTGTTGTTGTTGTTAGTTTTATTGCCTAAATAATTTACCACTGGATGTAGAGAAATCTCAGGACCTATATTTTGCTGTCTTTTTTGCTGCTCAGAAAGCTATATTTGTTAAAATCGTAACTTGCCTAGATTTGAAGTTGATGAGCTTTTTTTTTTTAACTTGAATATTCTCATCAGCAACGTTTTTTAATCCATTATCCGTCTGCCTTACCTGCCAGTTCTTCCATTTAACTTTTACAATTATAGAATTAATTTGCACCAGCCAGTTGATCCTCTATAAAACCGCTTACTAGCCTGTGTAACATTGGAAGGAACTTTTTTGCAGAGCTTACTAGTTTTTATGTAGGAAGGTACAAATGAGGTGATTAACCAGGGATGATTGGTTAAAGGTCTAATCACTGTTGATTTTGTGTGCTTGACTGAGTTTTATTTATGTTAATTTATGCGTCTTGGACTATCTGCACATTTTACGCTGCCCATTATTTCTGGATTGCTGTAAAGCATTCAGAAAAGGTCTTAATATTGTATATTTTTGCTGAGTTGGAGTAGTATGAACGTTTACTCGAGTCACTTGAGTTTGTCTCTTAGGTTTTATTTGTTTTAGTTTTAAATATAAATGTAATAAAAGTTTGTTGAATATTCGGAAAATGTTTTGCCTTAAACCCTTTTTTCTTTATTATTCTCTCTGCAGTTTTCGTTTCCTTTTAGCCAAGTATTAGTTTTGAGAAACGGTCTAATATTGTATTGTCAGAAAGACCTCTAAGCACAAATATGCAACAAAATCAGGATGCAAATAAAATTGAAATACTGTATACTGGGTGTGTGTCTTTACTGCCAACTAAATGTTTTAGTAACTGTAAGAGGACACTTTTATTTTTTGGCTGTGATATACAGCCCAGAGCCATCCTCTTGCTAAGTCTGATGTCACGCGTCAACGGTTCTGAGTCCAACCGCTCTATCAGATATTCTGGTATTCAGGCCCTATGCACAAGCAGAGGTTCATAACTACCTACGATACCATTTAATACACCAATCAACTGATGCATTTACCCAAAATATAAGCATTTACATTAGTTAACATTTATTGTGATCCTAAAATTATATATAAAGGAAAATAAAATTTCACTCCTAAGGGGCCCTCACCCAACTTGGGGCCGTGGTAATTTACTGGAACGCCCCTGATCAGATACAAGGAGAAAACAACAAAACGTGGTAATATACATTCACAATGTGATATAATACTACCAGAAAATTACAATCTTAACCAAAAACTCCAAACCGAAATCCCAGATATCCAGAACATAAAAATATAAATAAATATTTAAATAAATGTGTTTGGGACACTGAGCGCATGAAGTAGTGTACACCGTAAGTTTGAAAACGTTTAGCTGAAATGTTTAATTTGAATACACAGTGATCAGAAAGGGCTCCTGAGGTAGTATTCTCAAGTGAAGCGAGTTGAGGATAGGACCCGGAACAGCACTACTTACATCACCACTTAAAGGGATAGCGCCAATAATATTCACGAGCCAGGCGGTTGTTAAGGGCGACAGAGTTCAGTTGTGAATGCGCACAAAATAAACGTTTATGAGGCAGTGTGCTACGTATAAATATGAACCCATTTCCAAAGTTATTAGAAGGCAGTCTCATTGAGACAAAACATGTAGAGTCCGCGGCGATATTTGTGGCGAAAACTGGCGATGTAACGGCGGCGTCCAACTTCACAGTGAGTTTCTTCATTTCTAAGACAAACGTGTCATTCAACTTCAGGTTTTATCGATAGTATATGTTTACAGAAGCCATGTACATTTTAGGTATACCTGTTAAATCTTTTCAAACAGGTCTGTCCAGATCAAACACAGATGTTTCTAGACGCATTCAAGCACGTGAATGTCACAAGGCAGAGAGGACTGGACTTCAGGAACAAACACTACACCTGTGTGCGTGCTGACAAACACTCCGTATACACTAAATGTGTAGGTAACAATATTTTTCTCTTTAATCAGACCTGCTCAAAAATGAGTAAAATCCAACAAATGAACCCATTTAAAGTAGCCTTACTCCAATTGTGTAAAGCTGAGCCACTTAATTGTGCATTACTACATTGACTCAATGAAAATTGCAAATGTGAACAATTCAGTAATATTTCGTCAAAATCACATCATTAACTGATTTTTATTTACTGTTTTTGTTTAGGAAGGACATGGTCTTATATTGGTAAGAACTGCACTGTATGTGATTGTGGCCACATATTCACGGAGCATGTATCCAAGTATCTGTGTGGAAGCAGTTGAGAAACTAGGTGTGCTAAAACTTTAACCATGTTTTTTCCCCCCCAAAATAAACGATCTGATAAATACTTGATGATAATGTTTGTGTTCTAGCTGAGTATCTGCGTGAAAAGGGAAAATGAAGCTCATCATATCAGACCTGAAGAGGTGAAGAATCTATTCAGCGCGACTCTGAACACCATTGATGAGAAACCGTGTACTGTACTCTATCTGCTTAGTTACTGGAACACCAAGGTAGGTTGTTTCAGTATGGCTCAAACAAAAAAGGAACATAACAAACATGTTTTGTAATGGGACTTTAATTTACGCATTGAGATTTGGCATCTTAAAATATACACACAACCTTAGTTTTACATTTCAACACTGAACATAATAACACAATAACTCAACTGCCACAACTTGGGCAACAAGATCTTTCACCGAAAGAATATAAAACTCCATAGAGACTGCAAACAGAACAAAAGCTATTGCAACTGTATGTTATTGGTGATGCCATTCATTCAAACAGAGAACATGTTACACAGTCTTATATTATTCAGCTTTTTTTTGTTTTAGAAAAAGAAATCTTAATTAACTTAAGATATGTTACGTTTTGTTAGACAGGTAGACAGAGCAGAAACAATCCATAATGTTTGACCTGATCATTCACAGTGTTGAAGTTTGTAGCAGTCATTTGTCATTATAATAAGCTTGTATCACCAACTGAACAAAATAGAGATCAGTTAAATTTGCATTTTCGTGTTGCGAACATCTATATCATATACTGTTTGTTTGTTTGTTTGTTTCATTGCATAACAATAACACGGTTTACATTAAAATACACAGTTCTTTTAAATCAATCCCAAAAGCTCATTCATGCATCACATCAGTGCTTCTTGATACCCATGGAAAACCACAGACTTAAAAATTAGCAAGCGCTTCCTTGTCCATTTACGTATCACAAAAAAACCTTATTCCTTTACTACAGACATATTTTAGCATACAGTGCTTTCATAATACACAGCCCATTTCATCCTTTAATAAGACAAAAACAATACACACAATTGGGTGTACACACAATAAAGGTGTTGGTGTTGGCAGAATATAAAGATTTGTTTAAAAAATTAAATTAACACAATAATAGTATGCACCATCGATCAGGAGAGTTTATATTCTTAATTACTGAAATAAGTATAAATACTCAGGTGTGTGTTTATATATATATATTTTATGAAAATGAGTAAGATGTAAATATTACATTAATATGAAGGAATTAATACAGGTAGGAAATACTTCATGACCTGAGTGATTTTTGCATTGTTGTTTGCTTTTGTTTAGTTTCTGTTTTTCTTTAACATGCTAACGGTATGACCCATAATAAAATCAATTTCTGCATGGTTCATATTTGCTGCGCAGAGTTATGTACTTTACATAAAATACAAGCAAATAATAAGGAATGGAAGGTTATCACACGGTAATATAATTATAAGCATTAGGCAAAAAGAAAAGTGTGTATGTGGTAAAAAGTTTTCCGGGATGGCACAATTAAGATCGATCCACTTGCGTTTTTAAGGAAATGATGTAGTAAAATAATTTAGGGATTTAAAAAAACATAACTTTTTTTTTTTTCAATTTTGTCATGAAAGGTCACTTTAAGTTTCAAAAGACTACCTTGTGTAAATTCAGTATCACCTGAGATATACTAAAGCTGGCTTTATACCTACATCTGAGTTTATTTAACATTATCTTTTAATTTGATGAACCTTTAAAATTTCTGACAAATGCTCAAAAACTTTTTATACTATGTAATAAAATAACTGTATTCCCTCATATATCTTTACAACCTTGGACAAAGCCAATAAACAGTTTTTTTTTAATAGCATAATGTAATTTCCTTGTTGGTTATGAATAACGGTTTTGGCACTTTAACCGTAACCTCATCAATAAAAAATAAACACATTCTCTAATATGAGCTATGTAATATGCTTCCAGTAAAACAAAATATTAGCACACACGCTGATAAATGTTTGTAAAAATGTTAAATAATATTAAAGGGACAGGCAGAGGGCGGCATGCGGTCTGCAAAGTGCTAAGTTGCTTGTGCGTAGAGGAATCCCTATGGCAGTGCAGCGTCAGAGCTGAGGGGATGCTATCTTCTCACATGACTGCATGTCCTTTCAGCTGCTCTCGGGATGTTGCTCCTGCTTGTCTACATCTGGTAATTGCTCTCTCCAGAAGGTGAACTGGCTGAAGGTGTCTGAACAGGGGAAGTCGGTGGTGTTTCCTCTTATCAGGAGAGGGAAGACATGATCCACGACCTCACACAGACGTCCATAACTGTACACAAGAATATATAAATGAATTTACTGTCAGACGAACAAATTAGACACTGCTAAATGATCTACTGTTAATTGATAATGGAAATGGCAAAATATTGAATGTCCAGATACATTTAAATGAGACTTTAGATGGAAATACGAGCTTAATTATTATGAATTGATATATTTGTATAATTATTAATCGCTTATAATTACAAATAATAATATAATTGTAAATCATTTTATAACAGGCTTTGCTTAATGCTAAATATATTTATTTTTCTTTTCATCCTGGGTAATGAAAACAATGCAAACAAAACAGGGTTAGTTAGGTTTTTTTCTTTTACAATGAGACCGCTATGTTTTAATTGGATCTAGAACTGTTACAAACACTTACGATGATATGTTGGTCTTTGCATGTTCTTGGATGAGCTCTCCCTTAGGATTCACAGTGAATATTCTGTTCAAAGGCACTCCAACCTCTTTATATGAATAAACATCCTGGAGAGAAGAATATTCCTTAGATATCTGCATATATCAGATGGAGGTAATGTTAGCAGTTCTTGCTACTAGTTCTTACTGTTGCTCTGTTTCCAAAAGCAGCATAGAAGGGCTCTGTGTTCGGATGGAACAGGTTTTTAATGTCGGTCAGACATTCAATTTTAAACTTTTCTGGCTTCTTCTCAATGACCTCCCTGAAATAAAAAGAATAGACATCAGTTACATGTAATATGGCATTCTTTCTTTATTTTAAAACCTATGCGAGTTTAGTGTGTGTTACAACCTGTGAAATGCAGAGAACAGACTACTGGGACTGAGCAGCACAGGTCCCATGGGTAACATAGTGCCTCTTTCATTAACCCAGTGCAGGTAACCCCGGGTCATATCAGCCATGCCAATCGCTCGAGCTGAACAGTACATAAACTTGTAACCGTTCCTGTTACACAAAGAGAATTAGACATATTAGTCTTTTTTAAAATAGGCCAAATATCTTGTGCTCACATGTGTGGTGTGGGACTCACTGGCTGACTCTATGATAGAGTCGGGCAATTCCCTGATGGGTCCAGTCTTTACCCAGAGTGGGTAAAATGTGTCCCAGGGTGTCAGACCTGAAGGAAATTTTGCAATTTAGACCGTACCTTCAGTTTTTCATCCGACAAACCCATTATATTGCCATAGAAAGTTGCCTTGAGTAGTCTCACCTTGTGATGGTGCCATCGATGTCTGAAATCACTATCTTGTCATCCCAGTTCCACAGATAAATGGTGCCCTCACAGCGGCAGGTGCCCTGATACTGGGTGGTAACGCTGAAGGCCACTTCATTGGGGCCATCTTTCAAGTGTAGACTGCCCTGTGAGGAACATGGGTTTCCATAACCTATTCTGTGACTGATTTATAGGCTTTATGGAAAATGAGATGCTTACTAGCTGTTCTGAGGACAAACGAAGTGTCTTCCTGTAAAAGTGGCCTCCAGTGCTGTGTAGAACTTCGGGCTGATTGCTCAAAGGATTCTGCTTAGCACCTCCACTGTCATCTTCACTGGATGATGATTCATCCTTTAATCTAGGAAAAATACCACCAGTCAAAATCTATACTCTTTCAATAATCTACATTCTATAGTCTTCTAAAATATGTTTTGTTTGATAAGTCACACAATAGTTTCTGCATCTGAGTTCATTCTAAAATCCGATTTTGTAGTTACTGTCTACATCCCCCAGTTTCACAGACAAGGCTTAAGCCTAGCCCTAGACTAAAATGTCAATCTGAGCTGTTTCAACAAAGAAGCTTGCACTGACTGATCTTAAAACATGTCAGTGCCTTGTCTTAAGATGCACACTTATTGTCTTTATTGAACTATGGCCTAATCCTGATTTAGGCTAAGCCATAAGAATATGACTCTTGTCTATTATATCTATTCTAAATATGATAAATTAGGTACCTGCTCACAGATGCTGTTCTTATCAAATCCTCTCCACCTTCAATCTGATCAGATGCTGATTCCTGTTGCAGTAGGAATAATAGTAACTCATTTGCATGCATATATAATATTTGCAAACATGCCAAGTCAAAAGTCTTGTGATAAATCTGGTATTACTTCACCACCTTAGTTCTATTGACAGTAATGCAAGTATACCGATTTGGAGCTGTTGTTTCTGCCCCGCCATGAAAACCACCAGCGTCCTCCTTTTTTGGGCATCTTCTCCTTCATGATGTTCTCCACTGTGGCCTGGAGCAAACGCACAGAGGCCCTGATACTCAAAACTCAAAAACTAAATGACAGGATGACTGAACAAACATGCAGCTAATAAATCAAAACAAATTCACAAAGACGTACAGGACTAGAGCCGAACACGCTAGGAAAACAGTATGTGAAGAAACCAAGAGCAGAGTAGACGTAACTCAGACAGGAATACTTAGCGCAATGGCGCACAATGGGATGGGATGAGGGGAGATCAATTAAAAATAAAAAAGAAGAAGAAAAACAGGGAGGAGGGAAGAGACAAATTTAAATGCCCTGGAGTGCCATGAGAGCCGGGGTGTAGTTTACACAAGGACTTTAAAAAGCCATGAAACACTCGTAGAACACTTGAAGAGACAAACAATACAGAAACAAAACAGTATTTTCTACCACTGTGATGTATTTCATCATAAACTCTGCTTTTTGGTTGGCATTGAGGTAGTGCTGACTTTTAAAAAAAAAAACACATAAGCAAAGGTGTCTAAATATTCATAAAATAAGACACATCCAGTGGAGTACAGTATTTTTTTTTTTACTGTATATGGCGGATAATGATGTTTCCACAAATATTTTCTTTGTTGTAATCCACCTGCAGGGGTCACATGAATCCCACCCGGAAGTAAATAATTAGTTTAATTTAAGATCACTGTATTTAATTGTAAATGTTTGTGAATGTACTCAATTTAAATTGGTTTAGAATTATAATTGTTTTATGTCATTTAAATTGTATATTAAAATTATATCTTTTTTAAAATAAAATGATTGTGCTTTCTTAAATGTAAAGTCAACTATATAGTAAATGTACTACTCTAAGGTCACATTGTCAGTGTTTGTTGAACAGTTTAAGACCTTTATGTACATGACGTGCGTGTTGTTTATGCAGTCTTTACCTTTGGCAAGGGCTTCTGGAAAACCTGCATGGCTAGTACGATAGGAGCGGCTGTGGTCCAATTATAATACCTTCGTGGAGATAACAAAATGTGTTAAATAATTGACAAATGCAATAAAATACTTTACTGAGGATGTGTGACATACTTTGTACCAATCTTTACGACCAGGTTGGGATCATCAATGATAGATGGATTATCTGCAAACTCCTGATAAGATATTGCTCGTTCCTCAAATTCCTCTGTAAATGAAAGATTGTTAACACTTTAATGGCTTTTCCTGCTCCAGCTAATGAAATCTAGAAAAAAACAGGATGTATGTATATGTATGTGTGTGTGTATATATATATATATATATATATATATATATATATAAATAAAATAACTAAAACAATTTAATTGTAACGATATTTCATAATATTACTGCTTAAGAGAAACTTTTGACGGCATTAAAAAAGGCAGCAGCCATTTGTCTAATTAGCGGTAGTCTATTTACACTTGGTGCAAATGTAAATAGCAATTAGATGCAATTTCCACTAAGTGAAAATAGCTTATTTTGTTTAGTGATAGATGCTATTTACACTAAGTGCAATAGCTATTAATTTTACACTGTTCAAATAGCAGGACTTTCTGCTATTTATTGCAAATAGTGGCAATTATCTGCACTTTAGTATTGTAGTCCATTATAAAACATTATGCAATAATAGCATTATTATTAAATTACAAAATTAATTCAAATGATTAAATGATGCCACCTTACTGGGAAAATAAAGCCCTCTCTACACATACCTTAACCTTACCCAAAACTTTATTTTCAACTTTTATGAGATATGAGATTTAAAAAGGTAGAAAAAAAAGTATGGCAAAAGGTGATTTGGAACTTGTGTCAAAAAGACTATGGTACACGCTTTAATATATATGCCACTGGAACAGATGTTTGATGGATGTCTTTTGTAGCATTGACTCCAATCACACGTTGGTGGGCGGAGTTAGTGTAAACTGCCTCTGCCAACAAGGCAGGCTAAGTGTAAATAGACTCTCTGAAAGATGGACTTAGTATAAATAGATGCTCTTGAAAAATAATTACCTTTCACAATCTTTTGAATATTGGTTCACAGGTGCATTACAACTTCTCCATTTACCTCTAGTGATCTCTCTGTTTTCTGTCAGTCCTCCACAGAGAGAGATGGCAATATGAGGCAAGTCTCCTAACTGGTCAGAAAAGCTGTCCACCCCACTGTCCACTCCACTGCTGCCCACAGACTGAGGGGACTGATTAGCACTTCTAGATTCTGCCCCACCCCTCGCAGAAGCTGCTCCATCACTTAACAAAAATCAATACGACAATTTAAATCATTTAAAATACTTACATTACATCAGAATCATAACCGAACAAGTGAAAATGTACCTCTTTGGAAAGTACAAGGCTGCCACCTCAGGCTCCAACTCTGTGATGTCATCCAGGTATACTCCATCTGATCCCAGGTGCCGGCTCCTTTTGTCTAGGAACGATATAGTTTGGCATTATGTTTTAGCCAAATACGCTAGGCTTTGTAACTTAACATAAGCTATTTTAATGCTCTCTACCTTTTCTCTTGGACGGCGAGTCTGTCTTGCTAATGGCATGAGCTCCAGGACTGTGCCGCCCCTCTTCCAAGTCTGTGATAAGATGGGCGGCTGCACTGATGGCCTCCACATCTACAGCAGAGGCAGATGTTGACTCTTCAACCATGAGATCAGGCACATACACATCACTGCCGTGAGACTCCACCATCCCATCTCCAGTGATGGCTCTGAAGTGTGTGCTTTCAGACCGTGGGATTGATCTTGGGGTCACCACCAAAGGCTCTGACATGGGCTTTAAGAATGACGGCTGTGGAAAGAGAAAGATGTAGAGTTAGACATAGAGGTCAGATTTGTTGTGGTTATGTGGCATGTCTAGTGTTTATTGTACCTTGGCAGCATGAGGCAGCTCTCCCCATGTCCAAAGCATCTCAGGGTTATCCGTCTTCCCTCCGCTCCTCTGACTGGCCAGCAATTCGGAGTCACTTTTAGGTGTAGATGGCAAGGAGCCATTTGGGCTGCTGTGGGGAAGAATGAAAGACATTGAGAAACATTTTGGATTAACTGTAGAAAAACAGCTGTTATGAAATAAATTAGAAACAACGTCTTCAGCTTTCAACTCCTTGCCCTGCAAAACTGAATTCCAACCAAGTTATGGCTTTGTTTCACATGTAATTACATTCTGTAGTGGTTACCTGGGTGTGGACTGAAACATGGCTGTTTGTTGAGGACAGGAAAAGGACAATCCTGAATTGGTGGGAATGGGTAAGGAGCAGATCTTCTCCAACCCTTTGCTGTAGGTCAGATTACAAAGATTTATTTTCAAATGTCCATAACTTTGAATTTCGTACTTATTGTAAGCATAATAATATATGAGCCTGTTGTAGAATTAACACAGCTGAATGTATTGGCATGTATTATGTATTATGATATACTGTATCAGTATACAGTAGCTGTGGGAAGAGTTTGCTGATTTTGATAGGTATATATTGATAAAACCTTCAGTTCAGTTTGGTTACAGGGATTTACTGTTGTGGGAAACAATCCTGTTGGACTGAATGTATTTATTTTATGCATTTATGCACATTTTTGGATTTAACTTCACATTATTGTATTTCTGCTGAATTTCTGGCACCGCAGTGTTTAGTATACATTATTTCTTTCAACTGACTGGCACAAATACAAATTGATTTGCTTTTCTTTGAAATCCTCACGATAACTTTAAAGTCTGTTATTCTTCCAAAGTGGCATACCTTTGAACAGCAGTCCAGTTCCCTTCAGACTGGATGTATGTGCTGCTAGTTCCTTTTACCTGCTCAGCAAATAGCTCATGTGACATGGCTCTGAAAACACATACAGTAAAAGCAAACATACATGTAAGTATAAAGGTAAGCGTAAGACATTGTATACATTTAAAGTGCGTTTTTACTTCATGCCTAATGACATAGCCAAGGCTAATCTGTAGTGCTTGTCATCAACAGGCTCATTCTTCCAGGAAGACAGAGAGCATTGTGGGGTTTCTAAAGAGCTGGATTCAAACTGCCGCTTTGCCGAGCAACACATTCTTGAGTTTAGATTCATTCCCAGCTGACTCTCTTTGGCTTGTGCACAGTGTTGTCCCAGTGGCCTTTACTGTCACTTTTTAAATTTATAACTGGTACCTGGGAAACAGAATCTTGGTAATGCAAAGCATGTAGTTTGACCTTTTAGCCTGCTTATCCAGATTGAACAGATAAAATACATAACTTGTCCACTGGGATTGAAATAAGGGAAAAGGGAAAAGGATGTTTGTGTTAAACTGGTTCATATTGCAAATAATTTCTTTTCTTAGATATGTGGGGGTATGGCCAGATTGCCCAGCATTACAAAGGACTCCCCTCGAGCTGAAGCCAGAACTGGCAGGGTTTCATGAATTTCGTGGAAAAACATTGGAGGGGCTGTTTGAGCCACTTGTTTACTTCAGCAATAGACCTGGCGATCTCTTTTTCTCCACTTAGCCTCTTTCTCTATTGCAGAGCTTCTCCCAAGGGTGATCAAACATACACAGGCTGCATTACAAGACCACTGCAACTGGATTCATTCCAGCAAACTTGCAGCAAAAACATTGTCACTGCAGTCATACAATTTACAGTGTTTTCAAAAGAGTTTAGAGAAGGAGAATATCTCTGCATTATCAGAAAGATCCGTTCAGTCCTAAATGTTTCATGCTCTCTATGCTCTATATAGAAAATATGTTAAGCTCCACAGCTCCTGCCAAGCTGAACTCGCGGAAAAGTGCGATTTAGATTCTGTGTGAGATCTTGGCAAGACCACTATCCCCATTTACCCATGCACAATGAAAGTGAATGGTGACCAGGGGCTGTCATGCTTCAAAAAACACCATTCATCTCAGCTCTCAAAACTCATTTAAGTTTGCATATTCAAAAAAGCACAAAAATCTCAATTATCTGTTAATTATATTTCATGTCTAAAAAATATTTGTGCTAAATTAGAATTATTGGTCTACTACTGGTCTGTACTTATTATTTATTTAGTTTTTATTTATGTTTGGCAGCCCCTGGTATGAAAAAGAGTGGCAAGGGCATACAATGTCGATGTATGTACCCAGATGTTTAGTCTGAGATGAAAGGCATATGTAATAGCACTTATCAGATTACAAATTTTCTCCATATCTTTTGTTTGTTCTGACCTGCTTCCTGTAGTCTCTCTATCATCATCAGAACTCAAATCAATGGGAAACATGTCTTCATCTTCTGAAAAGTCTCCATTGCCCTCTCGCTTCATGCTGTCTACTTGAGATTTTCTCCTCCTCTTCCTTCTCTTCTTCATTATTGTACTGTCACCAGGGGCCTGCATGGGGCCCAGGGATTGAATAGAGGTTCCATTTCCAGATTCAGACAGACGGGATGTGCCTTTTCCAACTTGGGCCTGCATTAGGGCAGAGCCCTCTGAAATTATGGGTGATGTAGCCAAGTGGGAGGGCACCATCTCCTGTAGAGGAAGTAATAATAGTACTAAATGTAGGCAATGCATGCTTTAGGGAGCTTTTTTATTTTAAAGATTTTTTTTCAATCTTTGGAAATTATTTGTAAAAACACTATACAGTAGTGGATCAAAACATTTCAGCAAAGTTGTTATAAAATCAAAAACAATATCTATTCTTGTCTTAAGACAACTTTGATGAAATGTGTTGATCCACTTTGAATGTTGACTACTGTATATCTGCAAACACATCATTCACTTAAATGTATAAACATAAATGTAGACTGTAGCTATTTGGTTGGACTGTGCCGCTTAAATCCCATGCACGTGCAACTCTCTAAGTCATGGTTTCATAAGACATAAGTGCATGGCTGCACATAAATGTATAATAATATAATGATTAGTTGTTTACATCACTCAATTGCCCTTGAGAACAGGACGGCCAGTTCATATGTCAGTTATCACTCCCATTAAAGCAGACAGACCATTATCAGCTCTACTGGCTCTGCGAAACATCATCACCACAACACAACACAAATAGATACGCTGACTGTAGTCACTGTAATCACAACAACTAATACAGAAAACCTTAAGTACTTTAAAATCATTTTCATTAGAGGAGGACAGTTCATTAATTGTACTCCAAACTAATGCCATTGGTTGAGATCGGCAAGGGGTCAAATCTAAGTCTGAATGACTAACATGAATAGATTCTTTTCTACCCTTAACAAATTCTTCAGGGCCACAGAGACAAATGTGATTTCTTAGGATATCTATTTAAGTAATACGCCTGTATGTCATCTGACATTTTGTGTATGGTTTTACAAAAAAATCCCTCTGAGGAGTTTTAATCCCTTTTACTGGCAACAAGACAATCCCAAGTTCACTGCACTTCAGTTAAAAAGCCTTTTCTGCGTTAAAACTGCTATTTTAAAACTGCAAAACAAAATTCTATACACACCATGTTCATGCAACATTGTCAACATCATTACATGGATATGAAACATGCATATGATGCTTTAAAAAAAATGAATGGCATAAAATGACACAAAAATAAAACAAACAAATAATAAAACACTAATCTTTAGAAAAAAGTCTTAGCAGTTATTAGAACATTACATGGAATGCAGTGCATTTTGGTTTCCTATGGCTTTTTTCTATTGGATATAGACTACTGTACACATGAAAGCAATATAGCTTAAAATTTAGCTTTTTTTCTCATTTTTGTGGTAATTTATTTTACGTTGCTATGCTAATAAATTAAATTAAGAGTTTTATATATTTAATTACAATGTGTTTGTATTTTTTAATGTAGATTTGTATTTAATATTCATTGCTAATAAATCAAATGAATGGTTTTAATTGCTTCAGTTTAATACATTTGATATTATTCAGTGTTAATATAGGAAAAAGACTGTTAAACACTATGGTAGTACATTAGTAGAACATTAACTACATGAATATAAAACTAAATATAAAACTAAATGGAAAAATGAAAACCAATTGCTATTACAACTGTACAAGTTAATATCCTAAAATGCTACACCAATGTCCTTCTCTAGAACGGCTACACTTGTATTCATAACAAAATATCAAATTAACATAAATGACGGTATTCAGGAATGAAGTCATTTTATATTCTGGTGAATGCAATCCAGTGATAGCTTTCTGCTTGCTACTGGCTATATTTAGTCAAATGAAGCGCAAACATCTAAACCGGTTTAGACAAATAGACAGTGATTCTGCTGGCATAATTTTAGCGAGCACATAACATTGCTACACAGTTGTAGGTAAAGACAGCATTATTTTAGTAACAGAAGGCGAAAGGTTAAGTCCTTCAAGAGCCAGAATGTTCCACATGAGTGCTAACCAGGGCAGCCATTCTAGCAATTACTGAACGCAGTGTACCTCAGCACATATTCATCTCAGGCATTTGTGCCTGTGATGAGCAAGAAACCATCTGTGGTCAGCAAGTAATGAGGAAGTTTGAAGACTAAGCCAGCAGGATGACCGACATACACGGACAGAAGCTTTTCTTATCTCAGCAGTCAGACAGTGTTTAGGGCTGTTCTCTGGTACATTTACTTTGCCCTTTAAATTGGCTGGCTTTTGCTTTCAAACTTGAGAAGCATAAAGATGGGTGCCGTTTTAGACAGAACAGTGAAGCCCTTGGCTAAAGGGTCTGATCTAGAGCAAAGTGTTAAAGCTCGGGTAACAGAATGCACGCAGCTGGATTGTTTCCAGTACACAAGTTCAGATTTCAAGTCATGGTATTCATGAGGAGACTTGCATGCGTCATGTTACATTTCTCAGTGCACAATGACTCTTGGCTGCAATAAAAGCAATGTTTACAGGGTTTGTTTAGTACAGGACGCCGGTACTCACCTCATCACTTTCTGTTTCTTGAACAAAGAATGCCTCTCCATTTTCACCTAGTTTCATGTGTAAGCTGACCGGCTCCCCATTTATCTCAATGTCAACCTGAGGACAAAGGAAACATGGAATGCCGTCACTATAATAAAGGCAATTTACCACAGTAAGCCATGTGCAACACAAGGTCAATGACAATGCTAATTTTATCCCAACTTCAAACAACTTCAAAGAGTATATTTATGTCCATGGCTTTGATATAATAATATATTTTCCTTCACATGTCTCCAGACATTCTGGACATTGGACCGAATAATGACAATTCTAAATCATTTATTTACCTTTATAAAGATCCAAACACATAGATCAATTCACATTTATTTATAAAGTGTTTTTTGTGATACATGTTGTTTCAAAGCAGATTTACGGACAACGAATGTTTCTACATTACAATTAAGAGTGATCTGTTATCAGAGGAAGTAATATCCATATGACAGAGATGTCATGAGAATGTTGCTCATCCTCGGAACACAAATAAATTGTATTTTTTATATGATCTTATCCTTTTTGTAGCCTGGCTTCCGTGACTATAAAGCTCATAGGAGCTTAGTCTGGCAAAGCTACCTTACTACCCGCCTTCTGGGAGGCGGGCTTAACCTG
>JAUCNO010000279.1:12600286-12632532 GCA_032353835.1 Enteromius viviparus | reverse complement strand
TACACACACTCCCAACACACATTTCAGTCCAAACAGCTTGCAAAAGTGCATGTACCACCGTATGACCCCTTTAAAATGCACTTGTGAACCATTACAAATTCCTTTTTGTAGTGTGGTTTGGGCACTTTTCCAATAGGATTGAATGTCCCACCAATAGAATCCATCATATACCTGAAGACACTTTTATACTTTCCATTACATATTCTATTGTGTTTTGGGCAGGGTTCTATTGAGGGGGTTCAGATATGTCATTGAAGAAAAAATGCTGCTCCTCCAGTGCTGTCAAACAATTAACCGCGATCAAACATATTATGTGTACTGTGCATATTTATTATGTATATATAAATACAAACACATGCATGTATATATAAAAAAACATTTTTCAAATTATATTTATAAATGACAGCACTTTCACAATATTTGTTTTCTTGTATTTTACTATATGATGGACCCTTAATCATGCTAGATTAAAAAAAAAGACATCAGCTGTACTTTTGAATGTGTTTTATTATATACTATCTTGTCCATAATTCTTTTGGCAAGCAACATTTTCACTTCAACATGAAATGCATCCTGGAATCGTTGAGGCTGTAAAGTCGTCATATGTTGGTATACTTTACAGAGTTGCAGACATTGTCAGAAAACTACGATATTCTGTGACATCTAAGTGTTAGTCAGTACGATACCATCTATGTTTTAGTAATGGCAGCACTAAAAGCAGCTGTGCAGGTAAAGTTTTGCTCGGTGAGGTGGAGGATGAAACGGATCCGGTGTTATAACTGTGGCAGTGTTTATGAAGGTGTTCATAAAAGCGTGTTCAAAATCATGCAGTAGAAATCCACCCATATAACAACCACAGAATGAAAGATATAAAAAAGTAAGAAAACCAGAGCTGGGAAGTCTCAAGAACGTTCATTCATGCATAAAGGCAGTGAGACTTTGGCAGTGTTGTGCTGCCCTCTGTAGTCACTACCAGAAATTGGCTACTATAGAGGGAAGAGGAAAGACTGGAAGCTTCTTACTGCACTTGTGAATGAAAACAATCGAAACTTTCTTTTTCCGTTTCCTTTGAAATCATCATCATGCACGAGGAGCCGAAGGCATAAACATCGTTCCTTAAGGAGGCACGCTTTACACTTTGAGTCATTCTCAATCGATTTCATGCAGCCCTTGATTATCTTGTCAACAAAGACAAAAAGGGGAAGAAATGTGAGGCCAACTTGAGAATGATTAATAGCACAGATCCTCTACGACACAATAATATATTCATCACGTTAGTTTTTGTATACGGTTAAGGGTCTTACACAACACTTTCCTGACGTCTATGATATTAACATACACGTGACATTCATGCTGTTTCTTTTAGAATGATATGAATAGCTTTATATGCTATGTCTGCTTTTTACCCAGAACGGTTATTTATACCTAATGGTGTAAAAATTTGACACCAAGGCGTTAAGATCTAGTACAGGGTCATGATGTTCATTAGCCTGGCTTCCGCGACTCATAAGAGCTTAGTCTGGCAAAGCTACCTTACTACCCGCCTTCTGGGAGGCGGGCTTAACCTGCGTCCATCAGATGCCTCTGTATACTACTGGACGAATCTGCAACCAATCAGACACTCATTCCGATGATGTATGCGTAGCGACGGAACCTGAAGCCACCGTTTCCTTTTTTTTTGGGGACTGAAATGCTCTAAAATGGCAGCTTGGCCAGACTAACTTTGCTCGTGAAAAGAATGTAGCATCAAAGGAAGTATGGGCGGGGCCAGGCTATCCTTTTTGACCTTTCCATGCAGAATTATACACATCGAAAAACACATAGTAAAAGTTATCAATTTGAACTGAGCAGTTTAATCCAAGTCTTCTGAAAAGACTGGATCACTTTATATGATTTACAGATTTAATTTAGGCTTTAATTCACAAAACACCTGGACTTAGTTGATGCATGATAACTCTAATTGAGCATGTTTACATGCATACCAGTGGGTTCATAACTACTAATTGAATTAACCTGATTTACTGGTTTGCATCCACATCAATTATCTAGCAATGCAAGTTAACTGTGTTTACAAGACTTTATTAAAAGTCTGATTATTCCCAGGTGATGATGTCCAAGTGTAAGCATCTGTTTATTATGTAATGTTAAAAAAGCATTAAAGAGTTCAAGTGTCAGCAAGAAAATTGACTTATTCAACAGGTTTCTACGATTGTAACAGCTGTCATTTGGCTGCACAAACACATTTTTTTTAATATATATTTTTTTACGATTTAATTTAACTGTCCTTATTACAGTGTAATTATACATTAAGTACTGAGTAACGTTAATTATCTACATGTATTTACTATATAGTAAGGGTTCGGATTAGATTTTGGCTTAGGGTTGCTTGCATCTAATTATGCTGAATTTACATGTAACGTGTAACAAGAATACTTTAATATAAAGTCGTGGCTCAAGAAAAAGTGGTCCACAGCAGGTGGATGTGTTTATATGCTGGACGAAATTAATAAATATCTAGCTTTGTCGAGCTAATGACCTTATAAGTTTTAGAACATGCATGTAAAAACACTCATTTGTTCTTGCAGAAGCTTAAGTATGCTTGGGTGAGACATGACCTCAAAAGTAAATAATGTGAAGAATATTATTGTTGGGGGGTGAAATAACCCAGTTTAACAGACAAGATAAATCAAATGATATGCTGCACAAATATGGCAGATCTTATATGCTGGCACCCTAAAGCATGTCTGTGCTTGTGCTTACCACTTTCTCCCTGGAGCGCAGCACTCCCATTTTGCCAAAACGGACATGAAAAGGCGAGCACTGCAGAGTGCCGTCGGGCTGACGCACCACAATGACATCGATGCAGCCAGACAGGGTGGCAGGGTTAAGGCCTCTGTACAGCTCCTTCACCTGCACAAAAACCTGACCGGCTAGCTGACCCACGTAGTTCATGGTCTGACTCTGAAATAGAGAAAAGTCAAGCGTACTCAAGTCAACACCTTTATAATAATCCTAAAGTACTGGATCATTTTATCATTAAAGCAAGCTATATAATCCTCTGTGAACTTCAGCTCTACAATTAATAACTGTTTGTGTGAAAGTGCAGAGGCAAGTGTAAAGGCAAATGTGATGTTGATGAGCCATCTGTGTGTGTGTTTAGTGAGTATGACATTAACATTCAGTATCTCTACGATAAACAGTTCTCTAGTATTGTGCAAAATTTTGCAGCTGCAGGCCTAATGGAGAAGAAAAAACCTGTTGAGTGAACTAGGTCTAATAAAAAACATGCTGTCTTGCTCAACTCAAGCCCAGATCTCTGGCAATTTAGGTGAAAGGTAAAATATCATAGAACCCCCTTAAGACTGCAAGCAGTAGATACAATGACATTGCTCAAAAAAGGATTACAAGTAGTGTTCCATTGCCAAGGGTTTAATACTGACTGGTTCTGGCATGCTCTAACAACCCTGTCTCTGAAAACTGCTGCCTCTCTGTAGTGCACAGCAAGTAATGTTTATAGTAATAAGCTAATTGCAAGTGTCTGCAATCTAAAAAAAAAAAAAAAATATATATATATATATATATATATAGTGTGCACTACAAGCACTATTACAGTATGCAAGCTAGGGCTTGTGTGCATGAAGAGTTCCCACACTTTTTGAACAATTAATTGTAATGACTTGCCCAATGACCTTTCCAGCTGTTCATGATTGCTAAAAGGGTTTATTTAGAATGAGAATTCTGGGCAGATTTGCATTTGTTTGTCAGATGCCAATTTTCAGAATGAACAGAATTAAACATTTATATTTATTTCTGTACAAATGACCCTCAACTGACAGACTGTGGTCAAACATTTCAAGCCAAATAAATATTTTATGGAGATACAAAGCTAGAATGTATTTTCATGACAGACTTTGCCTGGAAATCCCAGTTTTGAAATTCATTAATCTTTTTAGGTTTTCCCTGACTGCGGAAAGTCTGCGGAAACAATCTTATTAACCCAAATAATTCACCCCTAGATGAGATTGTGTAAAAACCTTCAAGTGAGTCTTCATTGTTCATACACAACGGATTTATTTACACAAATTCACATAGTCAAACGGGACTGACATGTCTCCAATAATTCTGCTGTTAGATACTGGTGCCAATAATAGCACAAGCATCCAAATGTACAGTGCATCTATGGTGCCGGATTTGACACCAGCTGCAGGATAACTACTGCATAATGGCCTAATCACAAACACTTTAAGATTCATTTCAAATAATTAAAACAAAATTTTATTAAAGGGAAGAAGGTCGTTAAACTGGGAAAAAAGAATAATTGCACGACTGCTATAGAAACCGAATGTCACGGATCATTACAGTCACAGACCCAATGAATGTAAACAATCATTCGCTGTGCTATAAAAACACAGAAGCCATTCGCTGTGCATATAAATATGCAAACCCAAACTAATGCATGCATTTTCGTTTGCAAATGATTCTAAACAGGATAGAAATGAGAGGCCAAGGAGGAATGAAATTCGCTGTAATAATACATACGTGGGATGCGGCAGAGGCGTTAGGATGTCACAGCCATTCAAAAGTACTTAGTGGATCCTTGGACGCGGCTGAATCCGGTTGATGTTTGCTGCTCTTCGCTCATGTATTTTGTCTGACACACTGTCTGTTCACTGACTGTCTGTGTTGGTGTTGTATTTAAAGCAGGGTGGAAACTGTTTGCAGTGAGTAGCAGTCCCTGCCTCTGCGGCTGACATCACAGTTAACCCTTTGCACCCCATCTAAATCGCTAGCTACACGACGCGACAAACAGCTATAAGCTCCCATTTACAGTCAATAAGGCTGCCTACTGTATCTGCGCGACGCGTCTTTCAGGTTGGGGTTGGAGTCATGACGTCGCCACACAGTGGACCAATCAAACACTTTGTTGATGTGACGCGACGCGACGCGACAAGAACGCTGGCGTTGGCAGTTCGAGCGTCAACATTACTTGTACACTAAAGCATTATTGTTATCTTAAGCAGGTTTAACGTTTTTAACGCAACTTATGTTTATGCTATACTGTTTTGTTGCGTTTTACATTTTTTAATGAGTCAATGCATCGATTGAAACCTACATTTATCTGTCTAATTTGTATTGAGGTATAATTGCTGTACTTAATTGCTATACTTGCTGAATATATCGTTGCGGTGGTGAATTATGCTGACCATGCATTACATGTAAAACCAGCATTTAATGGATTTAACACACACAGTTTTGCTCACGTGGCAGGAAAGCAGCAGCAGCAGCTGAACTGGTATTTGACTGTTTACAAAGCTTGAGTGTGTGTGTGTGTGTGTGTGTGGCTGTAAGTCATCATAGAAGAGATATGTGGGTGCTTGAGTGGTGGTTTACTGATTGTTTTTCCACAACCATTGCATGCTGTCAAAAGTGAAAGGTTTTTAATTAAAGATATTTGATGTCTTATAGCTTGTTAATAATTGCAGAACGGAGGGTGGGGGTTGCTTGTAGAAAAACTGTTCACATGTACATTATATATATTCTATAAATATTAATCGTTTGACAGTACTATATATATATATATATATATATAGTATAAGAATAAATATGGAAGAATCAATATATAAATGTACATATGTAAATATTTTCTAAACGTGTGTGTGTATATATCCCTTTACTATCACTAAAAAATAGCGTGAATGTGTGTTTAGTTACATGCCACTTAAAGTATGCATTCTTCTCATTCTGACATAGCTCTTATTGTAGTGTAATGCACTTTGGTAACCCAGGTGTCTTTTAGAGGAATTTCAGACTTTGTGTTTGTTTGAGTGGTTCAGGGACAATGTGTGTGTGTGTGTGTGTGTGTGTGTTTAAACTGCTGACTTTCTCTGAAAAGGGGGACTAAAGACTAAAAAAGTATTAATATGTGCATGTGTGTTTCAGGAAATTAACAACCAAGAGAATTTGCCCATTATAAAGCAACGACTGTCCAGCTATCCAATTTCACAGCGTACTCTCAGCATGCAGTCTATTTCATCACGATCTGTTGATTTCTCCACAGGACACACCAGAACCCTAGAGTACATTCTAGATACACTGGCGGGTTTCTAGGAATCAGAGAATGCGATTTAGTGAACCTGGGGTCTGCCGAGGGGGTGGAGGAGACTACCAATGCTTTGTGCTAATAAACACATAATGTTAACTTATATTAACATTTCATACTGTATGCTGATTAGTTTTTCTGTCTCTTGTCAGTCTTACTAAAATAACACTTTGTACATAAATATATAAAATATTTACTATATTACGCTGTAATTATGATCTTATCTATCTCTAACGCCTGCCCATTTGGTTCTTTAAAGTGCAGTCTATAAGCTTATAGCAGGTGACGGATTGTGAAAATACATTCCCAAGAAAACAAGTGAATGTGTTCACGTGAATTAAGGGGGAGTAGCCTGGGTTGGGCCATCTCCACCAATCAGAGCCAGAGGGGTCTATGACACAAAGCATGTGGGGTCATGTGTTGACTAAACTGCTGACCTTACTATTGTAGGAGGGAAGACTGATACTGAGACTCTTCAGTGAATTGGGGCCTGTTTTTCTGCATCGCTTCATTGTATTCCTGACATCCCAGGGCAGTACAGCATGTACCATAGGCAGTAAAACAAGATCCTGCTCAGTTAGTATATGATGGATTAGCTTGTAAACAAGTGGTGAAAGTATGTTTGAGAGCATGACATATAACAATGTGCAGCAGAACACTTTAATAATAATAATAAGGAATTAAAACTTATATTACAAAAAAAACAATAAATTAAAATTAATTACATTTATCAATATTTGCTGAACAAAAGCCCCTAAATTAAGATGATATACAAGACTATAAAATCAATGAGTAAACAGTATGTTTTCTCTCAAAAACTCAAAATATATAAAAATATTTGTATTTATAATTGTATAATAAAAAAATGTTTTAATATATGTAAAAAACAACAACAAAAAAACAAAACAAAGATGACATATTTATATATATTTATGATATAAATTTTTTTTCCCAGTCTACAAATCTCTCTTATATAATATAATATATAATATAATAATATATGTATATGTGGAATATATACCTAACATATATGAGGTAGAAGGCATGGGAACCGTGTTTCTTCAAAGGGAAATAAGTGACAATTGTAGTTTTTAGACTTATTTTAAAAATGTATTTATTTATTAGTTTTTTCTCATTTTATTTTATTTTATTATATATATATAATTTATTGGTTGAGAACTTCTGGATTTAAGAACCTAGCACAATGAAAAAATATGAGTGGAGATATCAGACACTATCTGTACCCACTTGTTTTTCTAAACCCCACACACACAAATTGCAAAAGTGGAAACTGAAGAACGGGCTTGGCAGGAATATCATGCTGATGTCTGTTTATAGTCAATCAAGCTAAAGACCCTGTTCTCAACAAACAGCAAAACAGGTTCCCTGATCTCAGCACAAGCAGACTCTCGCTCTGCTGCAGTGGTTGCTTTACATCAGTTATTTCAGCTTTGATGTAGCGCTGGCCATATTTAACACCAAAAGAGGGTTCAATTACATCAATCATTATAAACCAGCATCTGTTGTGTTGCATCTTTATACTCAATTGAACATTAAGCTACATGTGATCAACAGTATTTTCTTCAGAAAACATAAAAGTGTATTTGTATTTAATTGCGCTGTAATGAAACAGAAAACAAGGGCTCTTAAAAATCTATCTGTATATTCAAGGAGGAATCCTGACCTTCACTGACTCCAGCTGAAAACATATGACTTCCTCAGATATTGCCTGACCTTTCATTAAACCAACCTGGTCTCATAAAAATATGTTTTTATGTGCCTTGCTGCACATAAGGTTTAGTGAGTGAACACTGGCACATTTGTATTACGTTGATATAGGTGTGTATTTCTGTGGTTCAGAATTGAAATATCTGTGGACTGTTGCTCAAAGGTAATGCCCAATCATATGCCCAGTTTTCAAAGGTGTCTAAGTTTTACTGCTTCTAGTGTTCATTTCTTTTGGAAACTGCAGTGATATGTACTCGTTGGTATGTATTTCTTGTCTCACAAGTGGCAAACAGGTACATGCCATGAGACCAGTTAGCTAGACCCCAAACACTTTGAAGAATGAATTTGCTCAGAGGTTAAAACGCAAACCTAGTCAGTCTATTTGGAAATGCAGATGTAACCTAACACAGTGACGCACTCAGTGCTCTTAAATTATAGGTCACAGGCTCTAGAAGCAGCTCATGGTGTCCCTGCCAAAGGACTGTCCCTCGGTTTAGCCAAACGCACATTTGATACCAAAAACCCCTTCGAATTTACAGACTAATTGATAAACGTTACAACACATGATAAATTCTAGCCCTATGCTTTAAAACATCTATCTCAAATCCATGCATATTGCAATTTTGCTGTAACATGCTAATAATTAATTCCTGAAATGAGAAGCTTGTTTGAAAGTAACCATTTCAGGACAACCATGCAGGCCACAATCAGCACAAAATAACTGAGAATAAACAATGAAGCTGCACTAAAACTATTAAAAACTACAGTTAAAGCTTTAAACACAAACCATTTCAATTATGTTTCTGACATTTTTCAGTATTTTAGTGCATCATACTGAATATTAAACTGACAAATCATGGTGTGTTACCCATGTCCAGCTCGTCTCATTTGGGCTGAATCTCTCATTGTATTCTTCCACTTGATCCTCTGCTATCATGATTCCATTATCCACTCGCGTATGTGAAATAAGCCTTTACTGCAAAGCTGAGAGTACTCTTTATGCAATACTTGTGCTGACAACTGAGCAGTGAGCTATATACTGGGCTTGAAGGTGTTTTCGTATACTAATTTTACCAAGTGTGTTCTTGGAATGGTGTCCACTGGCGAAACTTGAGAGTCCTGGCATGAAGAGACTCAAGTCAGACCCTCCCTTAGAGAGGGGTTATCGCTACAGTTTTCTCACAATTAACATATATGTACATAAACACACACAATCTATAGACGTCATGCACTTAACTGTCATCAGAGGAGTTTCTGACTCTTTTTTTACGTACTCATTATGTTAGTAGGCACTGACAAGTGACTATATTTGTGAACGAGTCATTAAATCATTCATTAAATCAATTATTCTAAACACTGATTATTTCATTAAACAGTGGAACTATTTAGTGCTGCTCTGAGATAGGTGACAGTTTATTTTGGGAAATTTATTATTTAAAGTTACTCAGTATTAAAATCTTGTTTATTGTATAAAACATGAATACACTTGAAATCGTGCTGGAATGAATATCAGAACTGTGATCCCTCATGCCTGGGATAGATAGTTAATTTATAGCATGATTTTCAATGAATTTTTAAGAAATAAAACCTTTATTAGGGACAAAATTGTTGTAGTTTGAGTAAGTAACGTCAGTGCAAGTAAATTATTTTCATATTTTCATATATTAAATATATAATCATGAGGGATTTTTATATTTTAACTACTAATAATCTTACAGTAATAGTACAAATAAACATTTTTTTATGTTTTAACAAAAAAAAAAAAAATCATATTGGAAATCCTGACTTTTAATGTACTTTTAATAAAATGCTTACCTGCCACAGGATAAAATAAAGTTATTAAAAACACATCAAGTAACAGTTAGGCTGCAGCAACTGTGAGCCTGATAATAATAATAAGGTTATTTTTAAGCTGTGCATGTTACAGTTCCAGGGACCCGATGTTGCTGTGACTCTGTGAGACTGACCCTTACCCCAACATAGACGGCCAGAATGTACACTTGCAACACGAGTCACGGTTTCCACTTGCTTCAGAGAAGATGACATAACCATTCATATAGATGACAGCGACTGCTCTTAGTCAATTGTGTATTTAGAGATAGTGATTCAATTGTGCAACATTTGAATGGTTGAAAATGAAAAGTGGCTAGCACTATTAGACTGTTTTCAATGTTAAATATCTCATCCCATATACCATAATACAAGTACTGTATGATGAGTTATATTTTAGTTAAGTTACAATGGATTCATTTCAAAATGATTTATTATTGTAAGATATATGCGGGTGACACCGATGAATTTCATGTTTGTGGATGGTCGTAAGTCCTGGATCACATGCGGTTGCTGTAAACATTTTGAGTGACACATTAAAGCCTTGTTAACAGAATGATGACTGGTACATGCGGTTAACTGTTAAATAACATGCCTTGAGGACATGCTCGGTAGGATAAGCAGGTAATTAATGCTCCTCTACAGAGTATGATGCTGAGATGTGTTGTCATAGAAACTGCATTTATTAAAATATGACTATTAATAAATTCAGTTTGTTGAAGCACGAACAACTGACATTTGTGAACTGCAAAGTAAAAATGCAAGCATTATTTTGTAATGGCACCAGCATCTGTGAGGTTAAAGCCCTCTGCTGGTCATAATGTATTACCGTAAATAGCCTATTATAAAACACACTTACCTTTTTAAATTATTTAATATATTTTTTTAAATTAATAATTTTCTTTGGTATCTCCATACCACCATTGCATATTTTTTTAATTGTATGAAATAAATACTGTTTAATATAACACACCAAAAATAGAAACACTGCCCAACTTAGCTAACCGTTATTTCTGTCTACAGTAGTTGTGGAATATTTGGCAGAGATTCGAATAAATTAATAATAACAGTTAAGTGGCAGATACTAAAATCTTTGTCTTCAAAAAAATAAATAAATAAATAAATAAATATATATATATATATATATATATTATAGCCTTTGAAGTTAAATTAAGTTCTAGCAATTTAAGTTTTTATATATTTACGGTAGATGACTAACAAAATATCTTCATGGATTCTTTAGTATCCTAATGATTTTATAATAATAAAATTATTTTAAAAAATCACTAATTTTGACTTATTAAGTGTATTGTTGAATATTGTTATAAATATACCCATACTTATGATTGTTTTGTGTTCCAGTCAGGGTCACATATGTTTTCTTTACTAAAATGTATAGCGGATATATATATATACACACATAATTTATAAAATTAACTTTTATTGTTGAATGTTTATACTTTTTTTTTCAGGCGGTAAAATATGCTTGTTCTGCCCTCTAGTGTTCATACAATGGTACAGCAGTAAAAGCATTTCGAACGGCAACGCAATGATGACGGAGACTGTGGAGATTTAAAATGTATGACATAAGTACTTTAATGACATTACGCCCTCATCCACACTCATCACAGAACACGCCAAACACAGCTACAAAAATACTCTTTTCTACAAAATACTTCAATCTGTTCTTTTAACACTTCATTGCTGTGCATTTAGCTTACGTTAAAAGATCCGGCTGTGACAGAAAAAAAGCGATTAAAACACCAATCAATAAAACACAGAAAGATAAAAACATAGAAAGGTCATGGTAAATAAATACATTTTAAACAAAGATGTCAGTAAACAAGTTTTGATGGTGCATCCATATGCAATGTAATAATCTTATACATTTCCTGTATGATCTCAAAAAGAGAGAGAAAAAACAACAACAGCAAGCAAGCTATAAATTTACAGCACATCCTGTGCATTATATACAGAGCTAATGTTATATACAGACAGGACAGTTGTGATTAAGTCTTCATGGTTTTTAGAGTCATATGTGTTTTCCTGTGAGGAAAAAGAGAGGCTGGTCCTCTTTGGCGTTGGCGGTCTGAAACTCATCGCTGAGACGAAACCTCCACTCCTCCTCCAGTTCCAGCCGAACTACAGTCTGGCGTAGAGAGCTGCGGTTAGGACAGATCACACACAGAGTCGCTCCTGGAGCAAAACAAGAGCAAGCACTTATTAAACAGAGGATCATTTTCTACAGTTATTATATTGTAATTAGTCCAACAGATAACTAGATATACTATTTATCCCCCTGGTCTTTACCTTTCAGGAACTGGAACTTTTTAAGGAACCCAGGAGTCACAAAAGAATCACAGAAGTATAAGAGGAGGCCACTGAAGAGCAGACCAGTAGTGCTGAAATTAATGGAGTGAGGTCTGGAGCTGACAAAACAAACAGTCACCTGGGAACAGACAAACAAACATTTGTGATTCTCTCTGAACCATACAATGAATCTACTTCATTAAATTAAGATCATTGCAAAGTTATACTAAGATTTCAATTAATTGTTCAGCCCTACATCAGTCTACTATGGATTTATGGTATTAATAGTCTGCTGATGTACCTCTGGGCCGAGGTTCAGGTAGCAGTCGACAGAGAGGACTGGGTGGCTGTAGTTTTGAGCGCTGAGGGGGAAAAGGCGATGGCTGGTGTGCTGGAGGTATTTCTCCAGCAGTAGCTGAGCTGGTGTGGCCAGGAACAGGTGTTTGCTGTCTGGAGCACAGATGTATTGAGTAGGCTGGATTGTGGTGGGGACATCGGTCATCTGTGGACAATTCAAAAGAAACATTGTTTTAGTAGTTGCATGGATTATGATTGTTATTACAGATCTATAGAGTAAAACATTAATAGAGTTTTGGAAACTTGCCTTAGTCTTTATGATGAAGGTCCCATATCCACCAATGGCGATCTGCTTCTTCATCACGCTGAAGTTGTTAAACCTGCAGATGAGGAGGCCTGCACTGTGGACACGCAGGTTGAAGTCCACATCATCACATGTGAAACTATTGTGGAGAGAGTGAGGTGTGAATATTTGGACAATAATGGAGGAAAAAATGAACGAAGTAGCTGGACTTTTTAGAAACTCACCGGTTCTGGTTGTATTGCACATTCTGTGTGAGGTCCACATTAAGTAGCAGTAAGTCATGTAGGTGTCCACGTGAGAAGGGGTCTTTCTGCCGCCCGGCCAAACCTCCATGACTGGACCACTTCCTCATCCCGCATAAGCCATATTGAGTAATATCCGGAGAAGACTCCATGTGCTGAAGAACCTGTTTCAAGGACACATTTCTTTCTGTCCCTGTGGTACTGCTGAAAAACATACAAATACACTACTCAAAACAGCTGGTCAAAATCAAACAGGGATGGACCAATATTAAAACTCTTCCTATGTTTAAAATCTATTAGTCTAATTTATAAATGTGACACTCGACCACAACACCAGTCCTGAGTAACATGGGTGTATCTGTATCAATAGCAAACAATACGCTGTATAGGTCAAATTTTTATTTTGTATTAAGTAAAGACTATGTTCCATGAAGATCTTTCGTACATTTTACATTTATTTTACATATGAAGATACTGTACATTTCCTACAGTAAATATATCAAAATTTGAATTTTTTATTAGTAATATGCATTGCTGAGAACTTAATTTGGACATATATAAAGGTGATTTTCTTAATATAACAGATTTTCAGATTTCTAATATTTGTATCTTGGCCAATATTATCCTATATAACAAACCATACATCAATGGAAAGCTTATTTATTCAGCTTTCGGCTTACCAAAAATAGACCTTTTTGACTCGTTTTGTGGTCCAGGGTAACAAATAATAATATTCATAATAATAATATTAGACAATAAGAAATTATACTCACAAAAAATATATAAGTTAATAATAACAGTAATAATACTACTACTACTTACAAAAGTATTTTTAGCTAAAATAATATATGAACATTTTTTTAAAAGTTGAACTAAATTGAAACACAAATTTAAGCACCTTTTTGGATCAACATCAACACTGTTCCACATTACACAAGAATCATCTGCGAGGATGATGAAGGGCCAGACGTCCTGTGGCTGACTGCCGTGTTCCACTCTCCGGCTCCGTTCTAACTCCAGGTTATGATAAGACAGCTCTTTAATCAGAAAATGAGCTGCTCCTGAGTGCGTGGGAGAGAGGGCCACTTTATTAAAGAACTCACTGACATCAACATCGATGGATCAATATGATAATATCCTTATGCTTACCTATTCCAGCTCCATTGAAGATAGTGGGAAGGACAAGCATTATATGGTTGGGCCAGTATTTCTTGTAGACTGCCATCTCATACTCTTTAATCACTAGAATGTGCAGGTGGGTGGCTCCTTCCATGGCATGATAAAGATTAAACAAGCCGTGCTCATGGCGACCAGTGGTGGGCGTGAATATCGGGCTTTTGATGGCATCAGGATTCTGCAAACATCAAATCTACCTTCAGTTGTCAAGCTTAGTTCAAATATACCCTTTTAGAAGACAGTAGCTGCTGTTATTCTAGAACTATTAAGTGAACATGTAATTGTCATGATGCACTCATGGCACATTTGGCCTCTACTAGTTGACTGTTGGTTTGTACCCAATCGGAAGTGAGGGGCAGTCTCATGCTCTCCAACTGGCCTCCTGATTGGCTGAAAGAGAAGTGATGCTCCTTTGATTTGGGAATGATGAAGTAGAGCTGGATTTCCTCTCCCAGTAGAAGGTGAGAGAAGGTAAAGGCATGCAGGGTGGACTCATACAGCTGCAGACAAATTAACATCCCAAAACACACACACACACACATAATATAGATTAGTCTTTGGATCAGATTCTCAGATTCAATCAGATTCAGCTGAATTAGGGCTTACCTGATACTGAGGATTGAAGCCCATATACTGGTGACACTGCTCACAATGATGATATGTGTTGTAAGCCGCATATTTAGAGAGTTTTATCCGTGCCGTTCGTCTGTGTAGATACACATCTTCCTGCCTTCTGGAGTTTCCATCTAACGCATTAAAGAAAAAACAAACAATTTCAATAATAATAACATATTAAATTAGCCAGAACAATTATAATCGGGCTCATCAAAACCATGTGTGATAATCTTGATGATCTCACCATGTGAGTTTGGAGTGAAGTCTGGTGAGTAGACAGTACTGATGTCCTCGTATTTAGGATCATGGATGGTGTAATCAAAGGGCATCCCTCGTACAGTTTCTGTATTTGGCCACAATGCAATGGGCTGATGGTATCGCACCAAATCTTTCTCGCAATCTGGAGAAAAAAGTATTAATCATTTAACTGATACAGCACTAGTATAGCATGAACAAGTGAATCTTATGAGTCTGTTCTTTTTAGTGGAACTTAAAAACAAAGCAATGGAACTAGTTTACTCTGAATCCTAAACCAATAACTCTTATGTTCTTTTTAAACAAAAACATACAACGCAATAAAACATTAATATGTGCTTTATAAATATGTATAAACTGCCCATATGCTTGTAATATGCATGCTAATAAGCAACTAGCTATCAGTGAGAACTGATGCCTAAGATGTCAAAGGTGCTGTATGCAGAATCGACATTGCAGTCCAATTACAAATTTTGGAGAGGGTTTCATGACTGAAAGTTAACACTTTATGCTTCAGTAGAGTCAAAAACTTACAAAGTGCACCTTTAAAATATGACATCATATTACAACCTTTGCATTATAATACTCACTGCAGTTGATGTCCTCCTCATCGTAGATGTCCACCTCCATCAGCCTGATCAGCATTCGAGACAGAATGCCCAGAAACTGCAGATAAGCCCCAGTCTTCCCCACCTGAACACAACCAACAAATTCCATTTTACCCCACCGGCCAAATACTGGCATCCAGTCTTTCAGATGCTTGTTTACCTGTGGCGGCCCACTTAGCAGCAGCTTTCGTGGATGGAAGTTATCGGTCCGTCCTTCAGCTCGGTTACTGCTGTCCATGTGGTGGGGTTTGGGGACCGTCCATTGGCGATAGTACAGCGACTGCTCTGTGCAGGTCATCATTTTGCTGAGGAGAGGTCTAAAGGCGCTGACCCACTCTACCGAAGAGTGAGGGAGGAAGGAAGTGGACTTGGGCAGACCACTGGAATCCACTGTGGTGATGAGGTCATACACTGCTTTAGGGAGCAGCACCACAGGTGGGCGGCTGAGATTGCGTGCCCAGGAGCAGCTTTGCCTTAGAGGAGAGGCCCGTGTGGACGAAGTGCCGGAGGAGGTGGATTTGGACTGCCGCCTCTGGTTGGGCTGCTTGTCTGGATCCAGAGGAGTCCACTCAGATTGAGGGTGCTGAGAGCCAGCTGGGGAGGCCTGGTGGTTACCCAGTTTAGGGAGATCGTTGTTTACTATAGACCACCAGAGAGAGGTAAGGTCAGTGTGAGAGAAGTTTCTAAAACCTGTGAATTCACCAGTTTTGGAAACCTTTCTGAAAGCAAAGCCCCACTTCACTGTCCCAAGTACCAATGCCAAAACAGACCCGTTTTGCATGCTTTATTAGTATTAAAGAAAATGTAGGCATTCCACTCAGGATATAAGTTTATTTATTCAGTATCGCAATCAGAAAAAATATTTTGTAATTGAGAGAATTGAAAGAAAACGTATATTTTCGCAAAGAATTACAACCACTTTTGTTAGACATGATTTTAATCAACAACCCAAAATCTTACAATTAAAGGACAATTTTGCCAACAAATAAACATGCATCTGGGTGCAGGCAACATGAAGAAAGATTACATTGTTCATTAACATACTACAGGCACTGAAATAATACAAAACTGGTTGTAAACTGGCGAAGTTATCCTTTAATTTTGAATCAGCTTTAAACAATTATTGATTTTGATATTTATTGATTCATTTTTGTTCGGATTTTTTGGAAATGTCCCTGAAGGAAGAAACAGTTCTACCTATGTGAACATGCAGACATTGAGGTGGTTAATCTCCATTTCCTCTTACTTCCTTACATGAGGTGTTCAAGGATAATGAGGAGATGCTGGAGTCTCGGGAGAGAATCCTCTTCCGCCCAAAAGCTGAAGTGTTGAAGACTGTGTTAAAACACAGATGGCGTGAGGCTGAGCTGACTAATAGCTCTGTATTCTTACTCTCTGACTATCTGAAAGTTTGGGGCAGTTGTGGTCTGCCTTGACCACGTCGATGTCTTTCCAGTTTAGTGTTCACTTAAATAAATAAATAAAACTAAAATAAAATGGTTAATTCTCAGTTTAGTAAATACTTCATGTTTTCTGGTTTTGCGATACTGACCATCCACTACAACCTCCTCGTCCTCGTTGTCAGTGCTGCTGAGTTTTTCAGGGTCACTCTCAGATAGGTCACACTGTGCATGCGGCCCGTGCTGCCCATCTTGTTTTGTCTTCAGCAGGTACGCAGCCAATCCCAGCTCCTGCTCGAGAGAGGTGCGCTGCAGAGACCAGCAGCTGATAACACGCAGGTCACAGTACTTTAAAGATCTGAGGACAGAGGAACAATACGGTAAGACTGAGTATAAACCATGAAAGTAAAGTTGTTATTATAAGATTAGTCTTTTGCTAAGACTCTATCTGACCAAAAAATGCCCATGAATTATTCCGTCTCCAATCATTTGTGATTATTAAACTAATGAATCATGAGTCATTTAGATTCAGATTGTTTTACTAATGAGCCATTTACACAAATTTTTATGAAGAAAATTGTAACTACTAAAATTTAGACATTTAGAATTATTTTAGAATGTTATATAAAAGCATTTAAAGTTATAGTAATTTCTATTTAAAATTATTTCCTATTGATTTTTCCATGACAAATAAATAATTAAAATTAAATTAATATTAAAATTACAAAATTTCAATACCACAAATTTGTTTTGAATGTAATAAAACTAAAATATAAAGTAGATAAATAAATAAAATAACTAAGTCAAATTGACAAAGTTAACTTTTTTTCTGAGGTCTTGTAGACCTGTACAATTTCCCAAAACCATTATTTGGACAAACCTAGTTCCTGTGAATGTTTTACCTGGGTAAGGACTCTCCAAATGGATCCATGCCAGTTAAGATGAGGATACAAGGTAAAGCCTCTAGCTCTAGATATGTCCGAGGAGCCCAGTGTGGGTCCAAGATTTTCAGCCATACCTGCAGAAATACAAAGAGCAAAAAAGATCTATGATTTAGGTATATAAGGAAGAATATAGAGACAAGTATAAATGCAATTTATTTTATTATTAATAATAATAATAATAATAATAATAATAATAATAAACGAATAGATTAGAAGTAAATACCCTCAGTTGGTCCAAGAAGTGTTTTTCTACAGTGAGAGCAGAGCATGGATCCCCCAGGATGACCTCAAATTGTTTGTGGAGGCCGAGTCTGTTCCGCACATGGCAGAGGCGCTGGTGAGCGAAGGCAGCGAGAGCTGGGGAGGGAATTCTCAGGAGCAGCATGTGACCGTGATGGCTGGGACACCGCTGGGATGTGTTGAGAAGGCATTGCACCATCTCCAGTGTCTCCACTGAGATGTGCTTCTGCAGAGCCTGTAAAGCCTGGCCGCCCGCTGTTGCCATCAGGGCCAGAGAGTAATGCTGGATCAGCACATGGGTGCGAATCACTGCACTGTGTAGTTTTGGGAACCTGAGGAGGAAATGTAAAGAGATTTGTCCAGCTGCTAAAGCTTGGGATCCTTCAGATATGCTGATTTACTGAAAACAAACCTCTCTTCCAGAGCAGCAGCCATGCTCTCAAATGAACTGTCGTATCGTAGCAGAGGAAGGCCACTTCCAGAGCGGGTCGTCTCCAGCAGCTCGGATACACCGAAGTACTTGGTCTTCTCATGATAAAGATCCACATCCTAGGTGTGCAAAAACAGAAGGACAAAATGGTTATGGGATATTTCAAAGTTTCAGTTTGGTTTAAAAAGATAGTATGTGGTATTCTTACATTGTTGAATCCAGAAGGCCAGTGGATTTCATTGTAAGGGCTGACTCGTGTGTACTGAGTCTGCAAGGTGAAGGGAAACGAAGTCACATGGAGCGTCAGGATGTTGGGAGCATCTCGAATCTGCCTGCAGTTCAACAGACCATCCACTAGTCCCAAGCTGGAGTCTCCTCCACTGCACTGCCCACTGTCATAAGAACAAAGATACAGAGATAGTTCCACCAACAGCCAAGCAGAGAGGAGGCTTATAAGAGAATCATAGGAGGTCACATGCCTGCTGATGTCCCAGTGTGCGTGATCGTGCACGAGTATAAAGAGCGTGTAGGGGTTCATCTTGGATTTCTGAATGAGGCTGTTGATTTTTCCCATTGCGCTCTGGTTCAGCTTCACCACGTACTGCTCAGCCTCCTTCAGCGACAAACAGTCTTGGTCCAGTCCTAACTCCCGTAAAACCCCTGGAAATACAACAGCAGGAAGTGAGATCTATCTGCAGTATGTAATATAATTCTGAATTGCATTTCTGAAAGCCTGCAACATAAAATGCAGCTTACTCGCTACTTAAAACAATATTCAATATTCTTTTAAAAATGCAAATATGTCAAAAAGGGAAAGAAAATAGCATTTTTCAAGTGTACTGTTTGTATATTTCTTTACAAAAGTAGTTTAATGATAGAGCAGCTGAATATTTTTAGAAATATACTTAAATTATACTTAAGCATATTTGGATTATACTGTCATATATAGTATATATGTATTGTACTCAAAGTTGTACTCAAAGTTTACTACTGGTACACTTAAAAGTATACTTTTATAAACTATGCAGGCCAATTTGCTTCTAAGATGTACTGAAATAGTACACTTAGTACTAGTATTTAGTTTTAAGGACACAGTTCTTAGTTTACTTATTTAAACTTAAGCTTACTTGATCTTCAAGTATACTTTTTTCATTGTAAGGGTGTAGAAGTGTCTCATGGGTACTGAGTCGCAGTACTCTACCTGAGTTCCACAGGTGCAGGACGACTTGATGAAAAGTGACCTCTGAAGGTGGAACGCAGATTAAGAACTCAACCTTGTCGAAGGAACCCAGGTCCAGGTTCTGTGTGCTGGAATCAGCGATGGCACAAACATGCGAGAGCAACTTCCGAGCCACGGCAAGCTGTATGGCCCGAATCTCATGCCACTCTACAGAGTACTCTATTGAAAAATAACAAGTTATAACACACCTTATGCTCATACACTTCATACTTGGATAGTTCAACACACAAGTCAACTCACCCGCACACTTGGCTTTAGGACTGTCTCCTGATGGTTCTATGCTAGAATACTGGGTAGCTTTCTCAGGACTGGCTTTCTCCAGCAATGCCTCCACATCTCCATCTGATATGTGTTATAGAAATGCACTTAAACTCTGTATGGGGAAACCACAGCAGTGCGTTCCATGTATTAAACCAGAAGCCTTTACCTGGACCCAGAGAACTGAAATAGGACCCCAATTCTGCTGCCATCCCAGAAGACAGTTCATGGATGATCTCTCTCACACAGTCACTGGGAGTGAGAAGACTCTCAGCTAAAGCACGAGTCTGGTGCTTCCCTGCGCGATAATGTGGATATTGTAATATTAAAATAACATTTTATTGTCGGTTCTCAAATCATGATTAATCACATACCTGTCACCACCACACATGACTCTATTTCCTGGCTCCTGTTCATGCAGATGATCACCACGTAATGGGTCTGACTCAATCTGCAATCTACTAGTCTGTGGAAGGTGTCCTCCAGCGCTTCAGCTAGAGAGGGCGCCGTGTCTAGCACCACAACTCCTTCCCCGCATGAGCTGGTGGCCAGTTTGGCCAGCCAGGGGAGCTGAGAGGGAGTGAGGGGCTGAGCGAGGCAGGGGAGAGGAGGTGGAAACTGTGCATGCGTCTGCTGATACTGCCGGATCTCTGTCAGGTGTGACTCACGCCAGGAACGCATGAAGATCTGCTCCAAGTCTTCCATCAGAGGAGCCTGGTCAGGTGCTGTTGCAACATAATAGGTAAATGCACTTACACAAACTGTTCAGACACAATGAAGTTATGTTATAGTATATAAGGTAAAATAAGAAATCACAGTTCCAAAATAAGCAAATTTTACATTTAAAATAAGATTATCGGGGGGCCCTAAAAGGGGTGCCAAGAGGGCCGTAAATGTATTTATGTTTTATTTTTAGTATATTTGTATTTTTTATTAATCACGCAGTTTTTTTAACAATGTTATGGTTAAAGTGTTAAAGTTCAGATATGAAATATGTTTGATGTTTTCCTTTCTAAAAATAAACATGAGATTTATCAGAATTACTTTATTATTCTGATTGCTGTAGTTTTTAAGCCAGTGTTATTTTATTATTTAATACATGTTTTTTATATCGAATTAGCTTTTATTTGAATATTTTACATTTTTTTTAGTTTGTTGTAGTTTAGTTTCAGTAATTTTGAGCAGTTTCATATTTTCTATTTAGATTTAATTTAGTACATGTGTAAAAATGTATATATATATATATAACAACACTGATGCACACTGAAACAACATCTTTATGATATTGTGCTTAATGTTTTTCTGAAACATTAATCTTTATACATGGAAATATAGTTGCCTTTATATTTTAAAAAGGCACTCATCATAATCAAGGTCTCTGACATTAAAATGTTTACTGTTGGGTTTCAGACTGTTTGGAAGGTGCATGAAATACTACAGTTCTCACCAAGCTGCACTAGATAGTAGACAGTCAGCAGGATGAGCATCTCAGTGGAGATGGGTTGAATAGGAGCTGTGCCGTACTGCTCATAGACTCGTGGGAGGTTCTGGGAATTGTGATAGCAGTTCTGCAGCAGGCCACTCACAAGAACATCCCCGAGGTTCCCACACAAATGTGGCAGTGTCCCGTGTCCTAAAGACAAAAACACACACATACACAGACTAACTGAACAGCTGGCCCAAGATAAAGTGGTGGGAACCACTATCAGACACATTTCACGTTTTATAGGTAGACAAAACAGACTAAAAGTAATTTTTTATATATATATTTTTTACATGTCTAGGGCGATCCTATATTTTTGTGTTATTTCTAAAAGTCTAGAAACATTTTAATATTTAAAGCACACAACGTGAAATCAATGTTTATTTTGGAAATAGAGTCAATAGAGAAAAATACATATCTTTGTCACTGGAGAAATCAGAAAGTAAAGCAAATGTATTTACCTTTAAAAATGACTGGTCGTAATCCACAAGTCTGGAGTAGGCGATCAGGCACTGTGACGGACTCCCCAGGAGCAAGGGCTGGCGACGACCCCATAGACAAACACCCAGATGCCCCACTATCCCCTAAAAACAAACACATCCACACTGACATTTTTATATCTGAAATATTAGAAAGTAGCCTAAGAGAACATAGACATATTATTAATAACCTGTTTTAATGCTCCAAATTGATGGCCACTGATTATTTCCTGTGATTCAATACAGGTTGAAAAGCTCAAAATAACACGATGTGTGAAATTCAATCTACTTAAAAAAAAAAAAAAAAAAACCTCCTATAACCATTTGGCATTAACTTTAGCCGCCGTTCAGTCTGCAAACATATGCTGCTTTCCTTCCACTGTTTTTTTTAACTGTTCCCTCACACAAGTGTGAAAGCTCCAGGTGAAGGATTGCCAGATAAAGCATATCAGAAAGACAAAGCAACCTGATCTGCTCTGGGTAGGAGACTGAATTCTCAAAACAAGCTCCTTAAATGCAAAACAATACTGCAGTCATGTCAAAAGAAGCAAATAAAAGAGAAACTGATATAAAACTGCTCATTAAATTACATTTATTATGAGTGCAAAAAATAATAATGAATAAGATATAAAATATTTACATGAAATCAACACTTTTTTATTTTATTTTATTTTTTTTATATGTGTATGTAATGATGTTATGTAACTCAGCTGCCTATCTTGGCCAGGTCTCCCTTGCAAAAGAGATTTTTAATCTCAATGGGCTTTTCCTGGTTAAATAAAGGATAAATAAATAAAAATAAATAAAAACAGTAAATTGGCAATGGGTTGTAGTTCATATCAGTTTGACATTAGCAAATAAGTATGTTATGGACAAAAGGTTTGGAACCACTATCTTAAGTAATACTTGAAACCCTCCTGCTGTTATGAGTGCTGATGAGTCACCCGTTATTTCTAAATAACGTGTCTTTTTTTAACGTCTGCTCAATGTTCTCCAGAGAAAATAAGAGGAACACTCTGTTCAGGTCTAATGAAAATCAAACATATTTGTAATTATAAAGGCCTCTTTGGCAGAATGTGTGCAGCAGTCAGATCGCATCACAGTTTTGGCACTCAGATACATACTGTAGATAGTCCTTGGTGTTTTCAGTTATAACCTCTCATTTTTCTTCTTAAGTCTCCTAGTCATAAGGCCTCCCAATGCTGCATAGTGTATAATATCATTTCTATATTAGCACTTATTGCTAATTTAATGAAAACAAAAATCTAAATAGGCTTCCTACATCATTATTACAACAACTTTAGAATATCAAACAGTATCTCTGGTGAATATGTTAAAAATGTAGAAGCCAAAATACTGAATGAAACTCCAAATATTTTACTTTAAGAGCACTTTAGGAAATATCCACCCCCGCCAACCCCCACCATGACTGAGTTAAGCCTCCAAAGTCCCTAAATCCTACATTATACCCTTATTAAGAAAGACATATTCATTTACAACACAATGAGCATAGTCAGTGGAAATATGAGTGCGTCTACCTGATTTAATGCCATTGGTTGTGTTGTTGGGAGTAGGTCTAGGGGTGACCTCTGTAGGAGCAGAGGATTCTGGGGACCATCCCTTGTGCCTCTTTTTGGGGGGCCCAGAATTTGCCATGGAGCCTTGAAAAGTAGCACAACTGGTCAATAGGATTAACAGAGAAGTTGCAATGTACATCCATACATCTATGTATCGATTCTGTTATATAGCACTCAAAAATTACCCTGCAAAACTCCCTTTCTTCTTACATAATTGTAAATCCAAAACCAACAGAATGTAAATTCACTTTAAAAGCTGGTTTAGGTGTCATAGGAAGTGATTATTATGTTATACATTAACCAGACTGTAAACGTGAGTGCATGTATCCCTTGATATGCAAAGAGAAAGAGAAAAGAAGGGGCGATGTGTTAAGTCCTAATGAAAACCAAAGCATCAGGAAGGAAGTCTCACATTTTACAACGCAGACAGAGAGCAGGAGAGAGAAGGGAAGAGACTTTACAGCAGCACTTTATGGAAGTGAAAGTCAGAGGGTGCTGAAAGAAAAGAGGGATCTTTTACAGCCCCCCAAATGCTGAATAATGACAGACACCAACAACAAAAGAGGAGGAGGAAAGGGCCTAGACAATACAGCTGTCTCTTTTTAAAGCATTTAAACATTTCAAAAGGAGAGCTCTCTTTCATTGGAGGTGTGAAGCCTAGAGGGGGCATTCATTTAGGGACAGCCCCTGGAAAATCTAGGTTTCCTTTTTCTCTGATCCAAGCTTGAAATATAAAAACAGAGTGAATAGTAGGTGCACTGGAGGAACCTCTGTCTTCTAGTTCCTAGAACTCTTGGCACTTTTTAGCATGTTTACAAAAAATGAACTACTAGCTTCATCTCCATTTGGCTCCTACTTCAGTAGTGTCCAAAACAGAACTAGTACTTGTGACCTACGCCTACAGTGAAAGCCAGAAATATTTACTCAACCAACATGGAAAACCATGTTACCTGTTGTTTGCAGCTTCAGAGTTCCTGTTGCTTGTGCTTACGTAACCAGGAAAATGGCCCAAGGGAGAAATTGACCCTGCTGGCTAGTTCCTAGAACTAAGTTACTAGAACTACAAAATATTGTAGTGACTGCTGGAGGGCAGGATTACCTATTACTGTGGGCCTTCCAGGACCATTGGCCACTGTTCCAGGCTGTGCTAGAGGATGTTGGGGTCCAGGAACATGACTGCCATTGGTTAACGGAGGGGAACCCTCAGATATATGGAGATGGGTGTTTAGATCTGTATGATGGGGACAGGATAATCATGCAGCAGTTTAAATACAAGAGACATTGTATACATAAAAAAAACGTGAATAATCATCGCACATTCTGAATTTAGTAACTAGATTCACTGTTAATGTCTATGAAACCCATTTTTAACACGCTGTGTTTCCTACCTGCATGGTTAATTGTGTTTAAGGCTGTGCGTCCTGAATTGGGAAGCAGGTCAGTGGGTCCATGTCCTGATGGTTCTTCTGGTACAGCGGCTGCATGTCTCATTCGGCTGTCTGCACATGACATGAGAAAAAAAATCCATGAACCACAGTAAAACAATCACACTCAACACTGAATATTCAGCAATTTTTGCTTGGCAAATGAACTAAAATGTAAAAAAATAGCCTGACATTAAAGCATGTCAGAGAACTTCACGTAAGAAAGGCAAGAACTTAGCAGCCACATTACACCAGACGATATAATAACTATCAAGACCAGTTGAGCGACACTTTAACAAAAGTTAACATTTTGTTTGTTAACATATGCTGCAGTTATGTCGCTATTCATTTTAAATGCTCACTGTAAGTGACTGTTATTTTGATTGTTCATCATTTGGAAATATTCTGTTTTGTGGAGCATGTCATTCTCTCTAATTATGCATGTACTCTGCCAAAGCTCTTCCACCCAATGTTGATGTGTCTCCATGGTAGCAGTGAGCTAAACTAGGTATGCTGGCCATCTGGACTGTCAGTCTGAGAAGGCAAGCATTGCTGAATGGGTCAGGCTGACCCAGGATGCTCAACAGGGTCAAGTTAACCTTCCAGCTAGTCCCTAGTTGTCAATATTCCACCATAGAATCATGGCTGATGCTGTAGGCTTGTAAAGTAGGATGCATATTCATATAAAATCTTACCTATCTGTGCAATCTTACCTATTCCTTTCCAGCAGATTGCTGGTCCCTTGACCAGAATGCCCTGTGCATTTCTGAGCAGGAGGTACTTTAAGTGCTTCTGCTTCTTAGGCTGCGTGGTGAGCTTCAAGTTGATGTGATTGGCAAACTCCGTGAAATAGCGGAAGCCCTTCTCTCCACAGCCCATGCAGTTCCCTGAGAAACCTACAACAAAAAAATGCGCTTTCTTTTATGCATGTCTTTGCATACCCAGATGTTGTCTACATTCCTTGAAGACCAAGAACAGTTATCTAAAATAGATAGTCATAGCACAAACGGTAACCAGCTGAGCGCTAGTTTCCATAGCCACAAACCATCACCAGGGACGAGGGTGCTGAGTTAATGCAAATAGAAAGCCAAATTAAAGAGCTCAAAATGTCTCTCTGACAAATGAAATTGTGGTCCCATGAGGTTGGGGGTACCCTGACCCTGGAACTGGCTCTGTGCTTAGGGCTTTCCCATTTTTACCTCTTTCTCTAGATCTCTTGCTCTTTTTAGTTGCCAGAGGCTGTTGCAATACACTTTATGCACCAGAGAATCAAGCCTGGAACCATCTTTAGAATGCTGTCTTTGAACTTGTGTTTATGCATTAGTTCTGTATATTTATATGGAATTTCTGCAAGAGGCTTTCGCACCGCATAGGAACCACTTCTAGAAACTGCATACCAACAAACATATCAGTCTGTCTCTTCCTCTTTTGATTACTCTTTCTGTCTAGCAAACCAACAACAACACTCTTTAGTACATTGTAACAACTAATGATACTGGAATTTCTGGAACTTGGATAAAATATCTTGTAAAATTTTGATACTCAATCCCTTTTTTGTTGTTTGTTCACCTTGCTGAAAAAACAACATATGATGGTTAGGTATGTTTTGATGCTGGTTTATGCTGGTCTTTTGTTGGTTTATGCTGGTCTTTTGCTGGTTAATGCTAGTCTTTTGCTGGTTTATGCTAGTCTTTTGCTGGTTTATGCTAGTCTTTTGCTGGTTTATGCTAGTCTTTTGCTGGTTTATGCTGGACATGTTCCGGCAAAGGACCATCATAAACCAGCAAAGTACCAGCATAAACCTTCCTAGTATGGGAAACCATACCTGGCCACATGTCCTTTTCTTTTCTAACAACCCACTAACCACATAGCAATCCTTCTGAATGACCTAACAACTGTCTGTTAATCTAGTAACCCTACAATCAAACAACCCTCTACATATGCCTTTGTAACTGCGTAGAACACCTTATTAACCGAATTAACAGAATACCCTAGCAACTGCCTGGCAACCATCTTGCAATGCCATGTCTATGTGTTTTTTCTCTAACTCTCTATCTATCAAGCTGCTTATATGAGGGTCATAGAAACCCATATTGAAGACCCACAAATGTCTCTCTGACGAATGGAAATGTGCTCTCTTGAGGTTGGGGTACCCTGACCCAAATCAAAACCATTCTCTACCTATCTTTCTCAATCTGGCTCTTTTTTTGTAATGCAGGGAATTAAAATACTGGTGCATCAGGTTCCGTGAGTCTTACCTAAAAGTGCATTACGTCCACATTCATCGGGGAGAAAGCGCAGGTCAACCGCACATACCAGAATGTGATCAGGTACGTTGGGAGATTTCGCTCCGACGAGCAGAAACCCAGGAGGTACTTCCAAAGACTCTGTGGCCATGGACGAGAGCCGAAGGTCTTTGCCTGCCTGACAGAACCCTGAAATGCACAAATTTGTATATGACTTCATGACCATACTGAATCACATAATTACAGCTAAAATAGTTGTTACATATCTCACCATCTGTAGTACAGGATCCCTCTGGTGGAGGCTTCATCTGATATGGTATCGGAGGGCTGTTTGAATCTGAGCCATCCTCTTCATCATCATCGTCATCCCCTCGACCTCCAAGTAATTATTTAAAAGTTTAAGAGAGTGTGCAATTAGAATGCCGACTGCAGGAATGTCCACCAGAGCTGTTGCCCCTGAATTGAGGTTTACTTCTTTACCGTAAGCCATATCAAAAGGCGTTTTAGAGAATTTGAATAAATATCAAATTTATTCGGTGGCGGGGGGGTTATGGTACGGCCGTTACGGACTTGGAACGCAGGTGAATTTTATTGATAGCATTTTGAATACACGTGATAAAGTGACGAGATCCTGAGGCCCATTGTTGTGCCATTCCATCCACGACCATCACCTCACGTTGCAGCATAATAATGCACAGCCCCATGTTGCAGTTCCTGGAAGCTTGCATGGCCAGAACACTCATAGACAGACATATCACCCATTGAGCATGTTTGGGATGCTCTGGATTGGCATATACGACCACCTGTGACAGTTTCTGCCAATATCCAGCAACTTCACACAGCTATTGAAGAGGAGTGGACCAACATTCAACAGCCCACAACCAACAACCCAATCAGCTCTATGAGAAGGAAATGTGTTGCACTGTGTGAGGCAAATGGTGGTCACACCAGATACTGACTGGTTTTCTGACCCCCCCCCCAATATGGTAAAACTGCACATTTGTTGCAGGGCTTGACATTAACTTTTTTGATCACCAGCCTCTGTGGCTAGTGGCTTTCCAAATTTACTAGCCACTCAGCATTTTCACTGGCCATAATTTTCTTGTTAGGAAATTACATTTTATATGACTTAATAATGCATACAAATATTTCAAAGTCATTTGACCTATTTTAATATAATAAGATAATGTTACCAAACATATGAAATGTTATCAATGCTACCTGTTACCAATCATATGAAATCACACACATCCACAAAATTGATCATTCCACTGCAGAAAAAACAGAAGCAGCATTCAGATGCATTTATGACTGTTATTTGTAGCCAAAATATAGCATGAATGCTTACTCTTGCAGGGAAACTTATAAAAACATAATGTTTTAATGTAGTGTATACTTATGTATGAAATCATGGAAAAAAGATGAAAGTAGCTGACTATGAAAGTAAACCTGCATTAGGTGGACCGGGTTCGGACAGATATTTAGAAAGGCTTGGGTTTGGTCACATCAGCGTGAATGTGCGCCGGTGTTATAACGGTGCTTTTTGCCCTGTGTGCACTGATGCTCTCATCTCAATTTTCGAGGTTGAGAACAGCTTCGACAAATTCATTCTAGTTAATGAATAATTTGACCATTCTGATAAAAAAGTCTAAAAAATAAATAAATACATAAAAACAACTGTAAGTAAGAATATAAAAATAGTATTAAAATCTCAAACTTAAAAAAACAGTTTGATCACGAGTCAGACATGTTGTCGGTGGGTTCACTGCTTACAGAGACGTTAACGCACGTTCTAAATAAGTTGTATCAGAATGTTAGGTTTTCATGGGAGTTTTATGCGCGTAATATTACGTTGCAATGCGTGCTTCAGAAGTATTAATAAGCAGCCAATATCTTATGTTGTTTTAAATTCAGCTGGCATTTCCCCATTACCATTCAGAGCTGATGGCATATTCTTATGCAATATTGTGCAGCAGGTTCCAAGTGAGATTGGAACTTGCATGAAAGTAAGCCAGGTAAGCCAAACTAAAGCACAGCTTCAAAATGTTTTTTTGCATACACTGGGCAATTGTCACGAGGGTTAAGAGACGTGGCAAGAAGGTGCAATTAGCAACAGCTGGCATAGAAGTCAAGCATATGAACAAGGACGCTAAAGGTATATACATAAAAATTAAATCATTAGCATTATGTTTAATGCTCCACTGAATAAAAGGTATAAAAAAATAAAACAATTTTGGGCTAACCACTCCTTTAAGATATTTTGCATGGTGACTAGCAAATATATGTATTATTTTACTATTGTGCTTTTGTTAATACAGACTTCTTAAAAGCCATTTCACTGTTGTCCAATGCCAGTCACCAACATAATTATGTTGAGAATGGTTTCACTTTCTGCTAGTTTTTTATATTTTTGCCAGTTTGGACAGCTTATTTTAAGACTCACCATTTCTGAAGCACCCTAAAACATAAATCTAACAGTGTACCCTGGATTGCAGCTGCTCAGCCCTGAAGTCAAGTTTTCATGAGATTGGTGAAACAAATATTAGTAAAGCTGGTGAGCGTCATTTCTGACAGCTCTGAGAGGGTTTCTTAACCATCAGGTCCTCGGGCTCAAAAGCATGTAGCTGTGTTAAAAACAGACTGATAAAAGAAACCCTGAGGCTACAGAACTGTTCGTACTAAATACACCATACAGACCTCCGGACTATAACCCATTCTTCTCTATTTCCAAGATAAAGAAAATTTAGGCCTGCACGCATTGTGTGGACTATTGATTCAAACACAATGCTGGTAACTACAGTACACTGCATTTGGTATCTTTATCTTAAAGTAATAGTTCACCTAAAAAAATCCTGATAATTTACTTGTTATTAGACCATTCAATATTTAGATGAGTTTTTTTGTTAATTGTAAAAAAAAAAAAAAAGATATTTAGCATTACCTCAAACAATAAATGGACCAGCAGATGGGTGCCATCAGAAGTAGAGCACAAACTGATAAAAGCATCGTAGTAATACTTAAACAATCTACTCCAGTCCAACCACTGTAATCTCTTGTGAAGTAAAAAAATGTGTTTGTAAGACAGTAATCAACTGAGACATTTTAAACCTCAAACTTCTAAAACTCAAGTTCTTTTTGGAATACAGCTTTCACCAGCAAAGGAAGTTGTTGTATTACAAATTTATAAAAGGTTAAACACTGTTTCCCATATAACAGTTTAAATTGAAAGTCATGTCTTTTGTCTTTTGCTTTCTAGGAACAGGAAGCTCATACTGAGACAGTAGCCTTTTGTTAATTCCAGAACATCTGTCAGATTTCCCAAGATAAGTGGGAATGCTAATCTTCTCAAGGTTCAGCTGTGTCTTTTGTTTCTGTAGCATGCATTTGAATAACACTTGTATGCTAACTAAGATCAAGGCTGGGAAAAGTCCTGTCTAGAGCTAAGTTCCTTTTCTATATTTGCATACTTCCATTTATTTTCACCTTTTTGTACTCCTCCTCCTTGGACCACGAGGTATTAGGTATAAGTTTTCTCCTGGTCTCTTGAAAAAATTCACAACAAAGTCCTATGACCCAAAGTATAGCACAAACATGACATATAGGCCTACTTATAAAGACTGAGAGTAGCTTATAAACTATTATTTACAAAATCAGTAATTTTCCATACAGACATGCTTTACTAATAACTGATAGACTGTAGATATGTAATATAATTGCATTTTGATTTACTTAATTTATCACATGAACACAATGGGTTGACAGCAAAATATATTTCTTACAAGCTGCATGTGAAACCTCTTTTTAGTAAAAAACAGTACATGAGGAGGTTAATCTTGAAGATGTGTTACGTCTTTAAATATAACTGGCAGTCTGCTTGTATAGCAACTGAATTTGTTCCGACATTGACAAATGCTGTTGCAAGCTGACCGGATGTAACCATTTGCTGCAGTTTGACTGGAACTTCATAGATTCAGGCATTACAATTTAAAAAGACTCCTGTATTTCAGAATGCAAATGTCAATCACGTTAAGTTCCTCTTCTAGTGATTGCCCATGTTCAGGCTATGTGCCTCATCTGGTGCGTTGATTGAGAGAACAGGCGCACAAATGACCTTTTTCTTGCTCCATGATTTGTGAGATCTCTAACGGTGATAATTTCAGTGACTGGGGTGCTCTTTCCACGCCTGATTCAAACTGTGGTTAATCGGGACTGCAGAGTATGGAGAAGAAGGCACCATTTTACTTTTGCAAAACAATAAAAAAAAAATGGTAAAGTGGTAACTCGCTTAACTAGTTTCCTATTAGCATGCTTACCACTAGGATATTAGTAATTTATTAGTAGTAATTAAGCACACATTAATGCCTTATAATACATAAACTTATTCTAATCCCTAATCCTACCCAGTACCTTGACTTAACAACTACCTCACTAACTATTAATAAACAGCAGATTAGGAGTTTACTGAGAGAATTATTACAAGACTTATTCATATTACCTATACAAGACTTATACTTAAATGTCTTTTTATGTATTAAATATATTTATAAAACAATACAAATTATTATTTATATATATATATATATAGTACATAAAAATAAGGTATTTTTTCTTAAATGCATGTGTGTGTATTTACTGTATGTATGCATAATAAATAGACATAGTACACATGCATACATTGTATGCAAACAAAACCTTTTTTCATAGGTGATCATAATTTATCATTTGACAGCATTAATATGCATTCTAGTATTTGCCGATTTGTATGAATAAATGTATAAATATGGTAATGATTCCATGTTGGCAAAAACCAAACAAAAAAGTAAAGGCAAAAGCAAGCAAGAGAAACTTCACAGAATGTGAATTGGAGGTGCTCCTATTGGTGTTAGAACGGAAAACAACTGTGTTATTTGCAAGTTTGACCCTGTAACGCTCAACGTAAAGAGGAGGAGACGTCAAGGTAAGTGAAGTAATATTTATTGAAAATGATAAAGTCTTTGTGGGAAATAGCGATGTAGAGCTTGAATGAAGCAGCGCAGCACACAGTTCTGAATCTTCGTGAG
>JAUCNO010000279.1:12579774-12600186 GCA_032353835.1 Enteromius viviparus | reverse complement strand
ACTCCCTTTTGGAGCCAGCCCCCAGCGGCTAGTCGATGAATTGCAGTTTTAATCACTTCCGTGTTGGTTTCACTAGATGGAGCGGGAGGTTGCCCCTTGCTTTCCACACAAAAAAAGTGCATGTGTCAAAATTATTTTAACTGTGTCCGGCTGGGATCGGTCTTGGACATATCTTAATGCCTGTCGAACGTAGTTCGGCCTCGGACAGAAAAATGCAGCCCGATCCGCACTCTAGTTCAGACGGCTAAGAATCATTTCAGAATAAAGAAGTGCCTGTCCTTATGAATGGACCACTAAATTATTGACTCAAATGTTTCAAAATTCAAAAACGCGAATCATTCATTAAAAAAACTGCGCTGCTCTGTGTCTTGCATATTTGCGACTGTTCTGCTCTGATCTCAAACTATTTTTATTAAACAAATGGAGCAAACACACTCAGCAATATATCATTTCAATAAATTCAAATTTAAATACTGAACTAAAATGTAATAATCCTATAATATTAACTATGTTAAGTCTATAGGCTATAATGTCATATTTGCAATAGTGGTTTTCAGGGAACTTCGTTGACTTGGTCGAATAAAGTTGCTTAATGTATAATATTGTGGTAATGTCCAATGGATGGATTATCTCTGCAAAGGAGAGGTGCTCACTAACACAGAATTAGACAGATTTGTGAACAATATTTGAGAGAAATATAGCCTTTGTGTACATAGAAAAATCCTTTGAGTTCAGCTCAGAAAAAGGGGCAAAAACAAAAGTGTTGCGTTTATAATTTTGGTCAGTGTATAAATTAAAACATTAAAACTAAAATAAACATGGAAGAGCTTGTATGACTTGATGCTGTCACCGCATGTCAAATTAGAGGATATAAAAGGTACTTAAAAAAATTATTAATTTCAAAAAGTGTGAAACCACAGAAGGCAGAGTAAAAGCTCACCATCATGAGAATAAGGCCTTTGCTCTGCTTCCAGGTACAGCTGAGAGAACACAGGTCTGGGCACCACTGTGTTGGAGCGCAGTGATGCCTCTATAGAGTTGTGCAGCACCTCCTCAAACCGTGTGCTCTGAAGGTGTCCTGTATACGAATTCCCCATGACCTTTAATAGAAGGAAAATAATTTGTTAAGAAAAATCTAAAGTAAAATGGCTAATTCACAAAATGCTCTTGCCATTTACTTATTATAAACAAATAATTAATGTTTTGCACTGTATGTAAGCATTCTCTATTAAAAGTGTTTAAAGTTTATAGACGTTGGAAATGTATACAGATATTTCCAACTGACACGCTACCGCAAAGATAGAAATAACCGACTTAAAACCATTTTTTGTTGCTGAAAATACTAGTGGCCTAAGACTTTTGCACAGTACTGTACACACACATACACACACACACATTGGTTTTTGTAATTTATGGGGACTCTCCATAATAATAATGTAATAGTTTTTATACTGTACAGACTTTATGTGCTATGTATACACACACACACACACACACACACACATTTAATAAATTAAAGATAAATATATTTGTCTGACACTAATAGTTTTTTATTATTACAAAAAAAAACATACATGAATTAATCATATTTCAGTGTGAAAAAAAGGAATCATACTACATTAACAAAATTAATTATTAATACCTAGTAGTATTAGTACTATTACACAGTAGAGGTTATTTGAGGACTGCACACAAACATGCCACTCTGACTGTGGAGCCTAAAGTCAGCTCATATAAGCTGATTTGATGTCAGTGACTCATCAGACAATCAACCTCTCTCTCCATAGTCAGTAAATATGATTACCACAGAACAAGACCAAGCTCAAATCATTTACAACAGTTTCCAGTTTCCCCAGAGGAAGAAAAAAATAGAGGATTTTTGTAGTATGTCCAATTTGCAACCTCATAAAGTCACCATGATCCAGTGTCAGGGCGTCCTGACCCAGACTGAGAGAGAGAGAGAGAGAGAGAGAGAGAAAGAGAGAGAGAGAGAGAGAGAACGAGAATGACCTACCTCAATCAATAAACAAAGTTAGAAACTGGAAAAGGCTGCACTCACAGGATGACTAATGCCTTTCATAGATTTACTCTTTTCATCGAACGTTGTGCGAGGAACAAATTGAAAGAAGTTATTGAAAAACAAGATGTATGCAGTCATTATTATTTTAAGCTGATTGAGTTCACAAAACTGGTTTGAAAGACTGATGTGGGATGAATTGAAGCACTGTTAGCCAAAGTAGATTGTAGAGACTAAAAATGTCCTTACAAATTTGAAGGTAAAAAGACACTGTGAATAGTGAAGAGACACATGGAGCATCTATATGCAGAACTTACAAATGTGTGAGTTTTTAGTGCTGTCATACTATTATCGAAAATAAATGTTTTTTGTTTTTTTTACATAATCTATGTGTGCGTACTGTGTGCATTTATTATGTATATATGAATACACACACAGCATATATTTTGAAAATATTTCATTGTGATCAGTACTATGAAATCGACTGTTTTTTGTCTGTGAAATTGCACAGAGCAATGGTAAATGTGATTCACTATGAGCTATTTGGTTCCATCCCAATGGTTAACAGCTCACAGGAAGAGATTACCACCAGTAAATAATAAGTTGGATTAGTTGTATTAGTTAGAAGCTTTGGTCCCGATTCATTACAACTGCATGGAAAAGGACAACCAGCAATGTCTTTACAATAAGTTTCTGTGTTCCAAAAACACAGCATTTTCTTTTTTGGAAGAACTATTCTTTTAATGTCTGCTTTTATTTTATATGTAGGTAGGTATAGAGCACCCAGCCGTGTGAATGGCAGCACACTAATGAAAAAAGCTCTGGGGCAGCAAAAAGCCCCTTGGACATAATCCCCTCGCCTTTAAATGCTCTCTGCCATATGTTCCTTCTCTCAGCCCCAACAATCTTCCCACACACTGGGAATTCACAACACAGCAACACCCTAAAACAATGAAGAAGACCAGCAACATGTCATATAAACATCAACCATTACCACCAATAAAACTTTTATAACCAGAAAGTGAAATTCACTCACTCTCATAATATCGCTAGCCAGAATCCCTGGGGTATCATGGCAAAACACCAATCTTTCTGATTTTTTTTGGTGCATTTGGAGCTAGTCAGGAGTCCTGCCATGACAAAAAACCCTTAGCATTTTGTGCCGAGGGGGAGACTAGGCAGTTAAATAAACAACTGCTAAGGCAGACAGGCTCTGTAGATAGTCAAGGAGATAAAAGAGCAAGACGTGATAGCAGCGAGGACACTCAACAGCCCCATCCTCCCAGACAGAGCTTCCTTACAGGGAGGTGACGAGGTCTTTCATCTTTCCCGGACTCCCCCCAGGATAACATCACCCAACTATTGTGTCTCCGTTTATGGCCTTCTCTCTTACAGACAACCCCATCTCTCTCTCTGTCTGACTCACCTACACATCTTTCTGACACTCTTTATACTTCAAATGATGAAGAATTTGCTAGAAAATATCACAACTGAGACACATTTGTCCCCTCAGTTTTACATCACACTGGCCCACCAAACGCCAGTAGGGTTATTGACCTAACAAAGGCCAACCATTGGATATCAAGAAGTAATAGTAAAAAATGAATGGTGTTACAAAAGATTTCTATTTCAAATAAATGCTGTCGTTTTGAACTTTCTATTCACCAAATCCTGAAAACAATATATCAGAAACATTAAGCAGCACTACTGTTTAAAACACTAATAATACACAAAAGACTTGAAAAAATTCACAGGAATAAATTACAATTTTCAAATATATTAAAACATTATTTTAAATTGTAATAATATTACTGTTATTTTTTAAAATTTTACTATTATTACTGTACATAATATTACCTTTTTTTTCTTCAAATAAAAAGAGACTACATTCAAATGCTAATACAAAAAAATCTTACTGATGACACATTTTTGAATGGTATACATTTACAATTTATCATTAGTAACTGGTATTTTTGCAGAAGAAATTTTTCGTAAAGGTCTAAAATTTCACTTTTCTAACAATCACTCTTTTTCAGAAAGAAAGCGCTACTTTCACTACTTTTTCCTTCACTAAAGAGGATGGAGGAAGGGGGTGGATGTCTTTAAAGACTTTTAGCCTTGGGAGTTGTATGTGTAGGTGGGGGCTGGGGTCATTCCATGCTCCACACATACAATTAAACAGAGCAGATGACCAGTAGAAGAACTGGAAACGGAGAGAGGAAACTTATTGAGCATTATTGTTGAGCAAGCCATGGGTGACACAGCAGATCTCTGCTTCAACTCTGCCCACTGCCTCTCTCTACCGGCACACACACACACACACACACACACACACACACACACACACTTTTACGTGAAGCTCACCACATAGCAACAGGCCAAAGGTCAGGGCTGGCAAACAATGTTTGGGCAGTGCTTTGATGTGCTCAGGCATGGTCCAGCCAGAGGCTCAATGGACACAAAGAGGCTGAGAAGGGCAGTCAAATAGCACCGCTCCATTCTTCTCATCACCTTTAGCCTTTGACCTCTGCACCTCCGCGAGAGATCACATTTCAAGGATGGCCAGTTGCATTCAGACAGGTCTTTTTGTCCAATCTTAAGGATACAGCAGGAATAATTTGCTCATTTTTAGCAGAAAGAAGCGTATATTAGTGAATTAAAATAAAGAGAAGCAGTAGGTAACATCTCAAAGTATGAGATAAGCACAATGAACCTGTCCTAAATAAGTCATCATTAGTTATCACAGTCAACAATGTCTACTGTGATATGTGTAGAAAATACCACCCTGGCCATGAATATTGTGAACATTGTTTCACAGAGCCCAAATGCCAGCTGTTCCCACCAAAAATTTAAGCTGTCCAGTGTCTTAATAACATATATGTCATCTCTTGACAGCTGAAGTGGTCAGTTCTGGGTTTCAAGATGCCCTTTGTTCAGATCAACACCTGAGGCTCTTGTTACTGATTTCTATAATTACTACTTCAGTTTGACAGATAGTTTGGACTTTGAGTCTAAAAAGGCTTTTGTTTTGACAAAACTTGTGAGGAAAAAGGCTTTCTCCATCCAAATGACCATAAGGTTGTTTTCTTCCCAGTGGTTTTTGGCTTTTGAAACACACTCTTATGGTAATTCGTAACTTCAGTGAAGTGGGGACTAATTCAAATGAATGTGTAAGATCTCATTAGTACGTTTTAGTAAGATTACACCCCAGTGACCGACTTGGGGTGGACATTCAAAATCATGACCTCATCATGCTTTTTCATGGGCTTTTGTGGAAAACTAAAACACAGATTAATATCGCACTGAATCAGTTTGCCAATCAAGTATAAAAAAAGCTTCATATATAATAGAATTTCTGTAAAACAATCATAGCAATACACTAAAAATAGTACTTTAAATAAAGAAAAACCATCACCCAAAGGGCTAGACATGCTACATATTCTACTTGAATAAATAAGCTAAAAGCAGAATGCAACTGCATCATTATTGAAGAACAGTTTAAATGAAATACGTCGGACTAATGAGACAAATGTGTAGGAGTGGCACTACTTTTCCTAATGCAAGTACATTTTGATTTGCAGTTTCAGCTCTCAAACTTTACAGCATTGTTAGTGTTGATATTGCCTCATTAATATTATTATCCTTTTGCCACTTGGATATTAGTATGGTAGCACTTGGATATTGATATTAGTAACTTTTTTATTTGTATCTGTTGAATATATTGTAAAACAAAAAGTGGTGCCTTTACAGACAATTTTTTAGGAAACTCACTGCGGCAAGCAGCAGTGCTTGTCCTTGAGAGAAGTGAAGGAAAGATAAAATGTTTGTTTTGTCTACAGTTTGAAATGGAGGGAAACCCGACAAAACAGTTTACATTTAAAACCTTCATACAGAGCACACGTCTCACGAATGGGATAAGAATAAGAAGAAATACACAATTCGTTTCATTATAGACAGAATGAAACTCTACAGGGAATTAAACCTGTGTGCAACAGGTAATGTCAGCATGTAAAATGACCAACAGCACGAAATATTTAATATTTTAATCCTCTACTGCAGATTAATGACAGTCTGGCCAGTGACTCTTCAAAACATTTACATTAATAAGCTCACACAAAAAAGTATCAGCTACATTAATAATGATGAAATGCAAAAAGAAAACAATTACACTGTATTCTCGTTTGCATTTCATAAATATTAGCTCATTCAAAAACGAGATAGTTAAATAGTTTCATTGCTCAATCAAAAAGTTATACTAGTTCTAAGTTTGTGTTGGAGATTGCTTTAATCGAATAGCCTTTCTAGACTTTGAAAATAAATACAATCATACTACATAAATTGTAGGGATAACGTTAGTTTTCTTAGGGGGTGTGCTGCGATCACAGCACACTTTTCTATATATGTATATTTAATATCTAATATAACTTAGTTCAGCAAATGCAAGCACGATCTTACCTTTAATTCACTAGGAATGCACTCAGATATTCCAGGGGAAATTGACAGGGATCAGGTTGTTCATGTACATGTCTCCGAGATGCGCGATTCAGTTTCCTCCGCTGAGTACGAGCAGTCGGTCCTGCTGTGAAAATGCTGCTGGCCGCGTGTGATGATTGTTACAGCGAACAGGACACCCCTCCCGCTCGGTACGATGGAATCGCCCCTTCATCCTCTGTCGCAAGCAGTCCCTGTAGAGATGGTATCGCCCAACTTTACCGCTTGAGTGGCGTTTGGAAAGACATGAGAGTTTGTGGAAACTGTCAGGTGTGTTTTATACACCAGGTAAGTCTCTACGGTTTATTATAGTTAATAAATAAATGAGCGTTTACAAATGCGCAAATGACAATACTATAATATTCAGTTGTGGGCTTTTTTTATTTTTATTTTTTTTCGTAAGAAAATAGATGATAAACACACACACACACACACACACAATATTGTTATCTATCTATCTATTTAGAGAGAGAGTTTTTCATTAACGTTATGAATAGACCTAAGTGTATGAAAATGTTTTATCGAAATATTAACAATTAATTGTTATACAAAAAAAGAGCACGTGTATACAAACATAATCAACTCTTTATAGCCATCTGCTGGACAAAGATGGTCACTACACTCCTATTCCTTTCTTTTCTTTGAATGACTGAGACTATAGCATTACTACTTTACAATATAGTTATTCATTCAAAACTAGTTACCATGAGGAAACATGACGTCAAATTACACGCAGATTTTTTTTTTTTGCAGGATGTATTTGTTTTTTTGAAGCTGGTGAGCAAACAAAAATATTCAGTTACAACACAGTTTGTGGCCAATGTTTTAAGATATGCTGCTTGTCTGGAGTTTATTAAATTCTGACCAATGAATCAGGAAGTCAAATAATCACATTCCCGATCAATGAGTTTCATGCGTTCTCACATGGGCTGCTTATCTTTCCTTAACGCTAACATGTGAAACATGCGAACCCAGGCCTAATCAATGTGTTGTTTTTGAAATCTCCAAAGAGTTGCTCTAATGTAACCCATCACAGAATACGGAGGCCTGTATGAAGTTAATGACTTCTCTCATACGTTCCCTCTCTTGCACTCGTCCGGTGACAGAATTATTAAATTGGCATGAGCATATCACGTAACTGTCAGCCATCGTGTGCCGCCACCAAATGTTCATTTCTCATTTTTCCCCACAAGTCCCCGTCTTTGGCAATCTGTCATCCTGACGGCTTCTTATTCCCCCACTAAGTGCCCACAGGCGAATGTGACGCTCATTGGTGACAAGAGCATTTTAGGTTGTCATGCACTAATGCAGAAGTTCCTGGGGACCCAACCGGTGTATTCATCTTCATCTGCTTGACTTTGCTCTTTCCGCTGTTGTCATAGCTTTGGTAAATTAAAGATAGCCCCTCCTTCTCTGTGAAGAGCACTGTCAACAATTTACCCAAATGCACCTCATTAGCTGGTCACGCTGCCACTCAACTGCAGATTTAGGCTTTTAATCCAGGTGAGTTATTGTTGCTTTGTCATTAACAGGCACTGGAACCTAATGAGAAAACAAGAGCTGGAACCTGGCCAGAAGAGGAGAGCTTGCTGGTGATTCATTGGACTGGACCATACCAGATTCCCCCACCCCAATGGGAGATAATAAGGCCATTTATATGGGTGTCAGTGGACAGGAAGCATGACCATATCTGGACTCTCAAGGGCAGACAATCAAGTCTTCAGAAGAAAATGTTGGAAGGTGAAAACTGATTTTTTTTCTCTCCAAATAATACTTCCAGCCTTTCATGTTTTGCATTTGTATTTGGTGGTCTCAAGTGACGTCAATGCTGTTAAAGCCCCCCCCCCCCAAAATGACTAAACATCGCAAAGTGTCTTAAACTAGGAACACAATAATGTTCAAATAAATAAAGTATTAAATGTAAATAAATAAATATAGTTAATTTATGTTTATTCATGATACATTCATTTGAATTCATACAACTTAAAGCATAAAAATGTAGTAGTATATTTAAAAAATGTAAAATTTTTGGAACTTCAAAAAAAGAACAATTTTATAGTAATCTAATTAAATTTTAAAAGTATCAATATTGTTAATTCATGTATGTTCATAATGTATTAATTTTAATTTAGATAACTTGATATGTTAAAAATATACGATATATAAAAGTGTGCATGTTGCAATTATAATTAATTAGCATTAATAAACGCATAAACTTTTTTACAGCATAATTTAGCTTAATGTAAATGATTAAATATATTGAAATAATACTGATAAATATTGCTCATTCATGTTTGTTCATAATGCAACAATATTAATGTATACAACTTGTTTTGGTATAATGTAAAATAACATTAACCAATACTAATAAATGCCAGTTATCATAAAGTAATTCATTAAATATAATTGAAAACATAATGTTAAATATATTCTAGGATGTGTAAAACCAGTTCAAGCATTAGGTATTATAAACTAACAATGATCCAAAATTTGAACAGCACTTGTTAATTATTGTAAATGATTACAGTTCATTCATATTTTTACATAATACAGTTTGAATTCATACAACTTGAAATATTAAATGCGCATTTGTTAATGTAAAATTAACAATAACCTAGACTGATAAATGCTATTAATTATAAATTAATGCATTGATGAAATCTCTAAATTAAATAAGGATTGTGCTTGAAAGTTCAACCACTCATTTACACACATACAGTCTTTTATAGCGCTCAATGCTGTCTGGTGGGATGCTATCCCTTTAAACGTCTGCCGACGGGACAGGTATTTCTAATTTACGCACAGTGATTACCAAAGTCATTTTAATGAATATCATTGCGATTTTGCAAGCTGTAAAGCATATCATTACCATTAGGCTTTTACACACTAGCCTAACTAGGGATGCGTTCAGCAAAGCCTTAACAAAGTCGTTAAATCCATTTAAAAAGAGCCTTATTTGAGAAGCAATAAAATTTGAAATTATTTTATTACCAAAAGAGTATTTAACAAGTAGCTGATTAAATGCCAAAGGCAGGTTATCTAAGTTTAACCTTCAGAAGAGAAAATGATCAGAGTCTGCCCCTGGCATTGTTGGATAGAAATATCATCCCCCATTATCCCGCCACACCTGAAGTTGCAAATGGCCTTTTGTGGGAGGCAGGGAGGAAAATTATGTGATTCAATTAATGACCGTCTTTATGTGAGAGGGGAAGCGTGGCACATTGTATAGGATAGTATGGCGGGATGGGGGCTGGAGCAAAGTGTACTGAATACTAGCAGAATCGTCTTTAAGATGAAAAGCGTTTGTGTAATATAAGAATAAATTATGATGACCTCATACGCCTGTGCTTGTGTGTCACCAAGAGCGTCACAAAAACTAATTTCCTTTTTTTAATGAAAATTAATTGAGTGAGTAGAGGAAAGAGGAAACATAAAACGCTTCTCATTCTTATTCATAAATTATGAAAGTAAATAATTAAAGTATAATAATACAATAAAATATTGTTGTACCTGTTTTTGAGTATTTGCATGATAAATATAAATATTTGACAACGGAGTTGCTCATAATGACCCTCGCGGTTAATTAATTAAAAAGTGTCCCTTGCTTATCTGCATACAAAATACATTTAAACCGTGAAAAATGGAAAATAAACACACAATCATCTATGAAATATGGCTCACACCTTGCTGACCATTCATAATTATTCTTTTAATTATCTGACATATAATTTGAGTGCTGTGGTTTCTCCGGGTTGCAGATATAAGGCTGTAAATATTAATAGACGAAGGCAATTCACTCACAAGAGGGTTGCACAAGTAATGAACAATGTGACAGCTGAGTCTTAATTAAGCAGGAAACACCAAGACCAGATCAGGTCTGGACCACCAGAGAGACAGTTCAATAACACTGTCTAATCATGCACTTACCAGTTTGTACTTGCTCATTCATTTATTTTAAATATGGTAATTCATTTAAATCAATTTGATTGATGAATTGATCCAACAAACCTACTGATCGGGTATTATACGATTGATCATAAATAATGCATTGACTTTTGGACACACAATGCACATTTACCATCCTGCAATGGTTGATGTTGTGTATAAAGAAGCTTATATGAAAATATGAATACTGTTTATAAATTCACTTTATTTGAACACAGAGATATTGTATCTGTAAGCAATGTGTGTGTGTGTGTGTGTGTGTGTGTCAGGTGCTCTCGGTGGCTCCTGTGAGGCCACGGGTAGATGATGAAGTATCAAATGTTAGCCGGCCTCTGTGATGAAAGTCTGAAGCAATAAGCTCCAGTAGCTAAAAGGATCTGGTTCAATAGCGATTTACCTCTAAACTGCTTAAGGGTATCTCACAGGTGCCAAGAAGCTTTTTATTTGATACAGTACAGTAGTATTAATTCAGGTTTCTTGTTTTCATTTTTATCTCAATTTATGTCGTATGCCGTGAGTCTCCCTGGAAAAATATTGCCTGAAAGCGCTGTCATATGAAACGAATAACAATCGGTTGTTTGACCTGGCTGTAACAAGGTTAATTATATTTTGCCGTCTCTCTTTTCAATTTTTCTGCCCGATGAATGAGTGATATGTGAGCTCTTGAATATTTCAAGGTGAGCAGAAACAGAATAATAGCTAGCAGTGTTTTGAAATACTTCATGTCACTGTGATCCGAATGTAATTAGGTCTAGGTTTTTTTTCCTCAAGCTTTTGGCCCGGACTGTCAGAAACATATCTGATAACACGGTCCACCTATTTTAAGGGTAAACTAAGTTAACTTTTGCCTGCAGAGACACAATTCATTGTATTAAATGGTCACTGCTACAACAAAATAGAATAATACAGTATGCAGAATAATAGTGGGCCAGAAAGGATGAATTTGAATTATTCAAATGAGTATATTATTATTAAAAAAGTAGAATCATCTTGAAAAACATATATAATGAAAATAAATAAAATATCTAAAAAAATGGTTGGACAGTGGGGGCCAAAAAAAAAGTTAAAAATCACAGCTCCTTAAAAATAAACATTGTAGTATAATGTTTAACAGATTTACATGTGCATTAACTACTGATCTGCATTATAATTTTTTATTAATAACTTATTAAAGCAAGTTACCAGGTATTTCTAAGTGTTAGCTTATGTTCTAAAACAAAGAGCAAAAATAAACGTTAACTGGTGCACTGTAGCCATTATAGCTATTACAAGTACACAGCAGCATTCAGCCTTATTGTCAATGGGTAATTAAAGTCCAACACGCCATTGGTGTGATGGCTTTAATTGCCCCTTTAAACACAATACATTGTAATTAAGCGCAGGGCGCGCGGGGTGGAGGGTGAAGGTGACAAACGGATGGCAAATGATCTGAGGATACGCGGATTTGATCCACAAGTTTAATAAGATGTCACGCTCGTTCTCCGCCTCGCGAGCGTCTGCTAATTTCGGCGCGCACGAGCATTCTCTGGAGGTGTATCAGCGCGCACGGCCCAGAGCTCCCACACACCTCTTTTTCTTTTCTATTCAGAGAGCAAACAGCTTGCATTGCCCTGCAGGTACCGCAGGCATACGCTTTCACCTTCACTCTTTCTCTCCGGTCATTCCCCAGTAGAGCGCGCGGCAAAGTTTTGCTCCCCTTCTGCCCCCTTTTCCGCGCGTATGCCGCGCGCAGGCAACGGTGCGTGGCCCCGCTCAGCCTTATTAAAAGTGGAAGGCGATATTTCACCCTCAAGAAATATAACAAGATAGACAAGTGAGCAAAGCTAATCCTGGGGATGAAATTAGCAGGCAGAGTCCGGGGCCTGCTGGAGATGATGAACGAGGTTGAACTACCTACACAGGCGCGTGTCCGCTGGGATAATTACGCCAAGCTCGCGGGCTTGAATCTGTCGGCGGGACTTTTTGATGGCTCTATTTCAATGGGGGCTTGCCTGTGAAATACATAGTAAAAGCTATTAAAATTGAAATTGTTCTAGGGTGGTGTTGGGAGAGCGGGCTATTGACCCTATCAGGCAGTGTTTAATAAGGTGTGCCTTGCGTGGGGAATCTCAGGGCGCTCTGCGTGTCTTTCACACACACTCACTGACTCACGCGCTCTGTTCCTCACGTTCAACTTTTCGAATGAGACAAAAATTCACGAAGATTAGTATCTATAACTAGACCACTCAACTTGAATTTGTAAAAATTAAGTAAATTTTATATTTACAATATCTTTAATTTTAAATGTCAAATTACAATATCTTGTTTCAGTTGCTTTAGATTAATTAAACATTTATATAAGCCCTTTTTACAGCTCTGCAATATTGTGTCTTTTAAATAGATACATGAATCATGTATATAAATTCATTGACATGTATATGAATCCTTAAAAGTGTATGATTATTAAATAAACAGTTTTAACAATGATAACCTGTTTATGTAAATATATTTTAATTCTGATTTTTTAATATTATTTCATAGTTAAATGTTATCTATGATATTTATATTTTCTATATAGATATATTTTTCTATAAACATTATTTTGTGATAATATGATGCATGTAACCTATATTAAACAAATGAACATTTATCATGAAGTAGGCTATTATAAATGTGTAGGCTATAAAATAAATGTGCTTATTTTAGTAATACCTTAATTAACATAGTTTATTTAAGTTAAAGGTCAATTCAACCTGATTAGGTTACGTCAATATAAGTACTTTTACAGATCATAAATGGCTGTCTAAGATAAAAAACAAAAAAAACCCACATTTCCGTTATTGCGGGTGTAATATGGTTTAAAACCTGTTTGCATTATTTTACATGCTTTTATCTAGTCAAGTGTCTTTAAATGACCAGCCAAGTTTAACAGCACCATGTCATGATATGTTATCGCTTTACTGATATATACCAGATTCATAATAACATTACACACATGATCTCTTTTACAAAGGCACACCAAAGACACTATTATGCAGGTAAACATCAGAGGACGCATTGCAAACATCAAGGAGATGTTTGTGCATACGCTGCAGTTGGGAGGGAGATTTTACTGGAAATAAATGTGAGAATCCTCGGCACTTGGCTCTGGGTGGAGGTGTTTGGGTGCACATGAGGATAAAGCACAGTAGAGTCGCATCAGGCTTTGACCAATACGCTGACCCGTCTCCAGGGGAACAATGACTTTGAACATTTCTGCACCCGGCTCTGGCACCTTCATTGTACGAGTGATGGCGCCAGCAAACCTATTTATCACTTTCCACTAAGTTACCTGCTCTTTGTTTTAGTTCACAAATGTAGGTGGAGGGAAACAAAAGCTGAGAAACATACATACACTCACATTTACGGGGCATACACATAAACAAATACAAACATTCAAGTTTAGGTGCATCCATACAGCGAGTTTAAAACTTCATTAGGGTTAAACTGTCAGTACACAGTTATAAAGTTGAACCACTGAATTAAAAAAAATTCATTATTTGTTTTTTTACATGCTTATGCATTTAATATGCTTGGCATATAATTATCTTTTTTATAAAATACAATATAACCAAACATATTGTTGGATGAAAATAAAAAACACTTTGGAAGATCTGTTGTTTAATATGACCAGCAGATGGCCCCCCCTACCATGAAATGGTGTATTTTTTTTCCCATGCATCTTTGCAAAAGAACTCTATGCAATTTAGAAAAAGCAAAAACTGTTGTTTAAGAGGATGATCCCACTCTCTTGTCTTTTTTATAATAATTTATGGAGTCTAGCAAAACTCCTGTCTTTTGTCCTTGGAAAATTAATTAAACTGAAAATATGCAAGCTTTCACAATGGTGCACTGCATGTGCCTTAGTTTTGTCCTTCTATTCTTCAAAACACTTTCAAAACCTACTCATTTTGGCTACAATATAAAACTCATGCCTCCATAATTGTGTGAGTGAGAGCACTAATTTTAATTGTTATGTTTAGTTGCTAAAGTTGCATAAATGCTGACACGGAGGCATTTTCATGACATTTTTTGTCTGCAGGATTTGTATGCACTTCAAATTCCCTGTTTAGCATGTCTGTTTATTTGAGTTATGACAGGGCAGTCTTTTTGAATTTTACTATTATGTTAAAAAATGTCTTCCCATCAAAAATGTAGCATTGTTTTCGGAATGTTTGGGGGTTAAAGTCAAGCATTTTTGTTTGACAAGGCTGCATGTTTATGCAAATGAAAAGCTTGTAAATTGTTTCCATTGTAGTTTTGAGAATTTCCGAAAATTTTAGCTGCCTGGTAGCTGTCAACCTTCGGGGGGAAAAAAAAGGAAAAATATTTCTTGGGAGGAGTTTTTGCTCCTTTAGTGAGGCTTTAATGATGTTTGACTGAAGATTAGAATTGTTGCTTAGAGACAAGAGGAAGTAGATGAAGTAGAAATTTAGTTTTGTGTGAAATTATGGTTCTTTTATCATGCAGTTTGCAGCTCAAAGAGGATATACACATTTTAGATTGTTAAACATGCAAAATGATATATAAAATATTGTAAATGCTGTAAAACAAAGAAGAAGTGAATTTAGTCCCATGGATTCCAGCAGTACTGAGCGTAGCTGCCAGTGAGGGTAAATGAGAAAGTGGGTTTGCGGCTCCTGCCACACTTAGCAGTTACGCAAATCCAATTTAATTCCCTCTCATATGCTCTCACAGGTATCTTTTGTCCTTTAATCAAATTCTGTTTACGGTTGAGGCAATTATTTCCAATTTACCCACTTAAAGGAGAATGAAAGTGGTCTACCAGGAGACTGACGGAGGGGAGGGGTGCGTTGCGCGAAAGTACACAGCTTGCAAACAGGTAACCTCTAAAAGAGCATTTTTGCTTTATCTATGCTCATTTCCCTCTGCTATGATTTAATTTCCCTGCCTTTAAACATGACGAATTACTGCTCTTGTCTTCACTTAATGCTTTTAACAGATCGAATAAACTGCATTAATCGGCGGCGCGGCTGGCCCGAACCTGCAAGCTAGAGCTGCTCATTTGCCCTATTAGTGAAGAGGCTTGAGCCCATAACCAGGTGGATAATCTCCTGGCTTTACTGCTTTAATTGCGCCATAATCAGTGCAGCGGTCGGCCCCATTTAAAAGAAGCCAGGAGCAATACCTCACTGATACCTCATCTCTCGCCGCTAGCCCATATTCTCTATGTCACAGCCAAGCTTCTCTTTGACGAAGCATGATGAAGGGCGCACTAACTTTGTAGGACAAGACAAAGCTTAAACATATGGCCAGAATCCCCCAGGTGCCATCTTCAAGAGGGCCGGTCTGTGATCCTTCCACAGCTCAATGCTATTTCCTGACTCAAACTCTTTCCTCTTGAACATCTACCGTTGCTGGATCTCTGATTCATGACCAGTTTTCTGCTATTTTTTTTGGTCTTGCATCAATTTCCAGAACCGTCATATGGCAGAAGACACACGACAGACTAAAATGCTGCGCATTCTGTGAGGCTCTTAATGGCTTAATGAGAATATAGAGTCTCATCAGTGAGCCGTGTGCTCAACATGGCAACATTTCATTTCAATATTTACATGTTTGTTTCCTCAGTTTATCTTGTTAAATGCTTCAGTAAAATGTTTTAGGCCAAGAAATAAATATCTGCTATTTAACTTCATTATTATAAATCAAATGAGCACTTTCCAGTGCGTTAATGAAGACAAAGTGAAATATGGATGTTTTTCTCATTGCATTCAAGACCAATTAAGTGGCCCATTTAAAGCTAATTAGCCACTAAACTTCAATTTATGTCATGCTATTCACTCTTTTGGAATATCTCTGCAGTTATACGTTAGTTTCTGCGGCAAATTCAATCAACAGACATCTGTTTTAAAAATATTGACAAATGTTTTGTCACATTCAGAACAAGCTAATAGTTTTAACGCCAAACTGCCAACAGTCGAAGTGCGTTTCTAGTCTTTGAGGGTTGCATTAACAGGTACCTCAACAATTGTCGCTTCCTTTTAGCACAGTTCCCGTTATAAAAGCTGATATTATTTTGATATTAAGAGCAACGTCAACCCTGACATGCACTTTCAAAGTCATCCAAATAAGTCCAAAAATATTTTAGTTAAACTGACAGTTGTAATTTAAGCAGTCAATAGGCAATATGGTAAACGGCTCTCACTGGAATCTCTTTTAACAGTCAGAACCTGTTTAGACAGATTTGTGACAGCCACAGATATCTGCAACCCGGTTCAATTACACCACTTGACATTTTCACAATAGGTGCTGGAAATAGCACAGAGCCATCCAAGATTAAAACAAGCATACTAATGCATGCTTATTCAAGTGTTTGATGTAGCTGCGCAGTTGTAGCGTGTGCCTTTAGACACGCAAAACACTCCTACGGTTTAACAGTCAAGCCTTTTTTTCCCTCTCTTGGCAGTCAGTGGTAAAGAGTCATATGGTAATTCTTCTGGATGAGTTTTTGATGGCATGCCAGCAGTTTTCTTTTCCGCTGAGTAATTTTCCCAGCTTTCCCTCAATAAAGTGTAATCCTCCTTTCGTCTGGCTTGCTGCGAGCTTAACACTGCCAGAGAGAAAGCAAGAGGGATGTGTGCAATATTTGGACGTTTTTGAATTGGAGAAGAGACGTCTAGTTAAGTGAAGCTCTTTTGGTGGAGAATGCAGGTGTTAAATTATATTTTCAATGATTTTTATTACTGCTACTTTTAATGTATGCAAGAATCAATAAGAGAATATTTCACTAACAACACGCATATAACAAATTGGTCAAATTAAATGGATTATTTTATTTAGATTCACATTTAGTTTGTGATTTCTGAGCATAAATCACATTGACTACACATAAGTCAATAATTTCTTTTATTTTTAAGAGGCTAGTTTGAAAGTCAAATTGAAAAATGCAAATTGTATAAAAATTTATTAATAGTAAATATGCTAAAATGTATTTGAAATAACATACATACTAAAAGTACACTACGAATACATTTACATATTTATGTACTTTTCTGCTATTGTACTTTTGGTGTCCTAAACTTGTATGCTAAAGTGCTAAATTTGATCAAATATTTTTTTTACTTATTGCATTAGTAGTGCTAAAGTCTGACTAAAGATATACTGAAGCAGACTTGATTGTGATAAAGCAGAACTATTACAAGTATATTTCATGGACACTTTAAATATCTTGCATTTAAAGATTGATATTATTCAGAGATCATACAATCCTTATTAAAAGTGACGTTAAAACACATATCTAAGCTAAACATTAAGAAAAGTGCATTGTGCCAAAAGTGGTATTCTAAATAAAGTTGAATTTTAATTTTTAAATCAGTTTTGAGCGTTATGCCAGTAAATATGTTAATAGATTTGAACTATACTTAATGTGAAAGAATATATTAAGTAATATATTACTGTTTTAGTATTATATATAACATTTATTTAGAATTAATATATTAAAACACAAAAATATATTTTTCTTTGATCCCAGAGTTTATGATGTGTGTAGTTATTGAAACCCAATTAGTGTTAAAAATCAACAAATAATAAAAGGTTTGGATTTATTATAAATTAGTTAAATCTAAATGCCGCCCCTACACTATTTCTACACAATATGATCTTTTCTTAGTGGTAAAAGGTACTAAAGTGAAACAGTGTTGATTTACTGTACTACAGTGCCTACAGTACCAAGACAAAATTCAGAGTCACGGTTTTCAAAAAAGTAAAAGGTTACAGTATTCATATTCTTTTAGTAAGGTGTATAAATATCTAATATCTGTAACTGATGGAATAAAATATTTAAGATTTGCAAAAGTGATGTAAATCTCACGTAAAGTGGTAGCTATATGTTGCTTAGGAATTATATAAAAAATTCATTTGAATAAAATGATTCTGTAAACCTGGAAAATAATGTGATCTCTTACTTGAATAGACAGACAAAACAATTACGGAAACATCTGCATGAAAGGATGGAGCGGAGGGAAATGTTTTATCACTCCCATGTGCACACTCACTCTTTCTCTCAGCCCTTCACCTGCTCTTCTCCTGGAGGGCTACAAATGCAGCGGCTGATATGCATGGAGCTCCGGTTCCCCCCTCCTCCATCATCCCGTGGCAGGGGAGGCAGGTTCTCAGTGCTGGCCCGCGGTGATTGATAGGCTAGGGGCCGCTGCGGTTTGGGTGGCTAGTAGGGTGCAGTTATCAGGAGGGTTGACACGTTTGCTAGCCTGACACTGGTGCTCCGGTGGGGTGCGTGTCGTGAGAGTAAAAGGCCCATCGCTGCGGTCCTCTGAACTACAGGCCACAGAGAGACCCAGCAGGCATAATTTTGACAGTTGTTTGTGAGATCATGTTTAAATGATTTAGAGATAATTTATGGATAATAACAAATCTCTACAAATTCTCACGAAAATTCTATATTGATGAAATCAGTCTAAAATTAATTGTTTCAAATGTTAATGTGAGTATAATCTACAGGATGAAAAATGCAGTGGTTAATGTAGCGTATAAAAATGAGTATTTATTTTGTGACATTTAAGTCATTTGTGTTTTTAAGGATGAACTTGATGGGTATAAAATCTAATCTAGATGTGAATTTAATTTACATTATGAAAAAGGAATATACATTTTTAAGATTGATCAAATTGTTAAGTTAAATTGTTATTTTAAAGCTAAACTCGACCAATAGATGGTGGCAATTTAAATGAAGATATTTCATTTTTTAAATGTAATTTGAGCAATACAGGATAATGCAAAAATCATCAACACAAAATCAATTTCAGCATGTGATTTGTTTTGAGCAGCGTCTGATTTGGACATGCATCTGCCGGAGGGCTGTGGTAGCAAGTGGTATTTTTTTATTTAATTGTTTATTTTGCATTTTTGCAGATGCATGTAAGAAAGACGATGGTGACATTTAATCAGGGAATTCAGGAAGATAAAGTGACAGTCTCTGGAGACACCAGGGTCACAAGGAAGTGTTTTCTATTCTAGCACTACTCATGTTACTGTACTGTCATTCACAACAAGAAAAAGCGTATTAGTCAATTCACTGAATAATCAAATATGATTACTTTTGTTTCAAATCCGATTTTTTGTGGTAATAACATGCTGTAAGAGAAACACTTTAAAGTTTACTTTGACAATCCAAAGGTCAAATACCCAAACTTTCACTAGACAGAGACAAACAGTGCTTGTAACTAGAGGAAATATTAGGTAAAGAGAAAGAAAAAGGGAAACGTCCTACAAAAGAGGCACAGGGAGAACTTTGTAGGATTTGCTGGGCAGCAGAATTTCCAGTGGAGTGTCTCAGAGGGCCGGGTTCTGGGGGGCTGCTGTGTCCAGAGGGGATGGGTGTCAGGCAGGTGCGTGTGTCAGTGAGTAATGGCACTATCAGCTCGCCGTTGTGATCCATCATGCACGGCGGCCACGGCCAGCACAGGAATCACAAGCACAGCAACATATCATTACACAAGGTTATCACTGCCCCATTACAAGCCCTGATCAATCTACTCTTCCACTGGGCCCTCCATTCTCTTGCTTTCTTCCCTTCTCTCATTTTATAAAACGATGCAAAATATTTCTTATGCTGGAAAGGGAGTTGCAAAGACTGATGTTTTGTCTTTCTTTTCTCATGGCATAAATGTACCTGGGCGCACTTTTTATCGAGACCTGAAATACGTACCAACAAATACATATCACTGCAGTTTCCAAAAAAAATGTACACTAGAGGCAATAAAACTGACACCTTTTTTTCCTTTTCACACAAGTTGTGATTAACAAACCGTACTTTTCACACATTTTCTTCAAGAATATCATGTTATGACTTCAAAACAATATTAATATGCTGGGATATTAGAAAACGTCTCTGGTTATGTATATAACCTTGTTCCTTGAAGGAACGAGACGCTGCGTCGACGAGACGCTATGGGAACGCC
>JAUCNO010000279.1:12558239-12578456 GCA_032353835.1 Enteromius viviparus | reverse complement strand
GATTAGCACACCTGATTCTGATCATTTGAATGGGTGAGCGAAAACTTTTGGTAATATAGTGTATATATATATATATACTTAAACCACATGTTCTGTAAAAGAGTAAAAATTTGCAAGTATGCTGTACTTGAAAGCACTTAAAAATATTTTAAATAACTTTAGCCATTATTTTTTCCATAGAAATGTAACAGTATTTTATAGAACGTAGTTATGCCGTGATATAATTTGTTTATTGCAGATGAAGTGTCTTGAAGGGCACAAGTTTATTTCAAAAGGCACCCCTGATAGCAACCATAAAAAGATCCTCCTATAATCGCTCACACAGACTCCCTGATGAGTTCAGGTATGAAGAGAGTCTAAAACCCACTCTTCTGCATTTCCCTCTGTCCTGATTTAGTCTCTCGTTTGGGCTCCCCTTCGGCCAGCCCGATTCATCTGTCAAAATCGCACCTTTTTGCAGTCTGCGTCTCCTTTTGTCCCAGCTCGGTCTAACACTGCGGGAAAAAAGTAACAAACACAAAGCAATGGAACAAGCACAGCACCGGCATGTTCAATCTATTTTTGCCTGTTCTTCCAGCCAGAGCCACAGGCCGCTGCACGTAGCTGCCACAATGTAGACTTCATGTGACACCCGACTCCAGCACACACTCGCTGACTTTCAGCCGCCCTTGTGTGGAGCATAGAACCAGTTTCAGTTTGGGCTGTTGTTGAAGAGAGAGGAAGGAAAAAAAGAAATACATGCGTCAATCTAGTAAGAGTAGGCAATTTTGTCTAAAATGAAGTGGACTTAAGCAAATAATCTGGGTAACATTATAGAATAGGTAACGCTTGTTAACTATAAACTATGACTTTTCATTCAATAAATACTTATTTTGCTACTTATTAATAGTTGGTAAGGTAGTTGTTAAGTTTAGGTATTGTGTAGGATTAGAGTTGCAGAATAAGGCATTAACATGTGCTTAATAAGCACTAATAAATGGCTAATATTCTAGTTATATGCATGCTAATAAGCAACTACTTGGTGTAACCGTAAAATAAAGTGTTACTGTAATTTGTAATGTAACTAATCATAAATTCAGGAAATTTGTATTTTTATGTTGCAGTTCCAGGCACACCTCTGAACACCTATTTATCCTGGAGCTGTAGTTAATTTAAGAATAATGGGAGAAAATATAAAAATTATATGCAATATCTGTAAAAATAGATATATAATTAACTGTACTACAGGATGGCTACATGTGCATTAAGCAGCTGAATTATTTATTATTATATTTATGCATGTATTCTTTTAATAGAAATTGTAAAAAGTCATATGTTAATTCATATTTTATATTTTTTCAAACTAAACCATGTTTAAACCATGTCATAAACCAACAAACCTAAAAGTTTCCCCATTAAAAGCCATCAAGGGAAAATACTTTTTTGTCTGTGACTACTTTTTGACAAGTAGAAACTTTAAAATATAGCAGAGTGCAAAGAGCAGAGAGAGAGAGAGACAGAAAACCAGAGAAAAATGGAGTGAGACGTCAAATTGAATCTACACAAACAGAAACAGAACACAGCAGATATCTGGCCTAAAGCCATGTAACTTGTAGCTGGAGCATCTGTGTCACTGCTGTGTCCTTGAAGGCTTCAGGTAAAGATGAAGCGCTGGGAGTAATAGCATCCAGAACGATCACAATGTTTTAATGAACAGTCCTTTACACTGTCACTCAAACTGCAGTCTCAAAAGAACGCGCAGCTCTAACTCAGTCAAATGCCCGCAAATATCTCACATCACACACACTATCACACACTTTCTTGTGTAAATTGCTGATCTGTAGTTTCAGTATGTACTTGATGTATCTGAACATTGTGGCAAATAGACAGTAATTAATGTGATTTCAAACTCTTTAGTCATTTTTTCCAGCAAATGGCCGGTTTAAAGAAGTCCTCACCTTTAGGAGTTAATCGTCAACATTAGGCGGGAAAAACTATGTAATAAATAAACTCTTCATCTTGTATTTACCTATTTGTAGCTCTTTTTATCGAAAAGTGTAGGGCATAAATAATTCTAAATATTTTACAATGAACTGCAAATCATAAAAATATCATTTTATTTTTAATCAGAATGATGGCATATGATTTTGGATGTTTTCGATACATCTGAGATTAGACATACCAATAATACCAAGCTTTAGAAAGACATAAAAATATTAATATTGGAGGAAAATCTGTTATTTATACACTTCAGACTTTTTACTGCTTACTAGCAAAATAGTACCAGATCATCTTAAATCCCCCTTTAGCAGATTTGCAAGGTATGTTTTGTCTTTGATTTTTAGGGTCAGCTTGCCTCACCTTACTGCAGAAGAGTGCCAATAATTCAATAGACAGCATAATTAATTAATACTTTAGTCCTGACCTTTGAACATGACAGAAACACACTGCCTCTGTAAACCACATTTCCCTCCAATCTCCTCCATGATAAGTAAGGAAAACTACACTTCTCAGTCAACTAAAACAAACTGTTCATTTTTTTTTCATCTCTGGAGGCGGCGATCGTGTCCTGTATCTGTTATATTTGTTGTTTCTGGTGTTTGTTGTTTGACACTCATATACCACTGATATACCATTTAAAACTATTTTCGTTATTATGAAAACGTACGTGACTTTGATTTGTTCATCATCAAAATCTATATATAGTAAAATATAATATAATGTATTGTGATTTTTGAGATATCATTATAACAATTATTATTAGAATTTTTATTAATGCAAATTGACAAAATGCATTGTTGTGATTGCAAAATATATATGTATGTGCGATATATTCCAGTTTTCCTTAAACCTGTTGAGCACTTTTAGCGAGTTACAGATCCAGGTCAGTGGTACGTCCTGCCAGAGAGTCTCGTATAGCTCCCCTGGAAGCTATATGGGGAAGGCAGGAAGGAGCCATAAATTAATCATTCCTTACCTCAGTGATTGACTACTTTATACGCGCTGGGATGCAAAGACAAATTTCTTTGCAACAGAAATGAGGATAGAGTGGTACCCAAGGAAAACAGTTCCATTAAAATGTGTAACCTCATGCCACTGGAAGGAAAGCCTTAGGGATCCTGAGAAAATTTAGCATGCTTTATGAGAGCGTATAAACCAGCAGACATTGTCAAGTTAGTGGTTGAGTGGTGTGAGTGCAGCTTTAGTTTCCAGCGTAATGCATATTCCCAAATGAACTTTTTCTTCTTTTTTTTTCACCTCAGTATATTGTGGTACATTATTAGTAAATTTTTATTAGAATAAAGCTGTGTCTTGGCTTCTACAGTGGTGCCTGAGACTTACCTGTCCACCTAGCTCAGTTCATCCTCATCTTTATCTTATGTGACCACTCAGTTTTACAAACAGTTTAAGCTATCATCTACTCCCACTGTGGAGGAACCCTTGAAAAGTGCTTGCAGGCAAGACTTTACCTGTAGTGACTGTAGCCTAAAGGAGTCGACAGGCCCCAAAACACTGAAAACAGAGGCATTTGTGAATGCGTGAACTCATAAAATGTGACATGAGGACTCAGAGGCCGTGATTTTCTTCTTTCGATTTGTGTTGCGCGAGTTCATGTGACATTTAGAAAAAGAGAACATCTCTGGCTTGTCTCTTCACATTGTGTCTGAGCGGGGCCAGCTGCCAGACTGAGGAGGAGCGCGGGGATGAAGGCAGGCGCTCTGCTGGTGACATCCTGTCCGCTCCTGTCATCTCCCACTGGACAGCACCTCGGCCGTGCCACCCTGTTTCCCCGGGCTAGTGCGATCCACCAGGCTGCTGGCCTGCTTTAGCCCTTGAGCCTTCGCCCTGCTCACCCTACCCAACACCCCCATGTTATCAGACTGGCAGGAGCCGTCCCTCCCTTTCCGACTTCATTCAGCATCGGGTGGATACCATATGAGTGGACTCTGGGGTCAAGCCTACTTACACCCTTATTAATACTCTTTCAGAGGGAATATGCATCATCCTGACTTCCTGCATTGGATGTCTTGTGCGCTGTGGCAGAGAGTATTCATGCGTTTCTGTTTGACGTAATCACAAACAAATATTATTTCATTTTCATTCTCAAACTTAGTTCACAACAAGAAGCCATTCATACTAAAAACAGTGCTGTTTTAGCAATTTTTAAGATGAGCAAACACTCAATAAATGTTCAATAAGTGAATGCTACAATTCTTAATACTCACACATATTTTATAAAATCCACAGATTCTTGAGACATGGGTTAAAACATGTAAAAAAATATACTACCAAAATTTTTATTACAAATATATTATTAATTAAATAATTGTTGTTTTTACATTATTAGCTATATTTTAGTTTTGAAATGAATTGCCCACTAGGAATGCTCTTAACAAAAACGTAAAAAAAAGTCAAGTGAAGTCACCATTATTTATATAGCACTTTTTACAATGCAGATTGTGACTTATGATTTTTATTATGATTTATGTATTTTAAAATTTGTAAAGTTTTATGAAGGAATGGTGCAATTTTGTTACACATCTGTCTACTTTTTCTTTTTAACACATCAGATGCTTTTTTGTGCTAAATCGTTTATAATTATCATCATAATTTCTTCACGTTGTGTCAAGCTTCACTGAGATTGTAAAGAAATTGTCTCTGTGGTGATAGAGCTGATAATCAATAGTTTAAATTATTTATTTTTCATAATTGAATTCTAGATTTGCCAATATTATTGGATAAATATTATACATATTTGTCATGACCTTACATATTTTTGTGTCACAGTTGCTACAAGGAAAAAACACAGTTTGTGAGAAAACTGAAAAAAGCCGGTTGCACAATTTTTTTGTTTTCTGTGACATAGCCAGTTGTTTCCCTGTATTTAAAAATCAGTGCAACTGGTTTTAATCTATTGACATTTTAATTGATGTTCTTCTTTGAGCGATCATCAGGCTTCCCGTTGTCGTTTCTGTTGACTCTATTAAGACATGTTGTACCTGCTCTGCTGGCATGGGTTGTCGAAACACAGAGTGCTTACTCAAACACACTGAGGAGCCCGGGGAGATGGAGAGAGACAGGAGCCGGCAAACCACAGACATGCCAAAGCGCTCGGCGCGTGCCAAATCAGTTACATGTCTCCTACTTATCTCTCTCCTCAAATCTGTCTCTCCATCTCTCCTCTGAGATGCTCAATGCCAACCATGCTGCCAGTGCCAGAGTGCTGATGCCAAGTAGAAATGACACTGGCTCTCCCCACGGATTGACTTAATTAGACCGGCCTCGTCCCCCACGGTCCTCATGGCAGCAGGGACAAAGGAAGTTTCTGTCATTTGGATGTGTGTGTGTGTTTGACTATTTCCAGCAGATGCTCCAAAGCATCCCGACTCTTTCATTGAGCTCCAGTATCATTAAAGTGTCATTGAGAAGTGACATTGCTTAATTTTAGCAGGTCCCAAAGCGCTTTGCATCAGGAGCAGCCTCGTACGCCGGGACTTAAGGGATCTTTTTTTTTACATTCTTTCATCAAACAAAGCAGTTGGAAACTGGGGAAAACATTAAGATCAAACCTTTGTCCATTGTGATGCCAGTCAATAGGTATTTAATCTTCTCTAGAAGCTGTAATGAAGAAGTGGAGTACCATGTGACCCTCTCTTTTATCGTCCGGTTCTTGACCTTCACCTACTGGAACACCCCGAATCTTGTCTGACAGTCCTTGGGATATGTGATCTCACCAGACATGTTAGGAGCAGCTAAAGTTCTCCTAAAAAATTCTGTGTGTCAGATTAATTTTGTGAAGCGCTCGTATAGGGCTCTGGGCAAATGCCTGTGTAAAAAGCACTGGTCTTATTTGTATTACGATAGGATTTATAGGGATTGCAACCCAAATTATAGGCTTCTGTACTCGAACAACACAATCAATCTTAGCTTGCAATAAAATTTCACTTGACACCGTTTATTTATGAGCTGGATGCAGATTAGACTTCAGCGGATCGCTTGGCACGTGCCACGATGTAGATTGCGAAATGATGTCATAGAATTGACAAAATGTGATTGGCACGCAGTCGCTATGAGACTGTCACCCTTCAGGAGTGTGAGATCACTCTAATTGGGGTGTGACATAGACATCTGCATTATCCAACTGTGTGATGACTTCCCCCAGAGCGCCACTGTGTTTGGTGAGAGTTTGGAGATTGACCGGTGGGACAGCTTCCTCATTTTTAATTGCTCTCAACAAGTGAAGCAAAAGGACTAATTAAAGGATCGTTTGACACACTGGAATTGGCAGCTATTGCACACAATATACTAGTGTTTCACAAGTTGTGGGATTTTTAATAACAAGCACAGCAGGCTGTCATAACTGACTAATATCTGGTTGGAGCAGGGATATTTAGGCTATTGCTTTTATTGGAATGCTCTATGTAATGCACTACCATCCAAAAGTTTAAGCCCATTATTTATTTATTTATTTATTTATTAAAGAAATTAATACTTTTATTAAGCAAGAATGGATTATCTTGATTCATAATGTTACAAAACAATTCTATTTCAAATAAATTCTGTTCTTTTGACATTTAGAATCAGAGTTCAGAATCATAATTCTTAATTCTGATTCTAAATTTCAAAAGGACATCATTAATTTGAAATAAATCGAAATGTAACATTATTCTATTTCAAATAAATGCTGTGTATATAGATCATGTAAATGTAATTTGAGACTTCACATGGAATCTAAAACATGCTATTTATTATCACTCAATGATATAATTCTGCAATATTGTATTATTTTTAATGGTATATAATAAAATGTTATAATTATATATTTAATATATATTGGTGGCCTAATGGATCGGGAGTCGGACCTGTAACCCAAAGGTTGTGGGTTCGAGTCCCAGGTCCTGCAGGGATTGAATAACCAGAGCTCTTTCCAACTTCAATACTACGACTGAGGTGAGACCCTTGAGCAAGGCTCGTTCCCCCAACTGCTCCCCGGGTGCCGCAGCAATAGCTGCCCACTGCTCCAGGTGTGTGTGTGTGCACTTGGATGGGTAAAATGCAGAGCGCAAATTGCAAGAATGGGTTACCACTTCATGTATCCTCTTTATCTATTCTCTTCTATTTTTATATTATAATTTTTTAGAGTGTATTTGTACTCAAACTTTTATTTATTTATTTATTTATTTTACATCTTCGTTCCAGCTTAAGTCTTCCTATACATGAAAGGTTGCTCTCAAATGGGATGTGTCAAAGTCATTTTGCTGGTAATAAGTTTGTGAGGGTCAGTTTTTTATTTTTGCGTGGGATTTAATTAATGAGCCAAAGACTTCTCCATTGTGATCTGAGCAAATGAATAATAAATCAAAAGGGGAGATTTGTCAGGGAAGGAACATCTGTTTCAAGCGTTACAACATGACTGGCGCTGGCCTGCACCGTGGCCGCGTGGAGACGGTAGGAGTCCTGTGCTCTGGAGCCTCTTCATTTGCTGCTCCACTGAAGGTGAACAAGGAGCTTTCTAATGGGCCTATGATGTTAATAAAAAAAAAGAAAAAAAAAGAAAAGAACGACTGCCGCTCTCCTCCAATTTCACTAGAACCCCTTTTTCGCTTTTGGGTGTCACTGTCCTTAGTCTATGGTTTGTTAGGCAGGGCGCCCATACTGCTGTGTCAGTGCTTTACTGGATGATTAATACAAGTGAAAGCAATCATAAGGCATGGACAATATGATCTCCTTTTCAGCAGAGTTGAACAGCGTACTCACTGTGTACATAAACCGAAGCATCCAGGCATACGAAACTTTAGAGGAGGGGTCTCGTGCAGTAAGTCATTAACCGACGCTATTTCTCGTCTCAGAGGTGTTGTGTTTGAATCATTAGAGAGTGCCTGAATCTTATTGTTAGAGGTTATTCTCAGGTTCTCTCGAAACTGCACTTTACTTTCATGTCCTGCTGAGGGGGAATAAAATGGGTCACTAAAATTAAAGATTAAAAATGTGCTTTCGTATTACACCAGGCTAAACAGACCCATATGCCACCCGTGGATAATACGCCGCATGAGGTGTCGCTCTCTGGTTATTACTAAGAAAAGGACAGCCGAGACGGTTATAGTCTAGATTCATAGAAAACTTATGTTTGCGATGTGCAAGGGCAAACTCTGCCTCACCTAGACGAGAGGATAAAATGTGATTTCTCTACTACTAAATGCGCCACATAACACTTATGCACTTTAGCGGGACATCACGGCGGCAGATTGGATTGAAATTCCTCGTAATCTTTCCCGCACACAAATATGCCACCCGCAGACGCACACTCCGTCCTCTTGGCCCCCACGAGAGATGTGTCGGGCTGTTGTAGAGCTAAATAAATCAGCATTTAGCCTGGGATGTACTCCTTTCCTGGAGCACGCTGTTTTACGGCAAGGCCGTGGAAGCTAATGTCCCCCAGCTCCCTTTGAAAAAAGCCTCCCCATAGCCATTCATCAGCTTTCCAAGGGAGCGGGCATTGGTTCCACTCTCTGGTTTAATTGTTAATGCTAATTGCTATTTATTGGCTCAGATGCAAATGATAGGCCAGCCAAAGTGAAATTTTATGATGAGTGAACTCCCCCTTTCGCACAAATTGAAAAAGTGAAACAAGAAGAAGATGAAATGAGGCGAGGAGGGTCTTAATGGCGGCTTTTTAATGGGGAAGGCAAAATTAAGACTGATTTACGCGGCCGGATCCCCTGTTTTCCCTCATCAGCCCATTTGGCAAGAAAAATGGAAAAGTAATTGTTCGGCTTTTTTGACGCAAGACCTCAAAGCGTTATTTATTGACTGAAATTAATTGATGTTTATCCTATATTCACACGGAACATGCTCCATCAGCGTTATGAAGTTCAGCACCTCATTTCACCACCTGCAATTTGCTCTGGAGGAGGGTGGAGGCACTTTGAGTTCTCCTGAAGCATGCCCTCATTTCCTAGCTGAAGTGGCTTGATACTGACCCTAAAGACGCACACAGGGTATCATGGCTTTCCAGAGCCCTGCCTCAGCTTAATACCTTATATTTGAATTTGGTTCTTTAAGTATGGGTGCTTTTGGCAATGTGGACTTATTACTAATTACTAAATTAAAACACACAGCTGAATAATGGTGGTGGAAATTACATTTGTGAATTGAAATAGACTTTTGTCTCGTAATTTTGATTGATTGCGTTTTATGTAAATTAAATTCACATATTTTTTTGTATGTTTTGTAACCAAATACAAAATTACACATATACACACACAAAACTGTTCTCAGTTGATTTTACATTTTTATTTTTAACATGATGTCTTCATCTCAAGTGTTTTTGGTAAGACTTTATTTTAGGGTCTCTTAACTATTTGCTTATTAGCATGCATATTACTAGCATTTTTGCCATTTACTAGTAGTAATTAAGCACATATTAACTAACTATTAACTATTAAAGCAGCAAAGTAGGATTTTTTTAGAATTAGGATTGTGGGAAAAGTTGTAGTTAGTACTTTGACAGTTACTGGGGCAAACTTGTTGGTTGTGATGGAAATGGCATTAAAACGGAAAGACTTTTATATTTTTTGTAGTCATAATTAAATTAAATTTTTGTTTAGATTATTATAATATTTGTGTGATATACTATCGAGGTTAAAAAATGATGAAGGAGGTAAGATAAAAGATTATCTAACATAATTATTTTCATTATTAAGTTGTTTAAAATGTTTGGTAAGACTTTAGTTTATAGAACACGTTTTACTGTTAACTAGTTGATTATTAGTATGCATATCACATTGGCTGTCAGTTAGTACTTAAAAAGCACATATTAATTAATGCTGTATCCTGCATACCATATTCTAGATCTCCTAAAACAGCCCAATACCTAAACATAACTACTACAACTGCCTTATTTACTATCAATATAATATAAAGTATTTAGTTTTTTTTTTATATAGTTTTTTCACTTGTTTGAGATTTAATGATGTTAATACTACAAGTGCAGTCCATAATCACTAACAGGTCAGTAAGTACTGCGATTTGCTTCTGTAAAACCCTGTACAGTATATCTATAATGCAAGATAAATAGCTCAGTTTAAAATGTGGGAAATAGCATCATTTAGTAACTCGCTGCATTTGCTAATACTGTCTGCTTTTTCCCAATTGTATAGAATTTTGGGTCTTTTTTCTTTCAGTCTAATGAGTGGCGATGTCAAGCTACCGAATTCCAAGCCTCACTAATCACAGTGATTTAAACGTTCATTTCCCATGCCAAACGTGAGGCTGTGATGCTGGCTGGTGTCTCTGGGGAAGCCCACTCTAAGATGTGAGCACAGATGCCCAATGGTTCAAGCATGCAAACACAATGAAGCAATGAAAATGCAAACATGCAGAAGTGAAAAGCAATTTTTGTTAAAGGCAAGCCACACTGACCTTCCATATTCTAGCTCTGACCCTCTCAACCCCGTCAGCCGTTACCGCTGTCTGTAAACCATATCTTTCCCTATCTCACCTTTCTGAAAGATTAAAATCTTCTCTGCACTGCTGCCAGGTGTACGCCTTGCCAATTAAAATTCAATCCAATCGCGTAGCGCCTATAAAGGCCTCTGATTTGAGGAGAGAGAGAGTGTTTTCCCCACCATGTGATCTGGGGAGGTTAATGCAGTTAGAGTTATTTCACAGTCCATTAAGGAGCTTATGTTGACCTCGTGACCTCTGAGCCAACAACACCGAATCCATTATCATCACAATGGAATGGCTGCCGGTCCAGTTGACATGACAATGGGCCCAGGAAATCCCACGTTAGCACTTAGCAACGGTGAAAAGGCAGACACCCCCCCTCTTCCTCTATTCTGTCTCTTTTGGCTTTCGGGTTTAGCTATTAATATAGGCAAACTGTAATTTGTATCATTATCATTCAAAAGGCACAGAGAAGGACAATAAAATGGCCATGCAAAGTGATGAAAAGCGCTGACGTTTGGGGTTTTTGCAGCGTTTGATTCCATTAGGTGGAAAGCAAACGCTGGTAACGGTTGTACGTGACCGAGTGTGTGAATGTGACAGGATGGGAGATTTGGCGGAGAAATCTAGCGGCAGATGAAGTTATCATGTTCAGGGGGGAAGTTGGTGACATGAACTTCCTGCTGTGATCTTGTTATGTTTGATGACAGCTCGGGGAGATGAAAAAGAATTGATTGAGGTCCATGCAGAGTTGAGTGCACTTTTAGCAAAGTCTAATTGAGATATAAAAAGATTATCAAAGAAAAAAACAGATGTTGTCACTTCACAGAAGATGTCGGTAACAGTTTACGCAAGATAAAAACAACAAAAGAAATCATTCTAAAGAAATTAATTAAATGCAGTCCACATATCAGCACCTATATTAATGCTAAAATCTTCATTGCCATTTGTTAATTATAGTAATTTACAGATAAGAGTTTTAGAGTTCTGATGAAAGATATTCATTAACTTACTCAAAACATGTAAAACGAACAAGATATAATTTCAAATAACAATGTCACTTAAATATTAATACTGATAGCAAATAAATACATTTATTTATTTTAATATATTTATTAAACTTACAATAATTTAATATTAATTTGAAATATATTGGCAACACTTTGTTTTAATGTCCCATTAGTTATTAACATAAATAAAAATGAGCAATACATTTGGTGCAGTGTTTATTAATCTTTAACATACAACAGCTAAAAATACAAATGTTCATTGTTCGCATTAAGATACAATTTAATTAATAGATACAGCTTTACAACTTATTAATGTATTAGTATAATAATTATTAGTATAATTAACATTAACTAAAATTAATAAATGCTTTTTTTCATTGTTAAATTCATGTTAATTATAATATAAATAACTGAGGTTAATAAATGGAACCTTACTATAAAGTGTTGCCAATATTTCTGAGCTTTTAAGTTGGTCAAGTCGTGTAAATGTATGACTAAAGATCTTTGTAACAATATTGCATAAGAATCCATTTTGGTAAAAAGAGGGTGGTTATTACTAATTTAAGTTTATTAGAATAACAGTTATTATGACATTGTGGTCATGCATTTTATTTTTTCTCCTTAGAGCATCATGACCTTCACCTTGGCCTGCCATCCGCACCTTTTGTGCAGATATTGATTGGCAGCTTGTTTAATGTCATAGATGTTGCTAACAAGACAGGGGATTCAGTTCATATGTATTTTAGCACGACGGGGGGAAGTTAGCTTGCACAGCCTCATGCAGCACTCGGCCTGGTGCGAACAGCGTCAGCACAAACGAGTCCAGTATTAGAACCTACCATATTTAACCTGAAAAGGGGGAAAAAAGAAAAAGGCATTAACAAACTTCGACTGACCCTGACCAGCCTTTCTAACTGCAAACCTGCCCCCTTCCTGTTCCCCAGAGCCCTGGCTGCCCCCTCAAACCCCAGCAGAACTGCTACATCCTCTCTCCCCTTCACCTCCTCCTTGGCGGTCTGCACTTCCACCAAAACGGCACGAAATGTTTGGGGTGGGGAGAGAACCGCACGACAGTGAAATTGATATCCCTCCCTGTCCTCTTCCCAGGCAATATGTTGCCTTTCTGGGACTTATCAATGTGATTGATGGGAGGGGCGAGCAGCAGGAGGGACCCCTGCTTTAATCAAACCCACCACCCTCAACAAATTGGACAGTGGTGGACTAACAAGTCAGATACTAAGACTGCCCTCCCCCTCCCTCAACTCCCGCTTCTCCTCTTCCCCTCTCTAAAAGTTCTCCTTGGAGAAACTCCTTTGGCAGACAGGACGGTGGGGAGGGTGAGTGCGAAAGATGAGAGGGAGGAAGCATGAGTAAGCTATAGAACAAGACAAAAGATGGCAGCAAGAGAACATAAGACTCAACTATAGAGGAGAAAAACTCCACAAAATATTAAAGGGATAGTCTAAAAAAAATGAAAAGTCTGTTATTATTTACTCAGCCTCATGTCCAAACCTGGTCCAAACATGCTTTAAACCTGTATGAGTTTGTCTCTTCCGTGGACAACACATTTTTTTTTGCTACTATTTTTATTTTTTAAGAATGTATTTTATGTATATATATATATATATACATATATATATATATATATTTACACACACACACACACATAATGGGCATATTCTGTATTTGATTCATTCAAAAAGTAAATAATTACAGTATTATGTAATAATGTACATATGGATAAGTGCACTTCATATGTTTAAAATTCATTAAAATAGCCTATATAAGTTTTTTTTTTAAATAAAACATACATTAAAACTTGCATGCAAATAACTTTATATATTTATATATAAATATGAATATATTTTATAAGTCGTTTTTTGGTTACTTTGGAGCTTGGCAGCACCTGGTCATGGTTGACTTTCATTGTTTAGACAAATTTATTTGAGATTTTTAGATTTTATTTTAAATTGTAATTTTTAGTCATCAGAAGAAAAGCACTCTTATAGGTTTGGAGAACCATGAGATGAAAAAATGTTACCTATGGCTTTAGCAAAGTCTCTATCAAGATGAACCTTCCCAAATGATTTGCTTTAAACTAAATTTAATAAGCATTGTTCAAAAAAAAATTGAAACCAGTTTATTAATATAGTCCGCTTTTAGCAGTTTAGTGCTCTGAGAAAGTTACCATCCATTTATCCTAAATAATGTAAAACATAGCTGCATAAGTGTGACACTGTATCAGTGTGATGAATTTGCAAAATGTACTAAATGTGATAAATCATTTGTCATTTTTGGGTTTGATACAGTAATGCTGTGCGGGGAGAAATGCAGATCTCCAGTACTTTGATGGAATGATTACAGAAACATCCATAATATTAATGATGTTACTACAGCTGACACAGGGCTCCGCTTTTAAATTTGATTGTAAAGCAGGTCCAGAGAGGGATTTTCTTATTTAACTTCTCTCATTAATATTTCAGTAATATTGAAAATGCGTGAGAAATATTCACTTAGCTCATGCCCTCGGGCATTTGATTTACTGCTGTACAACACAGCGGTTGCATTAGAATATTCATGTGTCTCTGTTCAGCTGTTGCATTATTGGCTTTTGATTGTGTTGCTCTTTGAAAGCTCCATTCAGCTCTTCTCAATGCCGCTGCCACGTACATCCAGCCAGACAAGGTAACAAAGACCTGGGTGCTTTGCAATTCTCTCATTTGTCCTTCAAGTGGCTCTCCATATTGACTTTGTCACAATCCCTTTTTTCTCACTGTTATTTTCAAATTGTTGCTCAAACTGAGCACAATTGCAAAGCAGACAGTTTTTCAATCCTCGCTCCATTCCGATTGATTACCAATAGTCTGATGCAGAATTCAGTATCATTGTGTTCTCCTTTTTGGACCCGGCTTGACAGCTCTCCCTTTTGATTTAAACATCCCACTGTTTTCTCTATTATATTAACATAACAAACAGTGAAATCAATTAGATACAATCCTTACCCAGCAGCCTTTGTTTTTGGGTTTGATATTATTTTCTGATTGTGGAAGATTTTTATCATCTATCTTCATAGAAGTATTCAAAGATGTGTTTTTTTTTCTTTCTTTCTTTTTTTGAAAGGATAATGTTACTTGATGGATAATGTATACTGTGAGTATATGATGTTAATAATATTGATTAAAAAAAACATAATTAATATACATATTATACATATGTATACAGTGCACATATATGGGTGTGTGTGTGTGTGTGTTTAATTGTTTTAATAGTTTTAATTGATTTAAATTTTGCAGTTTATATCTGGTATCTTATCTTATCTTATATCTTATCAACTACAATATAATTTACTATATAAATAATATAAAACATTATTATTTAATATTTATAAATATAAATACTATTTTAGCTATTTGTTTAGATAAATTGAATATGAATGTGTGTGTGTGTGTGTGTGTGTTAAAAGTATAATGTTTTAATATTTTATATAAATTTAGCAGTTTAAATCTAGTTTATCAACTAAAATATGATCTACTATATTTTATATAATATATTATTATTTAATATTTATAAATATAAATAAAATATTAGTCATTTGTTTAGATAAATTGAATATGAATGTGTGTGTGTTTAAATTATAATGTTTTAATATTTGATATAAATTTAGCAGTTTAAATCTGGCTCATCAACTAAAATATATATTTACTATATTTTACACAATATATTATTATTTAATAATTGTAAATATAAATACTCTATTATTTTTGTTGACTGAAATAAATGCCATTTGTATATAAATAGAGCAAAAGGAATAAATATGTAATGCAAAATATTTAATAATTACATTTTGCAAACTATGATTTTCATGTAAATTATATTTTATATAAATTATGTCAAAGAAAGGTATTGAAAATAAAATAGGCGCTCTTCAGATGTTTTCAGCGTGCATTGGTTGTGTGTGTCTCCCACAAAAATGTGATGTGGATTTATACGCCCATAAGAATTTGGTTTAAGTAACAACTATTCTGCTGGCTTAGCAAAGGTTACTTTAACCGCTCGGGATTCATCCGTCCCCTGCAGCGAAGCCCAAGCCGTAGGCCACTTCGCTGGTGGGTAGATGGCAACATTTTTGTTTTCTCCTTCCCTGTCCGTTTTCTCCTTGGTGGCCATTTCCTGCAGTAAATAAATTAGAAGGGGGAGTGAGCGTCGTAGGAGAGCTCGACGGCGGCCACCCCAGATGCCTGCAGATGAGACGGGCTGCAGGTGACACAGACGGTCCTCGAACACCAACACCGTACCTAACGCTCTGACAGTATCTGAGGGAGCACGGGTGCCGCTAGATTGATGGGTACCTCCGACTTGGCCATTTCTGTGGAGAATGGCCGAGATCCTTTGCCTAATGATGCCCCATCCATCCTGGGGGTGAGAGTTACAGAGGACCAGGGAGGATGGGTAACCTGCCTCTGATCACTCTTTATTTGGCAGTCAGCTCTCTGTTCACAGGGAACCCTCCACAGCGCACATTAATATTATATATAGATACCCTTGTCAAGGATTTACATTCAGTGATCCGAAATCCAGCAGACAGGGAAATAAGGGAGGGGGCCGCTGATTGATTGTGTAGGACGTTGGAGACCAGAGGAAAGAAAAAAAGAGGGAAAACACAGGCTTAAATTTATCATGATGCCCCTAACATAACGCAAGCATGTGCTCTTTGTTACTGTACAATACAGTTGGTTCATCTGTATTTTCCTTTTTTTTTTTTGTAGACAAACTGGACTAATAAAGGGTAATTCCAGCATGACGTTAAGCAAAACAATAGTTATTTGTCAAAGTAATTTAAACTTGTCATTTTCTTTAAAGCTGGAATTTAAATGAACTTTGGGTTAATTTTTATATTAATTTTTTTCATTAAAAAAAACTTTATTTCTCTTATAACACTCTCTTATCTCAATTTATCAATGTAAATATAGACTTTATAAAAAATAAATAGCAAAGAAAGTTGTGTGTTAATAGTTACTTTGAGGGGCATTAAGCCTCTTGATGCTGTACATTAGTTGCTTAGCTTTACTGGTGTTATGTGGTAAAAATCACTTTTACAAAGGCCTTAAGTAAAAACAATTGCTAAACAACAATTTGATAAAAACCATCTATATTGAGCCAAAAATTACATTTGTTTTGAATAATTGTCACACTAATAATTCCTCCGATGAGTTATATAGTGGTTGTTTTGTCAAGCATCGTAGCAACTTGGTGCACTAATACAGATTTAATTTGTAATTTGGTCGCAGATCCTTGGCTATTTTACAATATATTTAAAACGCTTTTAAAAGCAGAATTTGTTACAGCAAATGACAATAAATGCTATATTAGGCACTGTTGTGAGTGTGAGACTAAAACAGTGCCAGATTGAGGGAACGGAAATGAATCAGACTAGCTATATTTTCCCACTGATTTGTAAATCAATCAACCAATCAATCAATCAATCAATCAATCAATTACTTTTATTTATATAGCGATACAGATTGTAGCAAAGCACTGAACATTATCAAATAGGAGAACAGCGTGATAATAATGTATAATGATAAAATAGAAAATATTTATTTAATAAATGTAGAGACGGTCTCTGTAATCAAAACGATGATAATCTCTAGAAATTAAGTGTGGCCAACTGAGCAAGCCAGATGTTTCTCCTACAGCCTTGGAAGAAACCAGGCTTAGTTGGGACCAGTTCTTCTCTGGCCAGATGCCCAGCACCTAATTTCCAGTTCAATTTTAAGTGCATGTCAGATTGTGCAGAGGACTCGTCCGTGTTTGTGTGCATTTGGTTCCGGTGATCTGTTCACAGGGTTCATCTAGGTGTTCTGGGGCCTATTTCAGAAAGAAGGTTAAGTGAAAACTCAGAGTTTGTTAACCCTGAGATAAGGGAACTCTGGGTTTTCCGTTCTAAAAAGGCAGGTTTGTCAAACCCGAGAAAGCAGGGTAACTCAAGCCTGTTTCTGAAAGAGAGGTAACTATTACTCAGTTACCGTGGTAACTTACGCTGTGAAACTAACCTGGTTGGAAGCAGGTTTTATTCTCTAAACTCTAAGTTTCTGTCGGTCTCCTCCTCTTTTTTAAAGACGAAGTGGTATTTCTCGCCATAGGTTTAGTTATTTAATGCACACATTTCGGACGCAAACAGACAAGAATGTAACGTGAATGGCTTGTCCTTTTTTGGAGGATCCCATAGATGAAGAGGCTGTATGAAAAATTCAGAGAATTACATTTACATCGGCCAAGGATTATGAGACCCAGAATGGATCTTGTCCTTTCCCTTGTAACATTAATGGTGGTATTGTGTGGTTGCAATATCCTGTATAATTGTCAAAAACAAATTGTGACAAGTAGATACTTGTCTGGCACCCGAACATTAGTAACTAACTGTGGATTTTTTTTTTTTTTGGTCATTTCATGACTTACCAACCACAACGTAATATGCAGGTAATTCCATTACCATTCTATTACCAATTCACAATGTCGTTGGTACATCCTCCTTATATAACAAGATAACCAAGAACGTCCCGTATTTGTACTCTTTTCGTAATATATTCGTAATTTCATGACATACTGGCAACGTAACCACAACGTTGTATGCATGTAATTCCATTACCATCCTATTACCAATTCACAACGTCGTCAGTTCCTTCTCCAAACGCAACAAGATAACCAATAACGTCCCAGATTCGTAATCTTTTCATAATATATTAGTAATTTCATGACTTACTGGCAACGTAACTACGACGTTGTATGTACGCAATTTCATTACCATCATTTACACGTTTATTTATGTGCTTTCTGATTACCAGATATACTACTTAAAATGTGTAAACTTCGGACACACGATTGAACATTCTTTAAAGATGTGTTTATTTTCACCAGTCAGATAAGGACAGCGTGCACCTCAACAACTGATCACCGCGCATTTTAATATTGATAAAAGGAAAAACGTTTTTTTTCAAGACCGAGAACAAAAAGGAAGTCCGGTCTTTCTTGGGACTGGTAGGGTGGTATCAGCATTTCATTCCCAACTTTTCCACTACTGCTGTCCCACTAACCAATCTGCTTTGTAAAAATGTGAAGAACCCATGGACCGAGGAGTGTGAAGTGGCCTTTAACATCTTAAAGGAACAGATGTGTTCAGGCCCATTCCACAAGAGTCCAGACTTCACTAAGGGGTTTGTCATGCAGGTGGATGCTTCAGCTGTGGGAATTGGTTTGGTCCTGTCACAGTGAAATGCAGATGAACAAAGGCCCATTGCTTACCTGAGCAGAAGGTTGCTGCCAAGAGAAGCTCGTCACTCCACAGTGAAGAAAGAAGGCATGGAAATTAAGTGGGCTTTGATGAGCCTTAGATACTACCTGCTGGGAAGGTAGTTCCTTCTTGAAATGGATCACAGAGCCCTGACATGGATCCTCACAATGAAAGATCACAATTCTAATTTGACCAGATAGTATCTTTCCCTGCAGCCTTACCAATTCAAAGTCTGACATCGACTTGGCCCCCAAAATAAAATAGCCGACTACCTGTCTTGGTACCTGGACAGTTTGCGGCATGTAGAGTGGGGAGGTGATGTGACAAAGTGATCTGTCCCTGTCGGTTAGCGCAGCACATATGTACATATTTACCAATTTATACTTACCTCACTGTGTAATCATCCAAGGGGGTTGGGCTTGGTCTATAAAAGAGAGCCCCAAACTAGCATACCTTCGTCAGTTTACCTGGCAAGCGAGCGTGCAACTGTGGTGCTGTGAGCAATTTGGAATATTAATTTTGCATGTATGTATTGATTTATTTACTTGTTTGTTTTGCTTTGTTCTTTGGTGTTTTCTTTGTCACTTTGTATATAGCATTGGTTGGTTTTCTACTGGAACTGTATCACCTCTCGAGCACTGTAAATAAATCATCACTTTTCACTCAACATCTCTGCGGCATCATTTTTGGGCTATTTCGGACGTTTATTTTATTCCTTTTTGGTGAGGGAGAACCCTTATGCCTGACAGCGGGCCTGCGCAGACCCGTTGTCTCACAGTCATAAATCTCATATCTTGACATTGATGGGGTTTTTTTTTAAGATCAGTGCAGCATCAGTAACAGTTTATGAGATGCTGTTCATATCTGAGTGTATTCTGTAAGGCTAATGTTTATCAGCTATAATTTAAGCTCACTGGTAACCCTTTTCTATCTGAAAAAAAGTTATATGCTTTTGATGATATTACAATAAAAATGTTCAAAGTAAATTTGTCATATATTATATGTGCAAACTCACAGCCTTAAAGGGATTATTCACCCAAAGTTTCTGTCATTATTTATTCACCCTCATGTCATTCTAAGTGTGACTCAGTTTCAGACATGGTCAGATCCAAATGCAGCTTTATTTAAACAACAAGGTTAGACAGGCAAAGTTCAAATCCTATATCCAGGCAAGGGTCGAGGTATCAAGCAGGCATCAAAGATAGAGAGCAGTCTGAGATAAATACACAAAAGGCAGTCCAATAAACAGGGAAAAACCGCTTAGGATTGTCGCCATGGCAGAACAAAACTTTGCATCTTAAGGTGCGTTCACACCGGACGCGAATTGCGTGAATAAATCGCGCTAAGTTAGACGCGTGAACATTTTGAGTTTACTCGCTTCATTCGCGCGAACAATTCGCTGCATTCGCGTGTACAATTCGCTTCATTCGCGCGTACAACAGACGCGAATTCGCCAGGCGGCTCCAGTCTCTGCATTGATGGAGGGGA
>JAUCNO010000279.1:12517360-12558139 GCA_032353835.1 Enteromius viviparus | reverse complement strand
CAAGTGATTAGCACACCTGATTCTGATCATTTGAATGGGTGAGCGAAAACTTTTGGTAATATAGTGTATATATATATTTAATTTAAAAACAATATATTTTTCTCAAATATAAACATGAAACATGTACATGTAGATTACTGTGCAAAAGTCTTAGGCCACTTGTATTTTCACCAACAAAAAATGGTTTTAGGTCTGTCCAGTCTGTCTGGAATTACATAAAGCTACAGTACTGTTCAGTTTCTGTTAATTTTTAGACACTTGTGTAAAAATGTTTTAAAATGATGATGCTTTCAAATACAATGGCATAAATAGATTTCAATAACTTCTATTAACTATATCAAATAAATATTTGGTATTACAGCTTTTGGTAAAACAGCTTCTGTTCCGAGGTGCATTTCGAAATAGTTGAGGACCCCCTCCCCTTCCTTACAGTGGTTTGGCCCACTGCCTCCTATTACCAGTTCATCACCTACGCTACATTCATCAGGTATGTGTCTGCGGCTCTGTTCCTTAGTAGTTGTTGAACGCCAGTAAGTAGGGGATTTTATTCAGCAGCCTACGAGATCGTCGTGGCAGAGAGAGAGAGAGACTTGACTGTAAACGGTATAACAACCATTGCAATAGTTTTGAAAAAAAATCTGCCTTTTTATTACACCAGAGAAAAACTTATATTATATTTATATTATACTTATATATTACACCAGAGAAAATAACCATGCTCCATGCTACAATAATGATAGAAGCAAAGTCTTTCACAGTGTTGACCAATCCTTATACGTACAATTTGAATGTATGAGTTGTGAGATTTACGCCCATGGGTACACCTGCCCATAGCTTCTCATGTAGGTTTCTTTTTTCATCTTGGAGACGTTGTTCTCCACAGTTCTTCTAGATTTAGTCTGTCTCAGTTTGTTCTGTTACTTCATGTCATTCCAGACAGACTGATGATGATCAGATCAGATCTCTGTGTAGAGCACTGGCTATTGTCAGACAATAATCTCACTGCATTATTACAATTAATGAAAAACTTGGAAATGTAAACTGATATTTCCAACAGACACGCTACCGCAAAAGATAGAAATAACCGACTTAACCATTTTTTGTTGCTGAAAATACTAGTGGCCTAAGTCTTTTGCTCATTACTGCACATGTAATATTTATATATACTAAAGTTATTTATTAAAATATGTAGACAATCCTTTGTGTGTGTGTGTCTGTGTGTTTTATTGAAGATAATTGCAGTACTATGATGAAGTACATATCATACAACGACATTAGTGGAAATGCAAGACAATATGCATACCATTTTTGCATTTGCATTTTAATTAGCAAAACATAGAATAATTGGTGTTATTTCACTTTATAGGCTGTTAAAAAAGGGAACTTTTGTCCTTCAAAATGGAGAGGTCCAGTAACCCTAGTTTTTAGTTGCTCTGTGTTTTGAAGTCTGGAAGAAAGAAAAAAATATAATTCTAAGCTTGTTTAGTGATTCTATGAGAAACAATTTCTATTTTTAGTCAAAAACTTTCTTTGAATACAGGCCGCTTCTTGACATACTGACTTATGTTCAGGTCAATAAATCTATACATCAGAAAAATGCCAAGTCAGCATAATCTGTGATTGAATAAGTGGCTATGGATGAACGGGGTTTTCAGCAAGAAGATGCAGAGATGGAGTTTGTGTAGAGAAGAATGTACTGACAAGTGTTCAATTAAAGAAAATGGCTTTGAGTGGCAGACTGAAAAGTGACAGGTCTTGGGCTGAGAAGAGCCTTTGAGAACAGAACAGAGGAACTAACAGCATTACACCGCTGACCTTTCCCATGATGGACCACCCTCACATGGGAATAAGAAGTTTCAGCCCATAAAGTCTCATGAATTTCAGTAGCTTACAGTGTAAGACTGTCAAGAAGGAATAGCAATTCAAAGTCTATGCTATGTGTGGCTTTTCTAAATCATCAGCCAATTTTTAGCTTTAGTATAATAAAATGGTAAAAAATTGCACTTTTTTGTGACTTTAATAATAAAAATGTTCCAATTTAAACCTAATGTTAACATTTAAAATTTCTATCAGAATAAAGTGAGATTTAGTGAAAGAAACGTAATGCAACGCGGTAAGAACATCTTTGCTGCTTTTCTGTTATCTTGTCTGGCTCTTTGAGAAGTGCTAGAATGTTCTCAGCAGCCATGAGATGTCAGTGTGACAGGCAGCATCCTGAAACCGCCAGCGCCTGTACATGGCCACTGGGCCGACACATATGGCCATCCTTGCACCCCGGGCCGGGCTCCCTGAGGAACACTTTGAAAGAGGGTGAGATTGTGGAGGAAGGTCACGATAAGTTCGGATGCTGTTGTGCCGGGAGGGAGGAGGGTTGAGTCTGGGCTGGAAAAGAACATTGAGGTAGCAGCGGTCAAGGTGAGATGTCACACATGATATCATCACAAGGTCCTGACAGCTGATGAACCACTGACAGATAAATGAGCCATGAAAGAAACCTCAATTCTTCCCTTATGTTTGTTTGGGCATGTGTCCCATGTTCCTCAGTTGAAATAGCTGAGCCCTGCATAGATTAGGAACCGCTGTGAGGAAACCCTGTCTCTCACTTTGCCACATGAACCATAATTAAAAAATTGTACATGTTTAAGGCAGTCCAAAATTAAGTGTGAATATGAATTGAATCAGCTACAGCCCAAAGGAAAGTACATTTATTGTTCTTATTTCTTAACATTTCATTTTATTAAGCAGATTTGCATTATGTTTCACTCTTCATTTCAAGTTCAGAAACACAATTAGAATTTAAAAGGAATCTCAATTAATTCTGAATGGTAGGGTTGTCCTATTTCACACTTCTTTTATTGAAATCAATATTTTTTTACTGGAATGTTTGTGTTTATTTAACATATTACCACGCACAACATCATCATCATTATTTAAATTCATGTGTGTGCAACATTTTTAACATCCCTTCCCCTGAGAAACGGCATCTATTCTTCATCCTTCCACCAATCTGTCACTCACATGAGATTGAGAAATTAGCGAATTGAAAAGAAGCCATACACTATTTTCTGTATTCTAGTCTACTTATAATACTTTTATGGTGTCTTTTTGGTATTAAAAAAAGTGGAAAACAATGACCTAATGCATCCACCCCAGTAGGTGTCAGTATAAATTACAGATCAAGACAGATGAAGAAGATCTAGCAAAAGTGAGATTTTGTGACATACAGTGTTAAAAGATTAAAACTAAAGTATGTTGATATGTAGGCAAATCACACAAAAGCGCAGGCTTGATTTGAGAGGAATGTGTCAAGCTTATTGGGTTTGTTTATGTGTTGTAAATTGTCCACAATAAGATATGCATATATAATATGATGATAGTAAGGTGAACGTTCTTTTCATGCCAACTTGAACGGTTATATACGCCATAATGAGTATCAGAGTAGATAGCCAAGTATTGTGACACAAAACAAACTGCACAACAGGGGTTAGAGTCATTAACCCTTCCACCCTGAGCCCTCTCAGACAGTGACAAACGCCCCCTTTGTCCTCACCGCCGCCCATAACAGCAAAACAACACTCCACCAGAGATGGCCAAAGAAGCTGGTAGTTTACTAAGTGGCAACAGCAGGAATTCCAAATCTGTCCTCGCTAATTTTATGTGGAATCAATTAAATCGTTTCGGGGGGCGGAGCAGAAGGGGAGCAATTCCCTCTACGTGATCTCATCTGTGCTTTAATGCAATTGTCCACTCTGAGCCGTGCCGCACAGCACATAATAAAGTAATAAGGCTAATCTTGTTTCTCTGTCGCCTCTCCGGATCGACACGGCAGTTATTGTATTAGATCCGTAATGAGATTCTGCACTCCATCAACACGATGGTGCGCCAAGGGGGTGGATGCCTCTTTCCTCAGATAGAAATTTTGTCCATTTACATGCTATCATTAGTTTTATACAAATGTGCCCTTGAGCGCGCCGCACCTCTGCACCGCGCTCGTTTGCAAACACTTTACTTTGGCAGCAAATGATCATCACTGCCTCTTTCCTTACACACACACAAAGAGACCTCTTTCTTTTGGGAGGGATAGGTAAGCAGGACGAAGAAGACAAGGGCAAACACGCTGTAGTGTGCTGTTCTACAGAGACGGCGTAATGTAATGTAAGCCCACACACAGGCGCAGAGACAGAGATATGCACTCCGGTGGGACACGCTCGGCGGACAGGATATGAAAAGCACAACTTTAGGACGGAGCATATCTCAATCTTCTGACGCTTACATAACTAGACTATATGTGGCCGGCCTAGATATACTGGAAGATTGTGAGGAGAGCCTTGCTATTTAGGGCTCAACATAAGAATTATAGCATGGATGATTTATACTTGTCCTGCTTAATTTTGTGCCACTTTGCTATTAATTTTTGTTCACTGGCCCAAACATGAAAAATATTATAAACTGCTATACCAAGCAGCCTTACACTCCAGAAACCCTACATGAGATAAGTAGCTTATATATTATATTTTATGTTGTATATAAATATATTTAACATATAAACCTTAACATTTTTCACAAATATATACATGCACATGTATGCATTTATATATACATAATAAATACACACATTATGTGAATGAAAACGTTTATTTAGGATGAGATTAATCGCAATTAATTGTTTGACTGTACTAAATATATACTGTAGTATATTATAATATTATAGATATATATGAAATATAATAATTTCCTCAACTGATTCTTGTAAAACCTTAGATATAGAAAAACAAAAAATATATAGATACTAACATGAATATGAAATATATAGATATTCAGTATTAATAATTATATCAATCATCAAGTGCATCTTCAGAAAACTAAATGTAAAAATGATAGTTCCATAGCTAAATTTATCAATGCATTTTTAACAACTGTTGCTTCCAATTACCAATCATTTGAACAGTTTTCACAAAACCTCATCTACTGCATATCTGTTTTTAATAAGCATAAGGCTTAGTGACAAAATGTGATTGATTATGCAATTATATTCACTATAGGTGTTTATTTTCTGCGTAAACTGTTGGAAGCTTTTCTAACGTCTCTCGAAAGCATCAGACAATCTCGACCCAAAGTGAAGTTTACTAATACATTTATCTAAGTCTTCTCAGTGGGAGAAGAGATTAACAAGTCCCTCAAACATCATATAAGAGATAATATTTCGAGGTATTAATGTTGAATATCTAATTATCACTTTATTTGAACAAAACAAGATTGCACTTAATAAGCAAATTACCATGATAATAAACCGTCTGGATGGGAGCCAATCTGAATATATTAGATGGAAACATCTTTAGCCCCTGGAACTGGAAACTAAAGTAGGAAATTTTCAAAGATATAATTATTGCGCTCTTTGAGCCACTGGCAGATAAGAATCAATGGAAGCAAATGAGCGTGATCATATGACAAATGTTAAATGCATCATGCTCTGCTCATTGTGGGATGAAGGCACACTCATGTGGTGGCGCTGATAACTTTGAAGGCGTTTCTAAAGGAGAGCGAAGCTTTTGACTCGCTACTTGACTTGCGCTGCGGCGTGAAAATGAAGCTGTGCAAATGAGATGCTGTCTCTTTAAGACAAGGCTTCTAGTTTGGAGAGGCGATAGATCATATCTAAAATAGAGTGTTTGCTCTTGGTGCAGATGCCATCATTACTAACTACTTGCCGGGGATCCTTGAAAGCTAAATCGCTTTGCGATGCATCATTGAGCATTTACTTGCCTCACCAGCAGATGGGTCCTTGTGGTCCATCTGTTGGAAGAGATGTCTTCAACAAGCCCCCTTCACCTTCAACCAAAGAGATGAGAAGACATTTGAATATTCATCCCATCAGAAGAGCCTCCTGGTGGGACTGGGGTCAGCGGTGTGGTCTTTTCTCTGGCCACCTCAGGTCACTAAACTTTGGACACTGAGTGAGGGGTCTCGCACCTGGCCTGAACATATATGCTGTTTGTGTTTATGGAGGAACAGATGAACATGTGGACGTGGGTGTATTAGAAAGAGGAAGGAGCAGAAACTATCATCTCCCCTGCTAATTAAGGAGGCTGCATCTGTTAAAACATCACAGCTTAATGTGCTCATTAATTGTGTGCTATTTTGAATAGTTCATTATAAGTATCTAGTCCAGGGGGGCATATTTCATGCACAAAGACTTTGCTTAACTTGTGGCCTCAGTTAAATTGATTAACTCTTCATTTGTTTGGGTATCAGCCATGATTATGGATCTTATATATATACATATTTTTTAATATATTTTTTTAAATACGACACTAGTATGTACGTAGATATGTATTGCTTCAGATCTAACTTTGTGCTTTGGCAAAGTTTGCGAGGTTTGGGACAGCAATCCTTTGAAAGATATTTGATAGAGTTTGAGAATCTAGTAAACTGTATTCATCTATTGGTGCTTACAGGAATGCCACCACATATGACAGCAGATATTTACTGTAAATGTATAATTGTTTTGTTTTTGTTTGTTGTTTTACAATAAAACTAGCATGTACAAAATATTATAGTGTTTTATCATTTTTACAGTTACCTAAATTATGGCACAACTCAACAACCTTAACAAGTTTGCTTCAACAAATAAAACATAATAACATAGTAATACTATGTAAAATTGTGTAAAATTCTACCCAATTTGTATTTTGGGTAAGTTCTGCTCTATTTTCAACCATTGTAGTACAATACTTTTAAAACTGTTTATAAAAAAATATATATTATAATTGTTGTTATGTTCATAGCATGCTGTAATTTTTTTTTTTACTTTTTCTTCTCTCAACATCAGAGCAATATATGACCATATATACACTTTACTGTTAATATTGACTCATCAAGCCTGGATTATATTGATCAATTATATTTTTTAATTAATTTAATTGAAACATACTCCTATTTAAAATAAACTTTCTTTTCATCAAAGAAACCTGAAAGAAAACAAATAACAATTTGATGGATATTATTATAATTGCAATTAATCCAAACCAAAATAAATGCATAATATATTTTTTGCAAAATATATGTGTGTACTGTGTATATTTATTTTGCCTATATAAATACACACACATACATGTATATACAGTATTTAAGAAAAATGTTTATATATTAAATATATACATGCAAATACATGTAAATATTTTCAAAATAAATACAGTATGTGTATTTATAAATACATAATATGTATTTAAATATACACAGTACACACAAATATTATGTAAACAATATTTTGCATGCGATTATTCACGATTAATCGATTAACAGCACTATAAGAAATATTTCTTGAGTACTAAATAGGTATATTCGAATGAATTCTGAAGGATCGTGTGACACTGTGGAAGCTGACAATTTAGCTTAGCTTTGCCATCACAGGAATAAATGATATTTTTAAATGTATTAAAACGTTAGCTTTAAATTTCAATGATATTTCACGGTATTACTGGTTTCACTGTATTGTGTTATAAATGCAGCCTTGGTGAGCAAAATTCTAACTTGTGAATAGTGTAAATGCGTTTATGTATTTTTTATTTTGAATGTTATATAAGCCATGGAATGTCAAGAGATGCTAATTCAAGTTCCTTCTAAAACGATATTTACCTGGGCAATAAATACTGGTGGTAAAATGTATTGCTTGTGATGGATTGATAGCTCACAGCCCAGCATGGTCAGGAATATGAGTGGGTCAGTAGGCACAATGCTGTGGTCCTCAGAGGATTTCTGTAAGGATGACTGACTCTTTATGATCAGCCCTCTCAGAACATCACTATTTGAAGTCTCATCATTTATATGATTATGGAGCAGCGACAATAGACTGAACCCTTGACCCTCGTTTTAGACAGCGTTGCATTATTCGCACCATAAGGCCTTTCAAAACTACTTCACTCTTCAGCAGCACAAAATTGATTTCTCCTCATACTATTCATGCATTTCCATGTTGCATTACCCTCTCGCTTCCATACACATGTGCTGTTTTACATAAGCCATTACTGTACAGTGTCACTTGTGTTTATTTCCAACACATGTCTGTGTTACATTGATATTTTGACACATACTTAGTGAGGGGAGAGGGGGCTCAGATTGGGACACATCCTTTTCAGCTCCACCTGAACTGCTCTGTGCCCCACTGCCAATCTAATGAAGCTGTTATGGTGTGAAGACTGACAGGTTAATTATCTTTTATGAAAGTGGGACAAATTGAACTGTGTCTTTCCATCAGTTTTTGATAGATCAGAAGGCTGCTGGAGGTCCTGCGGCAGCACTCGAGTGAATCTCAAAGCTAATCCACTCCATTCCCCCTCCCCTGCTCCAAAACACTCGCAAGAAATACATCAACACATGAGCTGGGCCAACAGATAGTCCGCTCCCTACCTAGAATGCATTTGAAAACATTTATTCAGCTTTATGTTGTTATAAACCCTCATAACTTTCATTCCTAGAGGAGGAAAAAAAATACAGTTCAAATGGTGATTAATAATAGATAAAAAAAGGACCATAAAGGAATCATTTGTGAACGAATGCATTGTGCAGCATACATGTAAAGTTTTCTAAAGCTATGTAATAGTTTTGTGTGAGAAACCATTCTGACTTTTTGTGAAGTGATTCATCTACAAGATCTGATTCAAAAGAAGGATTCATTAATGAGTCAGACATTTCTCATAACATCTCAAGAAGAGAACTAGGGCAGATGTTCAGTTAATAATAGTTTAAATTTTAATCTCTTTCTTACGCTTGAACTGAAGCGTAAGAAACCCTTCATAAAGACTTTTGTTACTTTTGTTCATCCAATAAGCCATGGCGCTCTCTCGCAGTGAAACATACATTGTGGAGCAAAGAGGAAACTGAAAAGGCCCCAAGACAGAGCAGAGTTAGTTTTGGTATCAATCAAAGTCTCAGCTATCAAAAAGTAATTTTTAAGAAACAGTTTTTGTAGCTCTTTAATTTAAATGCTGTAGCGCTTCAGTTCAAGCGTCATGTGAGCCAATCATCTCTTCTTCTTTACTAAGCTATAGCACAAAATAAACATGAATGGGTATCAGGAGGTACCTTGTTTCAAGCGCGGAAAGTTCAACTCCACAGACTCCACCATCTGGTTTGTTTGCCAGACAAAATGTTAGATTCAGTGTTATGATTGGTCAGACTGCCTGTCAGTCAGGTGAAGGGTTAGATGGATTCTAAAGATTTGGAATACTACATTTTTTTGGTGCTTGTTTTTGTAATTGTAAAGCTTAAAAGCATTGTATTGAAAGAAAAAAAAAAAGGATATTATTTAAAAGATTCATTTAAATTTAATTGAAGAAATCAAGTCACACTGGTTACACTGGGGTTAGTAAAAGAAGTTGTTAAAGCATACACTCAGATATAAATGTACAAAAGCTGTCGCAGGGACAGTACCTTTTCAAAAGGTACACTTTTGTACTTATTTAGGTTCAGATATGTACACTTTAAGTACTAATATCTACCTTTAAGGTAGCAAAATGGATTCTTTAGGTACAAACATGTACTTCTGAAAAGGTACCACCTTTAATGATAAGGCAATCAATGCACTGAAACAAGAGCATTTTCTATTTTAATTTTAATTTTATTATTTTTATTTATTTTTTTAAACATGCTTTAGTGCATAAATATCATATTGCTTTGTAAAACTGTGCTACATGACATTTTACATTCTGCACTAACCTGTCATTGTCGTAAAAAGGTCAAATTATTTGATATATTTAGTGTTTTGTTGACCTTGATACACTGCAGGGTCTGCAGGGGTCCCCTCTATGAGGTCATTTCCTGTTGTAATAAATATGTCCCGTGTATGATAGCTAATATCAAAAAAGGAAAAAGAAATATTGATACTATACAAAGAATTGATAAAAAGTTATATTGTAATTTATGATGCTAATGTTGATTTTTCACATTGTGTTTGTAAACTTCATGCAAATCCGCAGTTGTGTGGCAGCTCTCTGTGTTTTTAAACAGATCCACAACGGTCATGTTTTCACAGATTCACTTCTTAACACCCTCACTTCTCGAATTGGTTATCAGGATTTCTTTTACTCCCTTTGCTCTTTGCTCATCCAATGTATCTGACCCCGACATCTCACTCGGATACCCCACCCTTTCCTCATTTCTCTCTCCCAGCTCCGTCTCTCACACAGGCTGTGCCTTGATGCGCATATGTTACCTGACATGCCCGGCCCAGTAAATGATGGCTATATCTAAATGTTGATGAGAGGGAGATGCAGACAGCGGTTGTGTTTGTAAATGGAGTGTTGTTTGGACGAGGAGGCTGGGGAGTTTGGAGCTGGTTGGCAGATGTCAAACAGCGGAGGGAAAGAGAGACACGATCACGAGACGACTTGACAACTCTCTCAGTGGCAGGCCAGTAGATGGGCACTGTGGAAGTGGCCTTTCACCCCTTCACTGTGAGACACCTGACAGCAGAGTCCTAGCTCATCTCGCTGCCCGGAGACATCACTTACGTTCATGTCCAAAATAAGATGCGAAATAGGAATATGTTAATTAATCAGCGGTCAAGGGTCAAATAGATGAAGACACAGCCCATGCCTCAGGGCTCGCAGTGTGAATTTATAGGCCGCTGGTCTAACCTTTCAAGACAAGGTCATTAGGTGGGAATCTGATTGGTACAATTATATTAAAAAAGCTATTTGTGTAAAGAAACTTGTGTGGTAATAACCTGATACTTATTAATTGCCATATGTGTTCTCCAATATACATGAATACAATGGTTTTACTGCATTGTATTGTTATTGTTAGTATATTGTTAGTATAATAATTGGTGGTTCTTTGTAAGATTTTGAAACGTTTCTCACTAGGCTCTTTTACAGTAATATTTCAAAATATTAGAATCATTTACAAAATTCCTTTCTATTTGAATGTTAGTAAATTATTCCCAATATATGTATTCCTTGATATATTTATATACATGTAAATCCAACAAAAAATATATTATAATTCTAAAATAATTAACATACAAAATATGTAATTATTTCATTACATATTGAAATTCTATATAAATATATTTGATTGCATAATATATATTTTTATTATTATTATTTTAAATGTAGTGACAGTAAAGCAATTGTTCAGTGATGTGTGTTCATAAATTTAACAGATTTCATTGCGATTATGTAATATTTATGTCATTGTTTATTAAATATCTAATCAACGACTAACTTCCAGCCATTTTTGCTTTCGTATAATAAATAAAAGGTATATGCCATTCAAATAGATGGGAAACATCTCATTAAACTGTTGGTTTATTTTGAAAACAATGGTCTTGTAAATGTAATACATTTGCAACTTCATTATTTACCATAATAAAATATATTTAAATAAATCAAGTTTAAAACATTGTACAATTTGTAAGAAAATTAGCAATATTGCCATTTTTTTTTGCTGTTTTTTGAGTTCCGTTGAAAAGCTCCAGTGCTGAGTTAGTCACTTTGCAAATGCTGGACATTTATATACATAAAGATCTACATTTATCTCTATACAGAGTAACGTTGCACAGCTGCTTGAGCTTCCTAAACAAATGGAGCCAGGTCACAGACCAGAAGGCAGCAGCCACGATACACTCATGCGTTCTGTACATGTGTGTGTGAGAGAGTGTGATTGACTGGAAGGCCTATCTCTCCTCATAAGGGGGGCCGGCAAAGAAGCACCACACCTCAAGCTCATCGGACGCCCGTAGGCTGCACAGGCATTAGCACCGTCGCCCAGGTGACCGATAGCGTCGCGCTAACTGAATGAGCCGTGCTTTTTACCTCTCGGACCATCTGGTCCCGCTGTCGGAGCGGCCTCCCCGCCTTCTCCCCGGTGGGCTTCTGTCTGAAAAGAGGAAGCAGGATGAGGGGCTGATGAGCGAGGCCTTGGGGCCCTCCATCACTCCTCGCCACCAGGAAGGCACCAGCTGTCTGCACTCATTTGCATTCTCTCTTTGCTTCCCCCCCAAAAATAATGAAATTAGCCACAAGTTTCCTGAGGTGATGCAAGACACGGACTTAGGCAGGACGTGTCAGTGTTTGTGTAGATGCGGGTGTGTGCTTCAGGAGCCAGAGAAGAGAAGGTCATAGAGCCTCTGATGCTAAAGACAGAGAGAGAGGGGGTGAGAGAAAGCATACATGCCAGCGTGGCTTTATGTAAGCCCTTATTAAGGTGTTTGTACTTGGCTGGAGCTGTTCTAAACTTATAAACAGTTTATAGTTTGTATTTTAACTCGAGTAATTTATTTTATTATATACACCCTTCTATAACAGCTGGTGTACACATCTTAGACTACTTTGGAGTAGCCAAATCATACACCATCTCTTCTTTTTTTAAGAGGGCACTGCAGGCCAGGGGAAGAGGTATGGCCCTTAGAATACAATATATATATATATGTACTTGCATTAAAATTTACAAGTAAATTGTATTAATCAAAAAACTTGTACAATTAATTAAAATCATCATCAAACAATATTAAACAGCAATGTCTTAAAAGTTACATTAAAAAATATTTTTAAGCCCCTACGAAATATGCTTCCTAGAAATACTGTACTGTGTTTTGTACTCAACAAGGTCTGGTAAATATAATTTTTCTGGTACATATTACTGAAAAAGTAATGTTTTAATAATTATTTTATTATTAGTAGAACTTTAAAGTAATATTTCTGCCAGCGTTTCTTCAAGTTAAACCGAACATTTATCTTGACATCTGTGATGATGTTTAGGTTTCCTTTTGTATATGATGGTAGTTTTATTATTATTATGTTCATGAAGTGACTCTCAGAGCAGTTCTAGAGATCGTGTGTTTGCGTGGTCATATACTGAAGCTCATATATCACACACTAGTACATTGGAAACAAAACTGGAACTCACAGAGACACGCAAATTATATTTTTGTGGCTTACTATTCAGAGAAAGTAGTCCATATCATGTTTTGATTTAGGTGTACTACTGATCTACTTTTAATGTATCTGTCCAAAATTCTGCAAATACCATGACCTTCTATATTATATTGTAAATTCAGTTTTTATGACTGAAGTCTGTGATTCTGTCCATGTCTGCATTGCTAAATCATAGGGCTCTAGAGATCAAACATCCTTGGATAAAAGCACATTAGTTTTTGTTCAGTATGCAAGTAGTTTATAGAAAAAGTGAAAAGTAAAACTGTGTGGATTGATTCTGCTTTGAATTTGCTTTTATTACATACACTGTAGGGCGTAACGCATTACAAGAAATGTGAGTAAGGCAATCAGATTACTTTATGTAACTAGTAAAGTTAAATTTTTTTAATTTAAAAGGAAACATCTTTTGCCTGACAGCTCTCGTGTTGCCTTGTTGAGAGATGATGCTTCTGTAGTTCTAGAATAAATGTGAATATAATACTAATCTCACCTGCACAAAAACAGATTGAGTATTCATCAAAACAAAGGAAAACAATCAAATGGAAGCTCGGAATGTTATAATTATAAGAAGACAAATATAATTTATGTATTCAATCCCCTTTTATTAGCCAATGTCTTTGCTACTGACCTTCGATGACACAATTCACAATACATTTGTGTTTCATTTTGGTTATTGCTGAAAAGTGTTGGACTGTCTTCTAATGCATTGTATTCTTCAATGGTTTAGTTTGCGCTTTGACTGTACAGACATGAATTTTCATTTCCTTCAACTTGAGGCATATTCATTTTACTTCTGTTGTTCTTACATCTTTATATAAAATATCAAATCTTTTTAATATTAAAAACAAACAAGCAAGCTCAAAAGTAATGTAATGCATTACTTTCCGTAAAGATACGTAATTAGTTAGGGTATTAGTAAGGGAGTAATATTGTAAGTAATAATGTAATGCATTACTTTACTATATAATATACTATATTACTATTTAATTTGACTAATTCTTTATTATTAGAATATAATATTTACTTTTACAAGGGAGAGTTTAATTGTTGCAAGGCGGTGCAAAGACTCACCCTCAACTGATAACCAGCAAACCTACGGTTTAACTAGCCATGTAAAGTGTTCTTCAGCTGTTTTTATAAGCAGAGAAACGCTAATATAAATACATTTTCCCTACTATGACATCCAAATGACTTTTTTAGCCAGAGAATTGCAGTGTTTTTCTGTTCGGGTGGTTCTCAGTATTGGTGGAGTCCCTTCGGGAGCGTCTCTCCATAGCCTGGCTGTCTGCTCAGGTTAGTCTCTGACAGCTGGGCTGATTGATTCTCTGAGCGGAGCCAGGCAGGGGCACGGCCTCACGGTGAGCTGTACCTGTTCACCCTACCAGAGCCCGGGGTCACCGTCAGGGCCCAGGGTCGCTCGGTGTGGGCCGCAGCTCACACGTCCCTCCACTGCCCATTAGCATCAGCTTTATTTCTTGTTATGTCAGGACATCCACCTCAGCTAACTCATGTATCCTGATCATTAGTAATCCACCGCTGTCGTGAGGGAGGCAGACACACAGTTCTTCAAACAGATGCAATAGATCTTCGGTTTCTCAAGTCTGCTGCTTTGTGAGTGATCATGCAGGTTTCAGAAGTCTTTCTTTCTTTGTTTTCCCTCTCTATCTCTTCTTAAAGCATGTCAGCACATCCTATCTATCAATAATGTCTTGTCACTCAGACGGCTGACAATCGCCAGAGGTACAAACCTGTCAATACGCCTGTTTAAGACAGACACCTGTCTCTTTGTGATGCAGCGGGCAGAACAAATGCTTGTCAATACCTCTTCTGATCGGTATTCATCATGGCCTCGGCTGTTGGATTGTATTTGGATCCCATTCTGGTGTGTGGAGATTCCTGTGTGTTTGGACTTGAAACAAAAGGGCTTTTTGATAGTGTCCCACAGTGTCAGGAATGTACCAGCTAATCCATGCATGATAACAACACTGATAACAGCATTATGTAGTTAATCTTAGTCTGTATTTCTGGAGAACCATGATATTCAACTGAAGGCCAGGGTGTGCAAGCACATGCCATCTGTGAAAGCATCATTTTCACACCGCTTGGCTCAAGGGTGTCATGGATCATTTTATTTGAGGGGGCACCAGTGGCATTAAAACAGCTTTTAATAGTTTAGAAGTTTACTAGTAATTGCTAGTTCAGAATGAATAAACTACAAATCTATGGTTGTCATACTTCAACCCAAAATCAAGAGATTATTTTGTTTTCATTTATTACTACTACTACTACTACTATTTGAATACATTTTTATTAAAATCAGCAGTTAGTTTTTTTAATATAATTTATTAAATTTGTATATATTTATTAAAATAAAAGCAGTCCAACAGATGCTTTAGCATTTACAATTTAAATAAAATTAGTTTTAATAATAATAATATTTAATTATTATTTTTAAAGTAATTATAAGATAAAGGGAAAATAAATACAACTTTTTTACAACAAAGACCAGATTTTTTAGCTATAACTCCATAATAAAGTTTTTTTTTATTTATTTATTTGTATTACATTTAAACAGATTTACCATTTAAATAATTTTTATTATTATTATTATTACAATATTTAATTGTAAATATTTAATGTTTATATAAATTCTTTGAAAAATAATACTAAAGATTTTTAAATACTATTTTTTAGGAAATAAGAATTAAACTTTTTTGCATTATGTTACTTGGAACACGCACACACACACACACACACACAAAACTGGCAGTGTAATGACAGTCATGTTTTGCAGCGTTTACCATTTTCCCATTCATTGTATGGAAAATTACCATTTTCTGTTAAGCATTAAAACATCACTGCATTGTTTTGCCAAAAATTAACTTTTTCAAGAGATGGTCAGATATTTGAGAATCACAAAATAGCGTCTGATTCAAACTCGTATGACCACCACAGCTCAAAGTGTTTCTAAATGCTCTGACTAATCATCGTTAACTCAAAGATTCAACATTTCCATAACACAAATCAAGCTTAACCACACTCTCGAGCTCCAATTGACCCATCTTATCTAAGTTAAAACAGCACACAATCAAAACATGGATTGATAGCAGACCACAAACATCTGTTGCTGCTTGCAGCTGATGTTTTGAAACACATAAATCAATAGGATGATCAGTAAATCACATTCGCTGCTGTCACAATATTATGCATTAGTCTGAGGGAAGTCAGAAGGGCTGAGGCTTTCGTTGAAGCAGCATGAAATGCCTGCTCGTATCTGCATGCGAAATGTAATTATGGAATCACCCAAGTGAGCTGGGCCACACATCTGCCACAGCATCTGGTGGGCTCTCATCTCGACTAGCCCGCTCCATTCTGTACAATTCAAATTCCATGCCTACAAGCACATTAACGCAGATTACAAAGCGCTCAGTCTCTACTTAAGGTTCATTCTCTGCTCAGGGGACGATAGAGGAGATTTGTGTCTTTTAATTTTGCAGATTGCCGTGCGTTAGTCTCAAATGAGATGCATTTGCATGAAAGGCTGCAAACGGTTTCCAGGTTTCGGAGAGATGGATGAAAGCCGATGTGTTACTGTAGGCGGCAACACAGACTTGGCATTTAATCGTGAATTGAAGCAGACAAAATTCCTTCAGAATCACAAATGCATGAAAGGATGGTTAATTGTCGATCATTAGCTTCAACTCCAGGGTAATAAGATCACTGCCTTTACAGGAAAGAAGAACTTTACACATCTTCTCTCATTATGCCAAGCAGGACTTTGTTTTTTTTAATGTCAAAAATTACAGTGCACCAAAAAAACAATTTAAAAGTAGTTATACTTCAAAACATATTTTAATCAACATAAATTAATATCAGTACAACAAATATAATCATGATGTATAATTTTAACAATATTTAAAATCATTATTATTATAAAGAAATAATTATTTAAAGAAAATGAAAAAAACTGGATTTTAGATTACTATTTTTTCAAGGTAACAAAATGCAATTTATTTATGCATTTTTGCATTAAATTAACAAGAATTAATAGGAAATTTGGCTTTTTGTTAGAAAAAAAGTCTAAATAGGTTTAATTTCCCTTTGAAAATACACTCTTAAAAATAAAGGTGCTTCACAATGCAATTGAAGAACCTTTTATCTGAAAGTTCTTTAAATAACCTTTTAACATCTGCAGAACCTTTCTATTTCACAAAAGCTTCTTTGCAGTGAAAGATTCTTTAAAAAGTATGAAAAATATGCTTCTTTAAAGAATCTTTGACTGAGTGGTTCTTTATTGTGAAACCAAAAATGGTATTGCATCGCTGTAAAGAACCTTTTAAGCACCTTTATTTTAAATAATGTATAATCCCTTACTTCCTTTGATTTTGAGACAAAAATATGATAACATGTTAGAGAACCCTAAATGCATCTCTTAGACTCTTCTGGTACCAACACTTGAATTTTATGCTTGACTATATCTCAAAGAGACGGTACACCCAAAAATGATTTCATAATTTAATGATCTTTAAAACCTGTATGGCTTTCTTCTGTGAAAGATATTTTGAAGAATGTTGGTAACCACATATTAGGAAGTCAATGTGAACAGAAACTTCCCTTTAATATTTTATCCCATTTGCATGTGGTGTCATCTGCAAGTTAATTACAAAGAAAAAGTAAGAGTGAGGCGGAGAGAGATCTGCTGGATTGTGAAGTGAGTTGAGAAGCCGGTCGGGGTGGACAGACAGGTAGGAGGCAAGCCAGAGCGGGCAGCGAGCCTGCAACTCTGACACGTCCTGCTGTGGCTCAGCGGTGAACTAAGACAGCCCATCACTTCACTGTCAGCACTCTGACCCCCTCTCTCTCTCGCCGGCTCCCCCCTACACACAAGCCATTGGCTTTGAGTCCAAGTAGAAGGACCCCCCACCCTCCATGCCTGGACCCCCTCTCTTCTGTGTGAGTGATGGCCTGAATGATGACTCTGACCCCAAACCCCAGACCGACCCAGAGTCTCACCACCAGCCTCACAGTCATTCTCTCAAAGCCAGAAAGAATGAATGATAGCTCGGGTTTTTTAGAAAGTTTTACAGCATACAGTAATAAATCATGATGAATATCACAAGTAATTCACAAACAAGACTTAAGAAGCTACTAATTAATTACCTTTTTTTAAAATTAAATTCAGAGTCATCTGAATCTAACAAATTATGCATGGCACATATGGGGCAGATTTAGAAAAAACTAATTTTCCATTGTTTTGAATAGAGAAAATGATCGGGTATTTTAAAGTAGCATGTAATGGAAGCAGCAAGGGATTTTTTTTTCTAAATTGTGACATATGATCCATAGTTGGTCTGACTGGATGCAGGGAGTCAAATAAAAAAAGGGCTTATATGGAAAAATTTTTTGGAAAAGCATAGCAAAAGTTTTCAGGGAGCGTCTTAAATTTCAATTATTTTTTATACATTTTTTCTGGTCGTTTTTAGAAAAACTTAAAAAAGTTCATTTGAAATGTAATTCAATTCAGTATCTACAAAAAAATGAGGCATATTGCATATGTATTAATTGCATTATCTTTTTATTTCGTTATTAAATTATTAATATTTATTAATTTAAATGATAAAATGTAATTAAATGTAATTAATTCATTATTTAAATTATCTTCTGTGAAAAACAACAACTGTAGATCTGGACATTACTTAAGTAGTATAACTACGAATCTAATGTATCCAAAACAAAGTAAAAATCATATTTCATGTCTATTACACCCCTCTGGCCAGGGAAAAAAGTTTTCCCAGAGAGAGGAATATGAATATGACTTTTTCATATTTTCCCTGTCTCTACTTATTAGCAAGCTTTACCGCTCTTCTTCATCCTTTCTCTCCTCAGTGGCGTATCTTCTCTCTTGCATATGGCTTCACTCTGTGAAGAGGACGTCCCGCCGTCAGCGTGCCTCATTCTCTTCTGTGCGTGTTGGCTGGGCTCCACGGTGGAGTTGAAGCCAAGACCTGTCTAGATAGCCCATCAAAAAGCACTCTATGTGAGCCCACACTCAGAGATCTGGTGCGTCTGTGAAATTCTTCATTACTTTAACTCTCATTATTTCATTATCTAACAAACGAACGGCCAACTACATGTATTTACAAGTCGTGCTATGATAGTACTTTTAACAATTGCACATCTAGTATGTCGTTTTTAGTCAGGTTCTACATCATTAGCTAATAATCTGAGTGAAAGCTTTTCCATGAACCATCACAAAGGCCATCTCTCGAGCGCATCAGCTCTGGGTTGTTGTGTGACGCCCACATGTCCAGTATCCATAAGCAGGGCACTGCTTTCCCAACATGGGGTAAAACTTTGAGTTAAAACAGGGAGTAATCAGATCAGCCAACTAGGGCTTTTTCTAATCGCCCTGATGGAAAAGTGTAGTTTTTTCGGAGGCAGGAGTCAGCGCCAGGGTGAGTTATTGTGAAGTGATGGACTACTTCAGACCAAGAGCAATCAAAGAGATAGCCCTTGCATCTCCAAATTACTGCTGCCCGTGCCTCAGATTCATCAACGGGGTGCTGGTGGCGATGCCAGCCAGGAGGCTTTGTACAGTTGTAGACCCTCACACACACACACACACACACACACAATAGAACGAAGCACTCAGAATTATTTGTGGAAATGAAACCTCTGTAGCAGAAGACTGGATCAGCGCCTTCACCTTTTCCCACTCACTGAAATTAAACGACATTTATTTTCTGAGGCTACAATGCATGGGAAATGTTTCAAAACGACTGGTTCCGGGAGCGATGCAATGGGGTGATTGATGGAAGTGATGTAAGAATCCACGTGTGACATCTGTAAGTGCGGAAACTAATGGAGGAATTTCATTAGTCTCTTTTCCAGGATCAAAATCATCGCTGTTAAAGAATTCTTTCATCAACATTGTTGATATTGAGTGCAAAAAGCAATTGTGCGTAATACAAATAGCATGTAATTATGCTAAGAGGACGAGATGTTTTTACTCTGAATGTTTTCTTCACCTCATCTCACCTTCGCACTTTCTGAACCAGACAAACAAATGATGCATGATTGGATATTTAATTTCATTTATTTATTGATTCTGTCAGTTTTCCACTCGGCTATCTCATACAATATTACCAGCGTTAGAGTACAGTCGTCCAAACTTGTCAAAGACTTGGCAGGTAGTGAAGACGGTCTTGAAGGGCTGAAATGATAAGCACATTGATTGGATGTCAGCAGTTTAAAAAACTGTTTTTCACTCAGCAGAGATGGTGCAGTTATTATAGTTTTTCCATTTAACACACACACACACACACACACAAATACACATGCTTCCACCTAAGAAAAATGTTATTGCTCAGAGTTCTTAATTATTTGTGACAAGTCAGTCGCAGACATGTCTCGTTAAAAAAGTAACTTTTTGGGTTGATAAGATTTTATTCAATAATCCTGAAAAACATATCACCATTTCCACAAAAATTGTAAGGGCCATAACCATTTTAAAATTTATAATAATTATTTCTTGAAGACTGAATCAGCATATCTGAATAATTTCTAAAGGATCATGTAACACTGAAGACTGTAGTAAAAAATACATTACATTTTAAAAATATATTAAAATAGCAAAACCTTTTTAAAAATGAGAAAATGTTATTTTACATAGGAATAATATTTAATAATATTACAGATTTCTTTCAAACATTTTAAATAATCTCACTGACTTCAAACTTTCAAATGGAGAAAAATAAAGATCAAACTAGGGAAAACATTACCATGAAAACCATGAGAAAATTCAAAATATGATTTCTTAGAGAAAAAAAATAGGACATTTTGATGGAAATAATCATAACAATAATCATTTTTGTTATAAGTTCATAACAAAAAAATTAAAATTGGATGGAATTTTAGACATAATGGAGATTATGTCCATTAATTCTAGAGCAGAAATATCAGATCTCTGTTCTTTTTACTCAGCCCATGAGAAAAATACCAATTTAATCTTCTTGCTGTCTAAGATATTAAAAAGAATCCATGTGTGATTTCTTATATTTGAGATTTTAAATTTGAGCTTTTTGCAAAAGTCATGGCCTGGTGAGCAGCACTTGTGATCTAATGGTATAAATATGTAAATAAAGTGCATCCCTCCATTTTTCAAACTGCCTGTCCAATGTAGGACCTGGACTGATGGTCAATACATCAGTACAAACATATTAAACATTTATTAAAAAGTAGTGCGTCTATTATAAAGTTTTACAGTATACTTCATACACTGCACAGTTGTTGATCTATCCAGTTCACCAACTGTGCTGTGTGTGACTACAAATATAAGCTCTTATAGCTCAAAACTAATATAGTATCTCTGGTTTATTTCCACTTAGATCTAAAATAAGTGGTTTAACAGGCTACACGCAGAAAGAAAGACTATCGTTCTTTTTTGCTCCCGTCCCTCGATCCCTGGATGACCACGCTAACCTCACACTAGCTGCTGTAACTAGCACTGGCTCTTCATCACTGCTATAATACTTTTTCCCCGTCAGCCAGTTAATGATGAATACATGAGCCACAACAAATCCTGCCCTCTTTTTTGCAGCACTGCACAAAATATCTGCGTCAGATATTTTTAGTTGGACTGCATTCAGCTTTTGCTAGTGGCCTAGTTGCTGCAGCAGCTACACAGGCTGTCTTAAAGCGTCTCTCCAAGCACGCTGGCTCTCAGTGACCCCCCCTAGAGGCTGACCTGGTCTAAAACACGCCACCTTCATCTCCACAACCGCATCATATAAGAGCCTGCGAGGAGCACTACTGCATTGAAATTGAAATAACGGGTTGGAGTAAGAATGGGAAGAGGAAAGGGAGGTTGGGAGGAAGGCAATTTAATTATATATTTCAATTTTTAAGACTAAAAAAAGCCGAGTTGAGCAAGGACAAACTAATGTCATAGTCTGGGGCACTGACTGTTTCCCTCTGGCAGGCATGCATGTGATCCCTCTGTCAGTCAGCGTACACCACCATGACAATCATCTGTGTGTCTTGGCCTCGGGAAACGCTGCAGCTAGCTGTCCTTGTAAACAGCACCCACACAAACAACTGCACAAGAAACGCAAAAGGACACCATCTCCAAAGTGCGAAAAAAAAATCCATTCAGAATGTTTGCTATATGAAAAAAAAAAGTGATTATTGCTAAAAACTTTCTGATTGTTGTTTCATAACAAGGCTTAGTTGTAGACACATTGGATCACTAATGACTAATGCCAGATGGTGTAGATTGCTAGAGTATGTGTGAGTTTAACGACTGGTTTAAGGTTAATGCTTGTGAACTCAAGGAATGCCAGAGGAAGAAGCAAATAAATAAAATGAACAAAAACAAGGGGGTAGTCAGAGATAAACTGAATGACAGATTTCATTCTCATGGACATAGGTGAAATTGGGGCAGCAGAAAAACTCAATTGTACTGACATACACAGACAAATAAACAAATTAAATAATACTAATAATAATCATATTCTAATTAAGATATGTTTTTATTGTTTGATTGTCTTATGTGCGGTTATATACTACAAAATTATAAATATATATAAATATATAGTATATTGACTTATATTTAAGCTACAAGAGTTTATTTATTAATTCATTTTATTATTCATTATTTGTGATTTGTGTGTGTGTATGTTCTTTTGTCAAATTATTTTATTGATACATATTACATTCAACATTTTATTTATAAATGAGTGAATGAATAACAATCATTTTTTAATTATTGTTATAAAATGAACAAACTGATTAAATTAATGAATGCTGCAAAATTACAAATATATAAAATATTTAATATTTACTTATTAAAATATAATAATTTATTATGTATTCACTTATTTTATTATTATTTGTGGAGGTATTTTTGATAAAGGACGTGTGTGTTCTTTTCATAATATTTTATTAATACATATTATATTATTTTTTTGAATTTTATACTATTTTTTAACAATAATGATAAAATATATTTTAATTATATATATATATATATATATGTATGTGTGTGTGTGTGTGTGTGTGTGTGTATTTATTCTGTCCACAGTCAAATATTGAATGTTTCAGAATTCAAGCATCTGTTAATAACCGACTATAACAAATGCTGTTAATTAGAGTCAGCCAGACACATTTCTAAAGTGCCCTCAGTCCTTTTGAATGTATAAAATGAATCTCTCCTCTAGCTGATGTTCTTATTTGTCATGTCAACCTGTTCTCTTAAAATAGCCATAGCCCATGTTCTTTGTTATCTTTCACCTCAGAGTGTGTTTCATTTAACAGCAGTGGAACAACAGAAGACTTCAGATAAGCACTCAGGGCACTTAGATACTTTTTAGCCCATCGAACTCATATTTTAACCAAGCATTTGTTGCCTTTCCCTCCAACATTACCCAATAAAACAGACAAGGGATAAAAAAATATGAGATTGATTTATTTGCTCCAATGTACTTCAGAATGAAGCTTTTTTATTTTTTTCCCCTCACAACTGAAACCAATTAGCACAGCTAGCACTTGTAGTGCAGAAGGTAGGTCAGCCCGGAGTAATAAAAAAGTATTGACTTTTCTCTGACTGTAAGCAGGCTGAAAGGGGTGCCGCGGCCTTGTCGTACATGAAAAGAGCTCCATTAATTTCACTTATTTTAAGAAGGGCCCCTGTCAAGTCCTAATGCGTCCAATGCACTTTTCGCATTCATACATGCTGACATCTTAGCTGGGCCTCAGCCGAAATGAGTTTACATTATTTTAGCTAGTGAGAAGTTGACGGCGTAATTCCCACTGCACAGCTCTATACGGGCCGGTAGGGAAATGGCAGAGGACTCTTTCATACGTGGCTACTCCTGACTCCTGAAAGGGAACTGAACACAGCCTTTGCGCATTTGATGGCTCAAATGCATATCCAAGCATTTGTTGTTGTTTTGTGGACTGAATTTTTTTTTTGCTAATGTGTAATGCTATTTGATGTTAAATTTTGCAAAAATATAAACAATGTCGCACTGAGATTTTTTATTTTAAAGAACTTATGTTCCTAAAATCATGTTTGATATGCATATACACTAAAATGGTCTCCAAAAACTCAGTCTAAGGTAAAACAGAAGCTCTTTATGCAACTTTGTAATCAACCCAATTTGACATGGCAGTGCATAATTATATCACCTTAATCAAATGCTTGATGAAATGTGCATTTCATAACCTCTTAAGCACTAGTTTTTTTTCCACTGAAAAAGTCTCTTTAGCTTTAAAAAAAAAAATGATGCACTAAGACATGCACTAAAAACAAATAAACATTCTACAAAACAACAAAAACTGCAGTGCATTTTAAAGATGGTGGTGGGATGAAAAGATATTAAAAATAGTATTTAAAATATTTAAAAAATAGATTTATGACTGATAGTTTAATAGGGAAGGCAGAAAGCAACAATATCATGCACATATTTATCTCTGAGGAAAAAACTTTTTAAATATTTCTGTGATAGCAAAGCTGAATATTAAGCACCCATTACTTCAGTCTTCAGTGTCACATGTGTTTTCCTTCAGAAATCAAATCTATTTTTAAATATACATTACAACATATTAAATATTAACTTCGTTCAAATATATTTTATTGAGATTCACTTGAAATTCTTGCAGAGGGGATGTAAAGACAATCTAATTATTTGAAGGTATGCCAACATTTTTTTTAATCTTGTGGATAATCACTTTTATCAAAATCCTTAATTTACATTCTTGCACTATTCAGAATGCTGTAGATTTGACAATGAAGTAGCTGAAAATCATAAACTTGATATAATCAAGTTGTTTCAGGTGACCCTAATATGGCTCTCAATCAGACAACACACACAGCCAATTTCAGCAAGATTAACTGGCAATACCAGAATGATGCAGTTTTCACACAATTACGTAATGTTGTGTAGCTAAAGTAATCCTTCTGCCTCAATTGAAGAGACCTAGTGCATGGCATCTAAATGAGATTTCTGTTGAACTGCAACAAGTCTCATGTAACACAAATCCTTGTCCATAAAAGCTAACATACAACTCAGATTTCATTCATTCATTTTGACTGTAAAGATATACAGTCAATAGCTTTCAAGTAGCTGCATGAGGCTCCAGTTTATATATGTGTAGCATGCATAGAAGAAAACACAGAGAGAGGAAATGTAAAAGAGTTTGGGGTGGAGTGATTTTATTAGAGCTTTTCTCACTCACACATGTTTATTTGCATTGTGCTTTTTCTAAAGCTATTGTTTAAACATATTATGCCTGGATGAAGGTCATTTCTGCTACTGTAGTGTAAAAAATTACAAAAACCTGGAGCCAGAGGTGTGTTTTGTCCAAATGCAAAATAAAATAAACTGAGAAAATATGGCAAAAATATATATATATTTTTTTAAATATGAAAAATGAAATCGCTGTAATGCATATTTCTTTAAAACAAAATACACAGATCACAATTGATGTATATCTTAAAATATGAATGGATATCTAATATCTCAAAATATAAGATATGAGGTAATATATATTATATCCAAGTCACCTGTGATTGACATTGTTAAATGATCTTTGCTGCCGAAGCATGATATTAATTTTCTTAATGTTTAAGGCAAAGGCCTTTTCAAATCAATCGCTACGCATTATATTTATTTACTATTTATATGAATGACTATAAAAAAGGAAACGCTGACATAATAGAAGAAGGTATAAAGTTAATTGATACATATGTAAGAAAAAAGTGAGAGGCATGTCAGACGAATTGTTTATTACGTGGCAAATGAAGGGGCCGAGGGATTTTATATCCCTATAAAATGGATATAGTGAATCACCCAGAGGCTCTTGGTCACTAATGTCATCCGGTCTGGAATATGAGCATATGTGTGTGTGCATAATAGAAACACTCACATGCCATTTTCTATCCTGGAGTCAAAGCAGGTTGTCCTAGTTTTATATCACTTATTTATTGCTCATTATGAATATCATTCGCATTTAAACACACCTCATATATCACGCATATCATGGTGATGCATTATTCTGCCAGTGATTAACAAGAGCAGCCACCAACAAAGCATCATTTTAGGCTAAATATTCCAGTTGCCTACAACAATAATTAAAAAAAAAAAAATTCTGCTCCGGTTGTGCTTAGAGGCGATATTCGGCGGGGGACAATGGAGATGGGGGTCTAGCAGAGGGAGTTTGAAAAAAGCAATTACTATAGCAACATTAAAATAGAAGAGAGAGAAAATAAATGTAGGCCCAGGCTGTGTGCTGGTATTCTGGCGCTAAGATATATCAGTTTGAAAACATGATTGATGAATGTCTAATGCAAGACGAAGGAGAAGCTTTTGCACCGAGGCAATGCACTTTATTAGCCACCATAATTAGCCCTGGTGGTTCAATTTGTTAGAATCGGTGGTGATGATGCAAAAATCAGATAGCAGGGCTGGCTAGTCAGTGGCCGGCGTGCAGCCTGATGAAGGGTCATCCTTGTCAAGGGGCTATTAACTAACACACTAATTACGGAGGAGAGGGAAAAGTGCGGACCCTGTGCCTTTCTGTCTGTCTGCATCACTTCTGATTCACAACTGGGCTGACAACACACCACTTCGGACAGTCACTTCATATTTGATACAGCTCAAATCAATGCCGTAACAACGCCTTCCACTGATCTCATTTAAGGGTGTTTGTTCAACTACAAGAACTTGTTTGGTGTATTTCATTGGTTTACTAACAATATTCAATGGTGTGTATATTGTACATGCATTTTTTTGTTTTTCCGTGAACCACCTTAAATGTCATTTACAACTAAATAAACATTTTAAGCATTCTTTTTAGAAATAAAGTACCTCACTTCCTAGCTAGCAATTTAAGTATCCTATATACAATTAAATATTATTGTCAGCAGTATTGCTCGTATCTGTATGATCAAAACTGACAAAGTAATTTAAGTTTCTTTAGGGGCTTTCAAAAAAATGCAACAAAATGTTTGTCGACCCCAGAGATTTTTCTTTGTCTTATATTTAATCTAAAGCATTCTCTTTATGGACAGACCATTGCAAAGATCACTTAACTTTTGATAAAAAAACATTATTTTAAAACTATAATAAACTTGTTGCAAATGAAAACTAAAGAAAGTCATTTTTACTGAGCAGTTCACTCAGCACAGTTTTTGCTTAGTTTCAGTTCATTTTAGTGATGCCATTTCTAAATGAAGATCACGCAGACCAACGCGGCAGGTAGCACACCCTGTAGTTTTTTTTTAAATGCACAAAGTTGTGTTGTTACAGATTCGATTGATGTATTGCTCTTATCTGTAAGATCAAGACTCAATGTGTAATTTAAGTTCTTATTGGTGTCATCAGGAGAAGAAGCCCGACCCCAGGGGGTTAAACCCATAATTTCTGCATGTGGAATTCAGGGAATTCAATATATCAATATAATTATGGATATAATTGAAGGGAAACACAGCCTTCTGGCTGAATGTGGAATTGAGATTTGTAGCCACAACCTACTGGGCGAAGGAGAACCCAGTAGGAGCACAGCCGGAGCTACTCCGCTCTAGTTCTGACTGCGGGGCAGGAGGACTCAGGTTCGCCTACTTAAAAGGAAACACTGAGGAAAGCGCATGGATCCCGTGGGAATGGTGCGGCAAGCTGACACCAGCCGGCCTCCCGCTTGTACAGGACACAACAACTCTAAGGCCGGGTCTGCCTCCTCCTGGGGCAGAGCTTGCAGGTTCACTACCTGATCGCGGAAAGGGTGTGGTAGGAACCTTGGGCACATAGCCGGGCAGGGGTCTCAAAATAACATGAGAATCAGCTCTAGGCACTCTTTGTCGACAGAGAAGGCTTGTAGGTCCCCCACTTTCTGGATGGAACCCGAGGCGCACCTCTGAGGAACCTTACAATGAGTTGGTGCTTCCCGAAGGATGCACCCTCCACTGCATCGTGATATGCAGCTATGGCAGCAACATACACTTTGAGAGTTGAAGGGGACAGCCTGCGCACCAACTTCTCTTGCAGGAAAGAAAAACCGACTGTGTATCTCTGTGGGTCCTCTTCGCGAGAAGAACACCAGTCGATGAACGGACCCCACCTCAGAGCATAAGCCTGCCTTGTAGAGGGAGCTCTTGTCTGAGTGATGGTATTTACCACGGTGGGAGAGAGGCCGGCGAGGTCTGGTTCCAAAGATCGTGGCGCGGGTGCCAAATCGTGCCCATTCCCTGAGAAAGAAGGTCCTTCTTCAAGGGCATCTTCCAGGGAGGGGCTGCCGCGAGGAAAACAAGGTCCGGGAGGGCCAGTATGGTGCTACCAGCAGAACCTGCTCCTCGTCCTCCCTGATCTTGCACTATGTCTGTGCAAGGAGGCTTGCTGGGGGAAAGGTGTACTTGAGCCCAGGAGGCCAGCTGTGTGCCAGTGCATCCCTGCCGATTGACAACTCGTCGAGGGAGTGATACAGCCGCCAATGAGCAGACCCTGGCGAGGCAAAGAGGTCTATTTTGGCCTCGCCGAAGTGGCTCTAGATCAGCTGGACTACCTGGCGACACTGCAGGGAAACGCCAATCCGGAGTTTCTACCTCCACATGTAGGATGGCGGCATCGCTGTCCGAGCGAACAGTGGGATGACGGATGCTGCGCTACCTGAGCGGGCGCCGGGCAAACTGAATCCCAATGCCAAGGCGTACAATCTGTATCAACCACCACGAGGAGTGGGAAGCGCTATCCAGGCTCCCAGCCGCTTTGCAAGGGGAATCAAGGGAACATTGACCGCCGTGCCTGCGGTGGGGCAGCCTGTAGAGGGACAGGGGCAGGGACTGATCCCAGAACGTCCTGGAGAAAAGTCTGGCTGCTCTGGGCAGCGCTTACCTGCCTTCCTGGATCCCGCGCTGGCGACATAGTGCTCCGGGTCAGCATCTGAGGAGACATAAAGGTGCTTCACTCCAACTTCAAATCGAAAGCCGAGGGGTTCTCCAGCTCAGGAACGGCTAGGTTCCAAAGAGAAAAGCTGCTTAAAATGCAGGTGCACTGCTTTCGTGCCCTCTTATACTCACATAGTGATGAGGTGCAACTGAATGCAATCAGTGCATGCCAATATTCATTGGCCTGTTATCTGAAGCTCAAACGCAATTGGTCTCTCTGGCGAGTTCCCATAAGTAATGTTGAAGCGATTCGACTGAAGGGGTAACTGTAATCGTTTTAATTTTCACACTTTTTAGATTATCTTAAAAAAATTCTATAATTTTTCTGATATATGTTTGAATTTTAATGTGAGTGTGAACCGGAAATTTGTGACTGATTTTCTAGTTCTGTAAAAAAAAACATGATATTGAATGAGAAAAATAGATGGCATGGCATGATTTATTCTTTTTTTTTTTACTGCAAATTAATTGGATGTACTGTAGCAAAGTAGGCATTTCATTTAGAATGAACACAGAATAGACAGTTGGAGGGGCGTTGTTAATGATGTCTTGCCCAAGCCGTCAAATTGACGTCACCAGAGAAGGCCCATTATTTTAAAGGGGAGGAGCAATTTCAGATTTTGATTAAAGATTACGAAGACAAACAAAATGTTTTTTTAATTGTTCACCACAAAAATAGCAATGTGTGCTATCAAAACAAATATAGTCACTTTTTATTTCACAGACTTTAAGATTAAATACGTATAAATATCAGTTAGTTTTGTGTCCGTAAATTGATAAAACAGCATTAAATGGAAGAAGAAAAATATTAAAAGAACAGACAATGCAGATTTAACATTTAGATTTAACATCCATATCCATAACAGTTAAATTCACTTTGTTCAGAAAAACTTTTATTTCTAATGGACTAGGAAAAATCTCAAAGGAAAAAAAGGACCTCAAAAGAGCACTATAAAAAGGACCTAGATTCTAATATAAGAAGCAAAGTTCATTAGTTATGTATCTGAGCATGTCTGAAGCCTCTGTAATCCGTCCTGCATCACTTCCTTTTATCTCCACAATTGAGATAAATCACCAAGCACTGCTTTCAGGTTAAGACATGTTAATCTGGGAAATAACACATCTCAAGGTGTGGGTCCTATGAGGGGTGGGATGAACAAATGAGCGGAGAAGAAAGGAAAAAGAGAATGGGTATAATTAAATCAGAGATGCACTTGGAAATTACCATATCCATCATTATCTTCATGTGAGTCAATGCAAAGGAAGAAAGTGAGGGGCTTAGGAGATTTATTAAAGAAAAAAAAAGGATTTTGTGCAGCGTATTTCTCATTGGTAAACGTCAAAGGTAGGCAAACGTGAAACATTTATCAAGCCACAGACAAATGACACTGGGTTACTAGTTAGACAGTGTAATAAGTGCCATCTAATTTCCTCTTTAGAATCAATTTATATTTCAAAGCTCAGGATCGTCATCAAGGGACAAAGCTTTTCCTGTGAGAAATTAGAGATTTTTCACAACGTACCTGCCATACCTAACACAAAATACTTTTTTCAGGCATTTGTAACATTACATTATAGAAATATATATGAAAATTAGATTGTTATTTTTCTATAATTTTGTTTTTTATTTTTATTGTATTATTAGCTTTTATTATTATTTACGGGTCTATTTATCTCAGATAGAATACAATAAAAATGTTAAACATGTTACATACACAGCATAAAAAAGCTTCATAAAAGGTACACAACGGCAGGCAGTATTTTGTTATATAAGACAGATACATATTCTAACTGCAGTTAGCATAAATCTAATATCCGAATCAAACCCATCAATAGTGCCGTCTTCTTAACGTGTATAATTCTCACAGGAACATCAGTGCCTCTGGCGCCCCGGTCTCTGTGTGACCCGGGTTAAATGGAGGGCATCTTTTGGAGTACATTACTCTCTTAGAAGTCTAATGCATTTTGATTAATCAAAAACAGCTCTGCAGTCACACTCTTCAGAGAAGGATGTAAATAAATATATAAAGCAAACAAAATAATTAGACAAGCATAACGTACCCTGCACCCCCTATTGATAGAGGAAAGGATGGGCTCCTTGATGATGAGGTGGGAGAGAATGAGCGAGTTCTTCCAAATAACTCATCCAAATAGTGTTGAGGGGAAAGAATAATCCATTCAAAGCAGAATTGCTGTGCGTATGTTGCATGAGCTAGCTGCATTAATTACAGACACTGATGCGGCTTTGCTAAGGGTTAATGAGCCTGGCATGTGCTAACAGATCAAACGCAAGAACGCCATGAACAATAATGTAGTTGTTCACTGCTCCATGTCTGTTCAGTGAAACCTCAAGTGTAAAAAAACAATGGGGAGTTTATGTCTTAGTAAATATATGCAAATCTATAAATATATGTATCAAAAAATGAATCAATATAATCTTTCACAATATGATTTTATATTTCACAATAAGAATATATTATTTATATTACATTATTTATTATATTAAATAATTATACAAAATAATATACAATTATTTATTATACATTTTGTTTTACATTTATTTATTAATTTACTTTTTTCATTTTTTTGATAATTTAAATATTGTGACACATTACTTAAAAAAAAATACTGTTCTATTTTAATACATTTTAAAATGTAATTTATACCTAAATTTTCAGTTGGCAGTATTTACTCCAGCATTTAGTGTCACAAGAAAGCATTTTATTATGCTGATTTATTATAACTATTATATGTCAAAAAGTTCTACTATTTAATAATTTTCGGGAAACCATGACACTTTTATTTTCTTTACCAGGATTGTTTTTTGAATACAAAAAACAGCATCAAAAGTATGGTATTCATTTGAAATATAAGTCTTTTGTAACATCATAAATAACATCAAATTGACCCCAAACTTTTGAACATTTTGCGTATGTAATGGTGTGGTAAAGCTCTTCTGGGTAAGGAATCACCCCTGAGGCTGAGGGTTTGCCTTATGTTTAGCTATGGATCAGTGATAATCCTTAATATGGTGTCCTCTGCCACATCAATTATGTTGATCATAGGCATGCTCGTTATGCTGAGTCTTCATTACTGTCAGACACTGTGAGCACAAGCCTCAGACCTTCACAGTATAAATCAAGACGCACTGGGCTACTTTCCAAAAGAATCTGAGAGAAGCACGCACCACGTCTTTTAACTTGTGACGTATTATGAAATGGCATAGATATGGTGAAACTAGACCACAAACTTTGAGTGTCTGATATATTCAGGGAATGACCTGATGAATTCTGTTCCCTCTAAAAAAAAAAAAAACACCAGTCCAACACTTTATGCCATACAGATAACAATTAAAACACAGAGCGGAACCGAGCTGCCACATCTAGTATCAACCAAGCATACATGAGCAGTGTCAGCAGTAGGGGCTCTTTTATTTATTTCATTCTGGAGGAGGTATTTCCGGGCAATTGCGCTGGATGCAGAGGGTAGTGCCTGCTGGTAAGAGCCAATAAAGAACTCTCATCCATGAACGGCCTTCAGCAGAGACACACTCAATTACCTAATGTGAGGACTTTGAGGGGGGAGAGAAAGCCTTTTCTCCTCATTTACTTGTGGGTATTTATTAAATTGCTGTCAAATTTGACAAATTTGCGACGCTCAACATGGAGGTTGTTTTGGTGGGGGTGCGTGGGTTTAGAATGAACACAGGTCACCCTCCCTCTACCATCACTGTTCCCATATCCCGCTTTCTGAATCATGCGAGCACACAGAATACATTTTGGCAGTTTTACGTGTGCATGCTAGCGAAACGTGTACCTTTTTCCCCTTGAGGTACTTCTTGTGCTCCTCTCGGAAGTGCTTGGTCCCATATGCCACCTGCTCAAAGGGGGTGGAGGTGTGCATCATGCCCTCAGACCACTTATTTCGGCTTGTGTTTGAAAATGGAAGAAAACTGTGTAAAAAGAAAACAGAAATAGGACTTAAGATATAGGCTGCCATAAAAGCTAATTTACAATTAATATTGAAAAAATATTGTGGGTCAGCAAGATTTTTAGTTTGAACTAAAAATATAAAAATATATATTAAAATAACAAACTGAATTTTAGATATTTTAAAATGCAATTTATTCCTGTGATGGCAAAGCTGCATTAACATATCAGTCTTCAGTGCCACACGATCCTACAGAAATCATTCTAATATGCTGCAGATTTAACACATTTCTTTTTATTATTATGGCTAAAAATTATTGTGATGTTTAATATTTAAGTGGAAATTGTGATGCATTTCTTTTAGAATTTTTTGATGAATAAAAAGTTCAAAAGAACAACATTTATTTACATTAGAAATCTTCTCGGTTGCACTTTATTTTAATGTCTAATTCTTGCAATATCTATATCTTTTGCTTCAATAAACTCCTATTTATTAATAGGTTTGGGTATTGAGTAGGATTACGTATGTAGAATATGGTCATGCAGAATGTGCTTTTGCTTTATAAAAAAGCCAATATTTTAATAAACTATATTCTAATTAGCGAAGTGAAATAATAGTGAAAATTAGACCCTGAACTAAAGTGTATTGATTAATTAATGTGACTATGCTGAATAAAAGTATACATTTTTCAAAAATAAAAATGTAAATAACCTTTACTGACCCTAAACCTTTTAACGTTAAGATAACTAAATAGCAAAATAGACATTTTCTACAGTAGTTCTATTAGCCTTAATGCATGAAAAAGTAGAGCATAATCTCAGTGTCTGTCCAACTGCTGGCCTCTGGTCTTGGCTAACGTGCCTGCTAAGAGCTATCGCTCTGCTATTTTCACAACACAACACATGTTACTTATACATCACCACGTCGCCTCATCCCTCCCTCACAGGCACTTTTCATTCTAGTCCAGATCATTTCCAAACCCAAATCGCTTCTTAATCGTTGTGATGTCTTGTGGTTGTTTCTGCACATGCTGCGTGTTTGCTGGGCAAACATTCAGTGCAAATAGCGGTTACTTAGGAAAAATGCCAGATGTTAATTACAGCGAGGTTGATTTTGTAAATTGTACCCAAGACACTTTGCTTGGAGGAAGATTTATCCAGTGCTGTACAAGAGGTGTCTGCGAGAGGCTGGGTAAACGTCCGCTGGGCATTGGCTTGGCTTGTCACAAAACAAACAAACAACCAACAACCTTGGCACTTTCTGTGAACACAATCTGCAAAGAAAGGTTTTTAATTCCCAATGCTTGTTGTGTCCGTTTCCTTTTTTGATGAATGAAATCAAAACAGGACAAATATGGAGAATGTAACCATAATCGTTCGGCCTGGAAAAGCAAAAATACAGTGCAAAGCTGGCACATATTTAGAGTAAATATAACAAAAAACAGATGGTATCATTATATCAAAGTCTTTGTCTCATATTTCTGCATCGATACTTTCTGAAACATCTGTTTAGGAAAAGATAATAACACTGGCTGGGCCAAAACTTTCTGGCAAAACTAGAGTTTGTTTGACACTCTCTTTAGTCATTTCCTTAAAGAACCATCCTGAACGAGATCATTATTTATTAGAGGGGCTGTCCTGTCATGTAAGTACCACATAACCAATAAAGCTTGGTAAAGCTTTGATAGTGCAAGGCAAAAAAGGGGGTGACATCAAACACCATGCTGGCCCTTTAAATAATGGCCCAATCTCCCACAGACATCCTTATCCACTAGAGACACCAGCCTCCATACAAGACAGATTACAGTGCAACCCATGCTAATGTGCACATGGGACGGACATCACAGAGCAAAAATTAATGTGGCCCCAATGTCCCAGAATACACAACGCTTCTGCTGCTTGCCGGCTGTTTCACTTACTGCTTTCATTGCCACTGAATTGCATTTTAATAGGGTAGTTTTTATTCATTGAAAGCCATTAAGGAAAGTTTGACTTCTCGCAGGGGATCTTTTGGCAGTGTAGACCAATGCCCAGTGACAACACCCTAGGAGGCCACCAAAACAGGAAAAGGGGGAGTGTTTGAGGAAGTAGAGAGAAAGAACAGAGAAGAAGTAGAGGGAGAAATATGTATAGATGCAAGTATACAGTATTTCTTTTTAAATAATTTATTAATTTTCATTGCTTGTGCAACCTAATTTAGTCTGGTTGATCTACTAATATTTCTGACTTTAATAAAACAAATGTATTATATTGTATTATATTATTTTATATATTATATTTATTATATTGTATTTATTATATGAAACATATTACTAGTGTAGCTGACAAAGTATTTTACAATATAATTCTCAACGTAAAAAAAGGAAAATATTTTAATAAACACTTCACACACCAAGTATTCCTTGTCAAACTATAAGCAGACTAGTTTAGTTCACTATATGGAGCTGTTTGTTTTTCTAAATAATGGTAATCCATCTCAGCATTATCTGCGTCGGAGGCAGAGGAGACATCACTAGGACTGAAATTAAGCTGGTGGTGAAAAAAAAAAAAAAAAGAGTAGCAACATTTCGGAAGCTGTTTGAAACATTCCGGAGGAAATTAGTAGGAAACGATAGTGGGATCCTGGATCAAAAAGACTCTAATCATGCTTCGCCATGCCCTGCAGACACCACATGTATAATACGATTTACACAGTAACCACCTCTCCTATTACAGCCTGTTTGGGGTATTCTGTGTTAATGGGGTTAGCTAATTTACTGTTTAAAGTTGGAGCAAGAAGAAAAAAAAATGAAACATGATTAAAAAACGCTGCACATTGAGCTTGTAATTAAAATCAAATGGAAGGGTTTTAAAACAGAGATGCCACTGTTCAAGTAACGTTGTGAAAAAATGCTATTATGATAATCCACTGCAATGATTATATAGCAGACAGCTAATAATGTCTCTGCAAGGATGAAATGAAACACAGTGTAGGGATAAAAAAGCTGTATTTTTGGCCAGAGTTGCTGTTGTTTGTTAACTTTTTTAACTACTAACTCCACTTTAGATTGTACCATCTGCTCTGAACTTTAAGAAAATAAAAGTGTGGGGCTTCTCTTGTTGTGTTATTAATTAATTAATAAAATAAAAAAACTTAAATTTTGTGTTCTGCAGAACAACCAAGAAAGACATCTAGAATTTAAATGGCATGAAGGAGAGTAAATGAATGCCATAAGTTCCCAAATACTTTTTGGATCATATTGAGATCTTGTAAGGTGAATTTACACTTCATTATTAAGTACTGCTACAGAATATGTTCCATTGATTGTATTCAGCTCCAAATCAATACATACATGCATTTCACACAATCTCTAGTGCAGGTATGTGTACATGCGAGCGCTTGTGTGTGTGTAACTTACGTCTGGTCGATGACGCGAGTCCTCCACTCCTGCCGTTTGAGCTCCTCTCTGGCCTCCTCCAGGGCAGTGATGGATGTGGCCACGCGCAGGCTTGGCTCCAGGGGCCGATGCCGCTGCTGCTGCACCTCCAGAGCTGGGCGAAAGGGCCCCTGACAGGTACGGGGGATAAGGTAAATGTTTTATTGCCCAGACCCGCCCGCCTCGTTATTGATGAGGCCCCTGTGGACGGCCAGCTGGACCCTCAAATACCCCAGTCTTTTCATCTAAGACATTAACACACCTGACCAGTGCTGATAATGATACCTTGACCATATAGTGAAGGCAAAGAGAAGAGGCAGAGACAAGTAAATGCTCTAGAATTCATCATCAAATGTACATGCCAATATAGAATAACCATACCAATAATTGTCTTTTTTTTAAGGCAGTGTTTTAAATTTGGACAACTATGGCTGTTTTTTGTGAAATTAAATCAACATCAAATACAAAAATGTGTGTACGTGATGCATATATTGCATACATATTATTCCACAATAATAACAGTTTTTTTAATAATTGATTTATCTATATGTTCTCAATCACTTAACATCACAATACATTTCTGAAGTTTAGGCTTGCACATGCATTATAAATTGTCAAATTGTAGATCGATTAAAAATACCACCTTTACATTATACCTTGGATTTAAATGGAAATACATTTCCATATGAATATGGCAATCAAAAATTACAATGGTACTCGTCCACAATGAATGGCTTTACCATGTAATACCATTACTTTTAAACAGATACCAGGGTACTGTACCACAAGCCTCAGTTATTTTGAACATAAATACCAACATGTTGACACACAAACTTTCAGATGTGTTCAGTTGCCCAAACAGAAAGTTTTCCTTTCTCACTTCTCCAAACACAGCTCCACGTGCATAACTTATTGTTTTGGTTACTCTTAGTTTAAATGTGACCTTCAGACATTGCTGCTTTTAATTCATGCTGGCGCAACATTCTCTGCCCTTGATACTATCAAGACCAGATCAGCACCTGGCACTGACCAATCCCCTTACTTCCCCTAACAATACACATAATCAATCTATCACTCGCAGATGCTTATCACACAGGGAGAGATGCTCCACCTCAGACCACAAATAATTGGGAGAGAGAGAGAGATGGCATGAGGGAAGGGGAGGAGAGAGAAAGAGGGTGGGTGCTTATTCTGGGGTCTTTGTAAGGGCAAAATGTAGATAAATAATGCATCTTCATCTATTGCACATTGTGTGAAAGATGTGGCAGTTTTTTTTTAATGAATTCCCACTAACTGGGCCCAGCTGGAGTGAAAAGCCAGCCCAGGGAGAAGAACTCAGGCTCTAATAAAAAGAAATGACTCACGCTTCATTTCTGCTCACTTATGTTTTACATTAATAGAAACCAATAATAAGAACCAGTTACCATAAAAGTCATGGACCGTAAATAACACAAATGGCAAATACGTATCATCAAATCTCCCTCACAGCTGGACAAGATGACATGCTAGATTTGGAAGTACTTAAAGATATTCTTTATCGGGGCACCTTTACATGTTGAGCTATTCCCTTGCTGAGAATCCCTTAATGGGATCTATGGAATAAAGGGGCTTGGGTTGACAGGCGTGCTTATCACCGGCTATCTGGCTGTCTAAATGCTTTGGTGGTATCCAGGCGAGAAGGGAGGCACGTTTAATGATATTATTCCATTTTTACAGCAAGTTTTTCAAAATGATCTCATGGTGGCAATAAATCCCGGCTTTAATAATAGTTATCTCAAAATCTCTTTTGTTAATTGTCACCTCACTCTGTCATCTTCTTGAGGCCATGTCGTTGGTTAAATCTACAGGGATGTCAATGATTCATGAACAAATCATTCAGAACAGTTTTGTAAACTGGATCAAATGATAGATCGGTCTTATAAAAAAACAACAACATTTGTTTATCATCGCTAATAATTAAAACAACAAGGACAGCTAGTACAGAAGTCAAGATTTTTAGGAAATCACAACAATATTACTGTATGAAATAAAGCACCCAAGCTATATTGATTGCTTTTTTTGGTTATTTTTCATCTCTTTTGAAGTTCGAAAGAAGATATGGATCAGTAAATAAAGACAATGTAATTATTTTGTATTTTTTTGCAACTCTTTCTATTCCTAAGGCAATGTCTCACCTGTGGCTTTTTGTGAATGGGTGGTAAACGCTCCCGGTTTGGCATCAGGTTATAGAGATCGGGGGTTATATTAGGTGTCTTCCTCTCTTTAGGGGCCGATCGCACTAGAAGCGGCTTCACTTTTCTCAGTCTCAGCTCCATCTCATCAGGTTCTTCTTTGAATGGTGAATTGAAAACACCTGGACACTAAAATAAGCACACAAACACAACAATCCACCAGTTTGGATGAGCAAGGTGAACAAAACAATGTTATGCTTCTGTTGGCATAATGAAGAGAAAGTCTGTTTCTCTAACTGACTGCCCTTAAACCTTGCAGAGCAAACCTCCAAACACATCCTCGTGCCCTCTTTAATAACTCGTTTGCTAGCAATGGACTGGTAACAGCTTCCATTGTACCTCTCATAGGTATCCATGCAAAGCCTACAGCAAAACACATTTAGCTTTCAGGAAAAGGAACCCACTTTATTCGGTCGACCACAGCAAAACAATTATACTTGTCACCTCCCCTGAATGGACACACATCCATCACTCTGGCATGTGTCATGTCTGCTGGCGTAAATGTCTGCTAGCTAACTATGAGCTGTCTGATCTTACCGTAGCACTTCGGTGGTTCTTGGTTTGGCCTGAGGAATAACAGCTAAAATAATTAGTCTCTAATCAGACGATTCCTCATATGTGCTTAATTAGCAGGATTACTATAAATGCTAATAAGTTTTACAGGTAATATTCTTCAGTAAGGCTCGTGCATTCGTTTGGATAGTGTTGTTTGGGTGTCACATGGTGGGGGGTACACCACAAACTCCCAACTTGCCTCGGACTTACAGGAAAAGAGCAATGATGTTGACCCTCGTACCGAGGAACTACATCTATGTCAGTGCAGCCACTTTTGTCCAGCGGAATTTTCTCTGGTTAACGATGAACCATGGGAGACCCATCCATTTCACGGAGACAAGGTCAGACTGTGGGAACATAAGTTGCCCAGTGTAGAGAAAGAGAGAGTGAGAATGAGAAAAACAGGGAGGGGGAAAGGGAGAGTGAGAAAACTCGGAAGAGAGTTAAACCTTTCATGCACTGACAAGCACTTAAGTTTGAGTTTTGTGGTGATCATAAATAATGTGAAAGTATGGGATCAGTATTATTTTTTTTTGTTGATGTCAAAAATGTCAAATGTCAAAAGTGACATTTAAGACTTTTAAAAAATGGTAAAAAAATAAAATAAATTCTGTTCCTTTCACTTAAAGAACCCTGAAAAAATTTATTGTAAATATAAATGTATGAATTACTGCATTAAAAACTGATTATACACCAAGCACCAGGATATTAAGATTATGTTTTTAAGGATCACAGTGAAGACTGGATGTTATATCAATTATATTTACAAAATATTTTTGTCAGCATAGAAATAGTTCTAGTTATCAGATTTTTCTCAATATTTTTATAAATCATTACATTTCATGTTTAAAAATATTTCTAAATAATTTCCTTAAGACAAAAATTAATAAAAACAAAATGTAAGGTGCACAGTAACCAAAAGAAGAAGAAGAGGGGGAAAAAACAGATCCCAGCATCCCTATCTCACACACCCCTCTTTTTCTCCCTGTAAAGTATCTTTTAACTAGCATGTGGTCCCTTGCATCTGTTGTCCATTAGCCATTAGCTGGTGTGTATTATTTCTTGGTTTCCCTCCTCAGACTGCAGACATCTGGCAGTAATGTCCTCTTGCCCTGTTCGTGGTGTGACTGGCACTAAGCGTCCAGTGACCAGACCAAGAACATGGTTACGAGCGGTGCGGCTACAGGAGGCTGTGATGACCATAAAAGCATGAAGGAGAGGCCACAAAATGAAATATCTGCTCACCCCACACTGCTGCTGAATCAACATCGGCCAGAGCACTTCATCATAATTATCAAGACACATTATAGCCAGAGGGATTTCTGAAAAGAATATATATATCAGCAGATGATTGCAGCAGTTAGGAGCCCTGCTGTAAGAATAAATGCAGGTCTTCATACTCCATACCTACACAGTTTCTTTTCATTCGTTGACCTTAAATAAATGTACATATACATTATGTATGCCAGATATACTGTATGTACATCATGTGCATCTCATTGATTTCGCCACTGACCTGTTTAGTGCTCAGGAGGAAGTGGAGTCTTTGAGCCTGGATGTTCTTCTCTTTTTCCTCTTTTTCCAGAGTGATCCGTTCTCTCTCTCTCCTCTGGAGCTCTGCAAACTCCTTCAGGTCTCTCCTGGGAAGCAGAGAACAGTACACATAAACCTACAGTTTTTCTGACTTACTCTTCTGTAAACTCTTGTCTCAGTCCCAAGACATCAGATAATGTTCAATACCCATGGCTGACATAATAATACTACACTGATGTG
>JAUCNO010000279.1:12498254-12517260 GCA_032353835.1 Enteromius viviparus | reverse complement strand
TTTTCCAGTTTAGACAGCTCTTAATATTTATTTTAATCTAGGACTAGTCTTAAACCCTGTTCGGGAAACTGCCCCTATGTCATATAAATGCTAACTTTCTATTAATAAAATAATCCTGAAAAAGATGTATCACGGTTTCCACAGAAATATTAACCAGAACTGTGATAATGAAAATCATTTTTTCTTAAGCAGCAACTTAGCATATTAAAATGATTTCTGAAGAACAATATGATGCTGAAGACTTGAGTAAAGACTGCTGAAAATTCATCTTTGCATTAATTACATTTTACAATATATTGAAATTAGTAATTTTATTCTAATATTATTAGTTTTGTAATACAATATAACAGTTTTTACTGTATTTATATCATGCAAGCCTTGGTAAATGCAACTTTGGTAAGCATTAAATATTTTTTTTAAAAGCATAAAATCTTACCAACCCTTAAACTTGATTTAATGAATAAAGTGTTGTTAACAAATACGTTTGTGTAATCATAGTTAAACTTAAAAAGGCTCATACAATAGGTGTGCATTCCTCTGTATACAAAAAAAGAGTGAGCCCACAGTCTGTAAATATAAAAACAGTGCGGTCAATGAAAGAGACTAAAAAAAGTTGCCCCTCAAAAATACTCAGTCAAAGCGGGTGTTTGATGAGAATCACTCAGGTGAGTGAGGGGCGCCTATTGAGACGCCTTCAATATCTTCAAAGCCTTGAGAAAGCTTTGTTTTCATAGAGCGGACACAAATGAAAAACTGCTGTGGGCTTGACACACAAACAAAACTGCTCATGATAATACTAAGACCTGTTAGGTCATGAAAACCCTGATTAAAGTTTAAATGGAAGTTTACTCAATGAAAGTGTCTGTGTTTTGTAAAAGAATCTGAGGTGGGACACAGGGATGAATCATTTAAATCAAGTCTCCCCTTCGCATATGAGTGTGTAAGCGTGTAGTGTCTCACCGTTCTCCATGTACTCGGTGATGATATAAATGGGCTCCTGCGTAACCACAGCAAAAAGTCGCACTAGTCGAGGGTGCTGCAGGCTCTTCATCAGGTTCGCCTCAGCCAGGAAGGCACTGATGGACATAGTACCTGCCTTCAGACTCTTGATAGCCACTCGACGGTTGTTGTTATACAGCCCTAAATAGAGAGAGAATAAAGGGTTTATGTTAGTTCACCCATAATGAAAATACTGTTATAAATAATGTCAAATTTCTCATGTCGTTCTAGCCCTCTTTAACTTACTTTTTCTGTGGAACACAAAGGAAGATATTTTGAAGAAGGCTGCTCAGAAAACAGTACTGAAACCTCAAAAAAAAAACACTGACGAAAGACTCAAAATATTTTCATTTGTGTTCCACAGACGTAACAAAAAAAAATAATGCTTTGAAATGACATGAGGGCGAGTATGACAGTAATTCATTTTTATGTTTGAGCTATCACTTTAAAGCTGATTTAGAAACAGATAACATCTTATTTACTGAAAAATGATTTTCCTGAGGCCAAACTATTTCATTAGGGTCTGTATCTGTAGTTATAAAAGCATTGAGAAATACATGGCAGTGTAAAAACTGTGCTATTTCCTTATCAGAATGCTTTCGTTTTAGCCCAGCAACACAACACATGTTTTTTTCACATTGTGAGAAGGTTGTGATAATGTTTATTTCCTATGTATTTAACACAACAAATGTCAGTTTTTTTAAACAATATAAATAAATTTTTTTCACAACATTGCAGAAACGTTGAAACGATCACGTTCGTATCTCTCCTTCTAATGTTTTAAAAATGCACCTATCACCTCCAAACTGGCATTTTACATGCTGTCATCACAACGTTTTTCTTTACAGAGTTAAATCTGAATATGCATCTTATTACCAGTGCTTTTACATTTTACCATTTCATCAGCGTTGCTGATTTCTGGTTGTTGTCCATTTTATAAGCCTATGTTTATGTAGGCCTAACAAATCATACTACACACAAATTTAGTCACACATTGTATTTATTCACAAAAATAAAAGCAATATGACAAGGGAGTTCACAAAAATTCTAAACAAGACAAATGCATACATATTTATATATATATCAACAAAACAAAATGGTATCAAGTACAACATGATAATTATGTTACTGGCAAATTTGAATATGAGCACATGAGCAACAAAGTCCTAGAAATTTAAGTATAAAAAATTATTAAAAATTATTAAAAATAAACAGCATATCATTTGTAAAATGTAAAGAATTGAATTCCCATAAGGTACAAATAATTTTAGAGCAGTTCTAATAATCATAAGGCAATCTATTTACTTGTTTGCACTAAAATGAATGCTAATATTTTAAGGGATTACTTTTTTTAAACACAAATTACAGGTAGAACATGTTTAGATAATATATAAGTTATATATATATATATATATATATATAGTTTATAATGGTTATTATTGTTTAATAAATAATATTTTATATTATTGGCATACCTGATTTAGAAGAATATCTAATGTTAGCCCTTTTTTAGTGTTTTTATTGGGACTGTCGAGTTTTTAATGAGTTAAAAACAGAATTCAGTACGGTTATTAAGAAGTAAATTGTATAAGCCAGGGGTTATCAACTCCTGAGAAATCCACTTTCCTGCTTAGGTCCAACCTTCATCAAACACACCTGACTCTATTATTCTATTAGCGTAAGAGTGCCCAAACTCAGACCTGGAGGACCGGTGTCCTGCAGAGTTTTAATCCAACTTGCCTCAACACACCTGCCACAAAGTTTCTAGTATCCCTGCGTTTCAATGTGCACACTATTCACCATAGATGTGTTTGATTCAGTTAGTTGCAACTGGTACAGGAAAGTGGATCACGGAAGTTAGAGATGAGAAGCCCTGTTCTAAACTTTGAACAAAACCAGCAAACGATGCTGTAACATACGCCACATTTTACAGAGATCAATGCATTGACCAGCGCTGCCACCTGTCACGTAAAATCTCTTTAATGTATTATAGCCAACAAGGTTTTACCAAACCTAACATACAGCATTATGGGCAATTTACACTGGTAGGGTCAGTGTCTTCACACTGTTGAGAGTACGGCAGTGTGAATTAGCTTGTAGGTGCTTTGCGGGAAATTAATAAATAAATGTTTAATGCTTAAGTGCAATAAACATTTATATCCTAAATAAGGCACATTCCCTATTCTTGCAATATTCGTGTTCATAATCCTGATTACTATATGCATGCATCTAATTCTGAAGAGAACAAATAATATGCTAGTAGAAGTCATCCATATGAGAAGTATGGAAGGTGGATCTGGAATGGCAGTCTGTCCTGGTTGTCACAGCTTCTGTTGTTTATCTGTTTTCACAAACTGCCCTGAAATACAATTCAAACAGCAAGAATTATTGCTGTAGTCTCTTACATTCACAGTGCTCAGTACTTTTATATCATCTGTGTCTCGTTTTCTCATTATTTATCATTAAATGAGATGGCCTAAGTCTACGGTTAGCCTGCATTTTATAACAGTTAGCTTAACGGTTGAAATGCTTACGTAGACACTAACGTTAAACCATTTCTATAAAGTAAATTATATTCATCAAAAGAGTGTCTATTGCATGTAAGAAATTGTCAGGAAGAGTATTGTTTGTATAATTTTAGGCAGTAAACTTACCTTAAAGAAATATGAAAGGCGCATGTAACGTTGTGATTCTGCCCTGTTTCCATGGTAACTTCCTCTGCTCCAGTTTAAATGTGACTTCAATGTTCAATGTGCATGCTAATTAAAAAAATTAAATACACGTAGAAGTAAAATGTTGCTACAAATGATCAGAATGACAGATAAAATGTTCTGAAACTTGATAACGTAAGTGGATAGTAGTCCTGACATAATTTAAAATTAATTGGCATTTTGGTACTGTCCTGACATTTTTTAAATTACACATTTTTTGAAACATTAGTTTCTTTCATTTTAATGTCATGGTTCGCACTAAGATGTTAGCTCGTTATGACAATTAACTATGAAACAACAATTTCTATAATAGCCTAGCCTAGATTTGATTATGTCAAATGAATGAGCAGAGACTGCTGAAAATAATCATTCACACATTACTTTTAACTCCTTTTGATATTTGTTACTCAGTCACTGAATTGCTTTAATGTTAAAATATCATTTTTATTTTACTGATATTTTTATCATTTGTTGTATTTTGGGTACTTTCATGACACTTTTAAAACGTCTTACTCCAATGTGAAGTCTTCGTTATTTTAACACCTGAATAAAACGTTTTCCAAAAGATGTTTGGTAAAATATCACTGTAACTTAAATTAGATTTTTACACATACAGAATGTTATTGCAAAGTTACATTTTGGGTACTTACATGATGTTTTTTCTTCCAACATGCAGATCACGTTATTTTAACACCTGAATGTAACGTCTACCGGGTCTGTTCCATAAAAGAAGTTTACCAAATAAGCCAGGTTTATTTCAGTTAATCTGACTTATTGTCAGTTGATTTGGTTCAAAATAAGTCAGACTAATAAAAACAAGCCCGGCTTATACCAGGTAGGTATTTTTTACAAAGTTTCTAAACAATTTTTTTTGTTTTATATATATATATATGTATATATTTTAAACCGTTTTTGAAACGTTGTACTACAACATTACTTAATTGCAACCAAAATACATTGTTTGTGTTTGCTGGGAGGGTGTTTTTAAAGAATCTGATCTGTGAGAAATTCCCAATGTTTTCCTTCACCAAGTTTCTTTGGCTTCACATTGTTTGACTTCTTTATAACCGGTTGACTTTATTTCTATGGGGTTGATTTGTGTGATGGTATCACAAATGAGAATGACTGTGGTTTAATGAATGGAACGGTTCGTTGCATGAAACAGTTCTTTCATCTGAATGAGGAAAGTCATTCACTGCCAAAACCAAACAAAATGGCATCTATGATGCGGGCCCTTCTAGTCATGGAGCTGAAAGGCTGTGAGGGAAACATGCTGGTTGCTATAACAACCAGGGACAGGAAGTGGTTAAAACTAAACCTTGATGTGACTTCCATGGTTCTATTTTAGGGTCAAGACAAGACGAGCGTAATACCTTTGCTGCAGTTTGTTTATGTTATGAAAACTGGGCACATTTAAAAAAGAAAAATCTTCTCAACACACAAACATAAAACATGAGTTTAGGCCATGGTGTTGAAACTGCGGCATCCTGTTGGTAGCTAAACAATAACATGTAGCTTAATTCGTATACTTTTACCAAGGATGAGCCTACTTCAAATGCTGATTCAGCTAGTTTACATCTCGAACCATCTTCAATGCTACACATTAGTCACACATTCCAGCAAGCTTACTGTATATACAGTTCTGATGTGCCAGGTGGTCGCAGAGACACACTCATAGCACATAAGCCTGTAGATGCATGTTTATCTATACACATTCATGATGGTCCAATGCACACTGTTTGCCCACATTTGCAAACATTTCCAGACAAGCACAGGCAGACCTGACCAGGCACAACACCTGGTTGTTTTTTCTTATTTTGTGTTCCAAGTACAGTGCATGAAAATATCTGCAAATATGCTTTATATTTATGCATATAAAGAACTTTATCACCCTGCATCTCAAGACAAACTTAAGTTAGGAAGTAAAACAGTTCTTACCCATCCATACTTCACCGAACTGCCCCTGCCCCAGTCTGCGCTCCAGTATGAGAGACTCACGGGGGACTTCCCACTCATCCTGCCACCAAGGTTTCTGAGGGACTCGGGTTTGAGACGGTTTCACCAGGCGAGTGCATAGTCCATCAGCCTCTCCTGCACAGAGGAAGATAAACAATTGGCACTTTTCAACCCGACTACATGTGAGCTCCTATTAACAGAGTGACTGAACTGTTCTTATGCCTTTCATAAATAACCTGACCAATCTGTGTAAAGCACATATGAACACTTACGTGAATAATGTTTGACCAGCTCTGAGAGGGAGCCGAAGGCAATCTTGGTGGTGATGTAAAATCCCCCTGCGTCCATGTTGCGGATTCTGTAGTGCTTGATGATGTCACCCTGTGTGTGGTCCAGGTCTCTCACGGACAGGGCGAAACTACCTGAAGTACCAGAACAATGGGACAATTCAGAGTCATACATCTATCTTTATAACAATGAGAATTTCTAGTTTAGAGTAATTTTTTAGTTAATCACATAAAGAAAATGTTCTTTAATTCATCCTTTCCTCAAATTTTTTTTACATTTATTTTGATATATATATATTAAATATTTAACAGTATGTTTAAATGATTATGTATTTTTTAATCATTTTAATTACATTTACTTACATTTAAATATATATATATTCTCGTTTTTCATAGTCAAACTTGTTTCTTTGTTTGTTTTCGTTGTGGGGAGAAATGCATTGTTTAATACCTGGTGTAGTCTCACTCTCTCTGATGAGGAAGGAGCCCTGCGTGTTACCGGGGGCCAGTAATTGCCTCATGGCATCGTTTCTGGAGAGGTTTTTAAAGAACCAACTGCAACACAACAAAATCATAATTTTCTCTGGGGTTTGACTCCTAAATTATCTCATTGTGAGGATTATTTGTTTAAAAGATACAAGGTTGGGATGTTTCATTACTCCCACGATCAAAATCTTAAACCTGAACATACGCAAAAATGTGGTGTCAGCAGGTTCTGGGGTAGTGATGCTCAGAAACCTGTGTGACTTGTGGGAGTGTGTTCTTAATTATTTCCATTACTGTCACCCTGTAATCTTCTGGCGTAAGCAACAAAGGGTACCCTATATGAATCAACCTTTTAGCCACAGATTTAGGGTGGTATTTCCCAGGTTTCATTGTGTGGGAGCTGATTTGATCTTCTATGTTCAGAAACCCAGAGCAGCTGATCTGCATAAATACATATCTGTCTCTTTCTCTATGAGGTATTTAGCATAGTAATGCATTTTAATAAAGGTTAATGTGCTTGATCTTGGCGGAATATATCTGTTACCCTGCTGCAGCAGGGCCAATACAGAGACTTGCTATATTGCCAATTCATTGCACAACATGCTGCTGTGAGCATGTAAGAAATACTGCTGCTGCACACATAACATATATGAAATGACCCCCATACTGCATTCATGAATCACCCCATAGCACAGCTTTAAATGTGGAACTGGAGAAGTTGAAGGGTTTCCAGCAAGCTCTTCAACCAATCAGCTGGGCCATGTGATAGTGATACCTTTATGTCAGATTGAGGTTGACCTTTCAGACCGCTCCATCAAGAATTTCATGCCAAAATGTTGTGCTTGTGTGGATTTGTTTGGATATATGTGAGTGTATGCAATTGCGTTACTTACGGTTCTGTCTCCATGCTGTTCATTTTTCCTACAAAATTCTGTGGTATGTATCCCTTCTGCCCAGTGAACAGAGACTCTGCCATATACCACTCAGGATCATCACTAAAACACACATAGACACATGCATTATAGTGTCTCCTCCTAAAACTGCACAAAATACTAAAACGGAGAAACCCTAAATTGACATTCAGTTAAATTCAGCCACTCAAAACCCAGCTTGAGTCGGTGAGGGTCAGTCGTCAGAAATGTTTTGATGATCTACTGAGATTGTCAGACTGTCTGAATATAGGTCTTGCTTACGAATTTAGGATTTTTAGCTTCTCCCCTTTCTCGAACCCGAGGTCATCGCTGTGGCATGGCTCGTATTTGTATAAGGCTACCACAAGGTTCTCTGAAATACACAGATAACAACAGTGAACAGTCTGAAACACCCATTAAGAACATATGTGTGGGACGTATTGAATGTGTTCTCTCACCTGGAAGAGGAGATGATGGAGGAGGTGTGTACTGGGATGGATAAGGAATCAGAGGATCGAAGTTCTGTAAAAATTAAAGTCCAGAATGAATAAAAAATATTCATTAATAAAAAATATAGTTACAGCTACAAAACAGTGACTGTAATTCCGCTTAGATTTATAATCTAAACAGCTATGGCAATTATTATTATTAAAATGCAGCAATATTTAATAAGCTATTAGAAAAAGCTTGAAGGAAACTTGTTTTAATTATTTGACTATGAACAGCAATTTTCATGAGAACCTCTTCATGGCATCAAACCATTTAATTTGTGTCAATAATTTATGAATGTCATAAACCACACAAAGCCACTTCCTAAACAGGGTGGAGCTGCTCTTATTTTCTGATTTCACTGCCTATTATGAAACGACTACCACAGTAAAAGCAAACATTCGATCATTCTTGTTATGCAATGAATGACATGTGCTGTTCTCTTTAATTTCTAATCTACTTCAACAAAAACAAATCACAAGGAAATGTGTCTCAAATTTAGCTCAATGTTTTAGTCCCCAATCAATTAACAACACAAAGGCTCATTTCCCTCAAACTATGCAACCCTGTGTGGTTGACCTGTCCGAAGAATGAGACACTTCAATGCAAATGCACCATGGCAGGAACAGATAAAATAATTATGATTACTCAAGTATTTGCGTGGAACTGAATTAGACTATTACTACTGCTAAAAAAATGATTAAACTAAACAGTATTTCAGATTAAGAGATCACCTGAAAACATTAGCATTTTGTGTTGAGAGAGATAGTACACTGGTTGGTTTAAAAAGTAGGCCTAACATAGAAAGACAGATTGATTGAGTAAGATAATACAACCGTTTTAAGCGTTTGGGCCCAGTGGTCAACCAATTTTAGAAGCTATCCCGAGATTGTCCGACTGCTTAATCATTAAGGATGTTCACGTGAAAACACGCATGGTCCATTTCAGTTTCAGTAAGGCAGATCATTATTTAAAAAAATGCTTTGTGTAGCACTTTGTGAGACTTAGCTGGGTTCTGTCTTGAGTTTTAAACCACAGAGATTTGTAATGCATCTATTTAGTGTAGAGAATGGCTCTACCACTTCCTTTCTTCTATCTTCTCTCCACTTATTTATTGACTTCTCTCTCACTGTCTCACATTACAACCTGCCTTTCTCAAAATGAAATCAAATATGTAATCTCCTACCTTTCTAATGTAGAAATCCTACAGTTTTCTACTCGTTATGTGAATTATTCAATGACTTCCCACGGGGGCGTCTACTAGATTTTATTGTCGGGAAAAATATCTTCGTTCATCAACCTAAATGTCTTGTAACAACCCTAGCATAACTAGCTAACCATGCTAGCTAACCGTTTGGGGATAAAAGAAAACATTTTCTTCAGTATGTTTATCGCCATACATCCCGACACTTATTTCTCTTCGCTTGATTCGGATACTATACGCTCGACCAGCCTACATGGTTGCTATGGATACTTCACAGATAAAGCGGTTTCTTTTCACAAGCGTCTGTTTAGTTCACTTATCTAACTTTGTGGTTACCGATTTTACGCTGTAATATACTTGCATGTAGAACGTAAAAGAGAAATGCATATCTAATATAATATTCTCTTCAGCAGACGCATGCAATACATATACACATAGACATACCTGACTGACTGGAGGCTTTGGGCAGTTACATTGATCGCACCATTCATCTGGATGGTAAGAGAATTCGTCGTCAGGATCAAAAGAGCCACAGTTCCCCATATTTGCTGAGCATGAGAGAAATACAATGATATTATTAGACATTATACGTTATACAGTGAAAACTGTAAGCATATCCAAGTAGGCCTGTTCATCAGTTGCTCCTGGCAAAAAACAAAGATAGAAGCAATTTATGTACATTTACATTTAATATGTTTTAAAGTTATGGCGTGTATATATTTGTCATAATTTTCCATATCTTTTTTATTTGAATAACTGTAGTAGTTAAACTGAATATATTAGACTGCTCGCACTGGATTAATTATATTCTGATCCATCAGACAAAAAGAGCCACAGACTTAATTTTATATTTAGGCCTAACATTTAATAGGCCAGTATGTGTCCATAGGGTTGGAAAAAAAGTTCTGTAAAAAACATTTAATGAATAAATAAAAAATTTCTAGGCTAATCCTCTTTATGAGTTCTAGACACTTTTTCCAACTCAAACACTGAGATTCAGGGTTTTTTTTTTGAGTAAATACAGGGATTTGGATTACGGTGATCTGCATGCACGTGTGTGTGTTTTTTACATTTGTCTTGAGCGTGGTGTGTTTTGCGTTATGAAACTGGAAAGTTCATGAAAAAATTCCTGCGTTTTAGTGTTTGCATGGAACGATGAACTGTACTTTTGTAAACATGTAAATATATAAACACAAAAGCCCACAAGCATTTTAATTCCCATTAAGCAGATAAATAATGTGCTAACTCGATGTGTATGTCTCTGTGGGGTTTGGACCCGTGAGAAACTGTGTTTTTGGGTCAGGAAAAGCTCAACCCTCTGGGTCAAACAGAAGACTGTGTGCTCATGGGACAGCTTGGGAGAGCAGCCCAAATCAAAGCAGGAGACAAGACTTTCCACTGACCTGTGGCCTGTACCTGACCCTGCCAGATCAGTGCAAATGTGTCTCAAAAGATGCATACCAAGGTCAAATGTTTGAGACTGCTTTATGAAGTAAACATAATGTTTTTGTAACACGTGTTTTTTTTTTTTAATCCCCTACTCAGTGTGGTTGTTTTAACTTTCACTATATGGACAAAAAACACTAAAATATATTTTTGTTATTCAGGAAAACATAAGTCATACAGTTTTGGAATGAAATTAGGGTGAGTAAATGATGACAGGTGGCTTTGTGCTCATTCAGGCCTCCAGTTTGTCCTGTTACAGAGGATGGGTTTGTATAGGTTTGAAATGAATCTATATAGATCAAGTGATGATCAACATTATCACTAAATCAACATTATGTTTGAGAGCAGACAGAAGTCAAGAGGTTGAGATATGAGGGATAAACTTCAATAATTCATACCAAATAGTCAAAGCTATGCCAAAAAATACAGATATAGATTTTATTGTCCGTAGGCCTATTACATACCAAACTCTTGTGTTTTACGTTATCTTATAACTCCAGTTTACAATGTTTAGAAAAATTCCTATTTATGACCGATACCTTCCCTAATAAATAAATAAATGATCTTACCACATACATAATGATAGTTTGATTTGGATTTGGAATAAACATAAAATAATGCTTGTTTAAAAAATGAAAGTGGCTGCTTATGGCAAGAAAGCAATATTTAGCAAGAACGCAGGGTTTTTCCGACCCAATATTTATGAAATTCCCTTTTTCAAAAAACCTAAACCAGTTTTACTTTTTGAGGATTTTTCTTTTCTGTGACTAGAGATAAAAAAACGTTTCTTAATATTCAGTATTATCATTGTTATTATTATTGTTGTATTCATATTACACTCTAATTAATAAAGTGTGTGAAACGCAACCAAAAAAAAAACTCTCTTAGCAATTAAATCACAATTTAAATATAAAATCATGAAACTTTTATTGACTGACCTTGAGGTGGAATATGATACAACACATGTGATAATATACATTTATTATTATCTCTTGCTATTCTTTGTAAATTACTTTGCAAGTTACATTAAAGTGTAATGAACTTTGAACGCTAAATATCCGAAAGCGTAATAACATTACAGAATTATTTAGTGCATACATCGATAGATATGACTTTAAACCAAACACTCTTACTTCTGCTTTTCTACGTCAGAGTTGAAAGATTTTATGCCATTTTTTATAAATGTACATAATTTACTGATTCATTTTTTTTTAAGTAAAAAATAAATATTCAAATATTCTCAGCTTATTTTGTTTCTCTTCTTGATTTCTATTCTATATATCTATAACCTTATATAATTAATTGCCTCTGCTCATCCTGTCGCTTACAAAGTTTCATCCAGAACTTTTTCTTATGCATCTTCATCCGATAAATCACACAGTGATTTAAAACAGACTGTCTGAGAATACCTTTACCCGCCTGATAACCTGTACTTATTAAAACTAATCTTGGCCTTTATTTAAACGAACAAAATTAGACACCAGTTGGTAAAACTTACCTTTTCTGTTGACAGAAGTTGCTGATGTTAGTGATGAGTCAGTTTAGCAAGCATCGTCGTGTCTTTAGCTTTAGATTTTATGAAGAACACATTCTGCGACAGAGCAACAAGATTACAGACAAACCGACAAGATCTGTAAAGCTTCGACTTCGTGTATCGAAAACATGTGCTGCTAAAGTGTCAAGGCTGTGTAAGTCACGTCACAGTTTGACTTCCCACCTTAACAAAGGCACATCATTTGCAAAGGCATCACTCACACGAGCGAGCGCACACACACACACCACAGCGGTGCAGAGCAAGCTGATGATAGAGCTTCCTGTCGTTGAGGTGCTTGAGCTGATATTTAACATTTTTCAGCAGGTGCACACTGCTCTGAGCAGCTGGTGTCATTGGAGTGAAGGATTATGGGTCAGGACTCCACTTGTCACCTGCTTTTGTGGTGCCATGATGTCAAAGAGCGGAAACTTTAACGGCATTCATGGGTTTTTAACTTGTGCTTATACTGAAAAGAGACACTAAACTTTACATACGAATGTTCAACCTTAAAAGGATCATTGCACGCACATTGCTATTCCATGAGGCTTTTTAGGCCTCTGGTTTGCATTAAACCTAATGTCAGTGGTCTGTTAGAAAGTAGGCCTCTCTAGCAAAATGCAAACCCACACGCACCAGAAGTAAAACTAATACGCCATTAATATTTATTGCTGTAAATTTGACATTTTGTATCTCGCTACTTCAATATGACGCTAATGTCTTTTGCCACTATCTGTCTCTTAAACCCTTTCTGTCTCTTTCTCTCTGTTTTTCATTCTCTCTGAGCAGACCGCACACTTTTGTTGTGGCATCAGTCTGCAAATAGTGCATGCTCTTGCAGGAAGTCACAGCCCAAACATTCAAAGGAAATGAGGTACATTCTTAAAGTTTTCTGCTGCAGGAACACTCATCTTAATTTAGGCACTTACGCCTGCTCTGTCATATGTATTTATTTTTATTTGTGTCTCCGACATGACTGAAACATCTGACCAGGCTTTTCATGTGGTGAGTCCGGTGATCACAACAGAAAAGGGTGTTTCATTGTGGTTTGGAGGCTGAGGGTGGGTGGGTGTTAAATGGTGAAAATGTATAATTCTGTTACTCAATCAGATCCCCTCGCTTGATGGACCACATTATAGTGATTTTAGCTGAAGTAGCATCCTGGCTGGATTTCTAGTTTTATTTGTAGCTGTCAGTTTGAGTTAGCGCCTGAAACAATGGCTTGTTTTTTTTTTTTTTCCATTCCTTGGGGGTCTTGTGGTTGAGAGGAGGGGGGTTTGAGGGAGAGGGTGCTGAGTGGGGCAGATCATCTCAACAGAAAGTTATATATTCTCAGTTACATCTATTGTGAGAGCAAATGTTTATGTAATGCTTCGAGATTGTAAATCGATGCCAAAAATGTTAAACGCGGGTATTGGGTTTTAGTAGAGCTTGGGAAAATTTTTTGCAATATTAAATATATTTGAATTGAAAAATATATGAATGAAGAGCTAAGTATATAAATATGCATAAAGCTTTGTGATTGATGAGTACTGTTAAACAACTGTTTAATTTTAATATCGGGTTTAAAATATGTTAATGTTATAAGTTCACAAAATATATCTTAAAATGAGCAAATAATGTTACGGTAAGAATTTTTCAGTTGTTTTTTTTTAAGTTCATTACAAAGAGATCATCATATCTGTGGTCATCATGCTTGCCAATCCGTATTGTTTAGCTTTATATTAACAAAATTCTTTCTAGGAAATAGCGTAGATGTTTTTTCATCGTTTTTTTTTTTTTTTTTTGAGACGTGAATAGATTTGACAAATCTAACATCTTGAATTCGCAGCATATAAACTGATTAATAAATAAATGTTTACACTGGATGAACAAAATGACTTTATCACATTCGCACTCGAGTACAAAGTAGGTTACCATGATGGTTTCATTTAAGCTCTACAAAGCAGGATGACACTTTCATGGCACAGTGTTTGTTTTCTTTTCTAGGCCTCGAGGGAATCTGTATCTGGAACACAACTAAACACCTTTTGTGTGTTCTCAGGTGACCTAAATAGTTCATGTTTCTGTTTGAAGAAGGAATCTAAAGCAGCCCTTCTGTGAACTGTTCAATGATGGTACTTGCCCTAATGCAACTGGGTTTACGAGATGTAAAATACAAAAGCTTGTAATATCAGTCCTGAGATAAGCTTTAGGAAAAATGCCTTTCCTTGTCAATGTCTCTCACTCTTTCTCTCGCTTCATATATTTATCTAGCAATGAGATCATTTCTTGGCATGTGTCACATGCTCCTTTTGTCAGTCAGTGCCATCACTGCAGTTACAATCAATGAAGCATGCAATTGGTCCATTGTTTGACTCAACTACTGGAAAACGCAGCCTATTCTGATAAATATCAACTATTTTCATTTGTGTGATAACACGGCATTTAACCCCAGAGGCTTTATTCATGTCAGGATGTGCAAGACGGAAGAAAGTGAGCAAAGTGAGATAAGAGCTGCTCAAAACAGTTTGGATAATTACACAAATACATAAATCAACACAATACTGTGAAGAAATCTTGATCAACAAGGAAATAATAGTTTCAAATATGTGTATTTACAAATTTAGAATTTATTTACAAATTTAAAGCAACAATGTTCAAAAGAATCATACATTTTTATTAGAAGTGAATGGGTTACAATGAATGAGCAATGTTTTTTTCTCCTTTCTTATAAATTACAATATCAATCATTTAAGGTTTAACTTTAAGGTATTTTATTAATTTAAGGCAGATTTTAGGCATTTTTTTAGCCCTTTGAAGAACAAAAAAAGTCAGTCATTGTGTTTTATTTTAGGTGAAAGAAAGCAAATGTTGTTTTAGATCATTAACACTGCACTTTCATACATTAAACATTAAAAAAAATTATGTACACAACCGTTTGGGTTCTGTAAAATAGTTTATGTTTTTGAATTGGTCTTATATGATCACGAAGCCTGCATTTACTTGATCTGAACTACAACTGTATAAAACTGTAATAATGTAAAATATTACTACAATTTAAAAGTTATCTTTATTTTATTTATAAGTCTATTTTATTATATTTTAAATTCCAGAATTTTGTATCTTGTGATCCTTCATTTTTTTAAATATATAATAATCTTTTTTGATCAATTTAATGAATATTTGCTGAACAGAAGTATTAATTTTATTTATTAAAAAATCTATAAAAAAATGGTAACACAGATTTAATCCCAAATTGAAATTTGTTCAATTATAAAGGTACTTTTTGATATGTTGAAATTATATCATGGAGCTTTTGACACAAGCTCTCACAGTATACCTGCACAAACGCTGTGATACATATCCCATGCGTGTAATAAAGTAAACTAAACTTTAATGGATTCTGTGCACATACAAAAGAGACTTTAAATAAATCTCCTGACCTGTGAATAAAAAAATCCCAAGCACAAGATTCTCAAAAACGTACCTTTAACTTATTTAAGGTCAATCACCGACAGTGGGCTGAACAAAACAGAGACTGAGATTAGCTTTTCAGTTGTTGCAGCTCTGAGCTGTAGAGTGGGGGGTTATTTTTAGGTTTTAAGAGACAAGGTGACAAAATGCCTGAACATAAACTCACACTTCCTGTGAGGCTGCTGCTCGGGATCACAGCCAAATCAACGGGAGAGTGTTTCCTCTTCTGAGCATTCAGAAACACTCATGGGAGTGTGTGCCAATCACACGCCTTTTGACACAGAAACAGGTTCCTCCTGATTTTTAGATCAGTTCAGCTATAAGTATATACAAATTTGTTCAACTCTGCATGGGGACATTTTTAGACCTGTGGTGAGTCTGTCTTAACGAGTGGTTTAATAGTTGTATAGTCTGTAATGCTGGTAACTGCATTTTCAGATATGAACATCTGTGGTCAAGTCAAATAAAGTTCAATAAGGCATAGTGATGTTTTTTTTGCAATAGTCCAATTTAAACTCTGAAACGATACAACTCTTTGGCTTCCAGTGTGAGTAAGAGATTTTCTTGAGAGGCTTCTCTTCTCACCATGCCTGTCAACAAAGTGAGAATCGTCTGGAGTTCAGGTTCATCTTGGTGAGACCAAGATGTTTGAGAGGGGTGGAAAGAGTGAAGGCAGCTTTCATGGGGATGTCGCACAGCAGGTCAGAGTCCTCCTCACATTCCTCCAGCTGAAATGAGGCGTCATCCAGCATCTCTTTGTGACGGTGACACACCTGTTCCACCTTCAGCCTGTGGATCTCCCCCCGTAAGCGAATCAACTGCCGTGCCAGACGGTTATCCTGCATCTGCATCTCCCTCTGAGGAGCAATGGGAAATAGAGAGAGAAACTCATTTTATAGCTCACACATCGAGCTTTTGATAACCAGCAGTAATTAGAAGATTAACTTGTTTGGAACAGCAGTCATACATGCAGGGAACTGAGCACACCTTTCTAAAGCACACCCACTCAAGTTTCACCCACCTGTATGGCATTTAGGTGCAATATGCCCAGAGACGAGAGTCATGCCACCTGTTTTATAACTATACTATACTATACTCTGTTTATAACTGTTACATTACATATTTTACACATCGTAAATAAAGTATATAATTTAGACATATTTTATATTATTTAATATCATTCAAATGTCTGGAGTGAATAAGATTTCTTTTTGTTGTTTTTGAAAAAAATCTCTTAAACTCACCAGGGTTTAATTGATATATCTATTAAAATATTATTTATTACTGTGGTGGCAATGCTGAATTTTCAGAAGCTATTTTCCGTGTCATATTTGTCTTAATTTTTACAATAGATAATTTAAAAGAACAGCATTTCCTAGAAATAGAAATCATTTGTAATACCGATGATAGATAGACAGCTGATAGACTCAAATGAAGGTGTAGAACCATCTCAAGGATGATCAGAAGAAATGGACAGCAATATATGAATATGAATAAATATATGAGTGTCACAAGGGTCTGAATACTTTAGACCATGTGATATTTCAGTTTTTCTTTTTTAATAAATCTGAAAATATTTTAACAATTCTGTGCTTTTCTGTCAATATGGGGTGCTGTTTGTACATTAATGAGAAAAAAAAAAAACTTAATTTAAGCAAATAGCTGCAACATAACAAACAGTGAAAAATGTAAGAACGTCTGAATACTTTCCTTACCCACTGTATATATATATATACATATAAAACAGATAACAGATATATTTTCATTATATTAAATATTTTTTCCTATGGTGTGACATAGCATAGATAGATAGATAGATAGATAGATAGATAGACAGATAGATAGATAGATAGATAGATAGATAGATAGATAGATAGATAGATAGATAGATAGATAGATAGATAGATAGATAATACACTACCAGTTCGTTTCTGAGCCACTCTAAGGCGTCGTCTATAGTATTGAAGCCGCATATATTCTTATAAGGCATCCCATTTTTCCAGATGTCGGATGGCTCAGTGTCTTTCTCCACAGATCCTGGGCTGCTGACATCTGGACCGTCTGTGGCATCAGTCCACGGGCGAGTCTGCAGTCGCTCCTTCCATTCTAGGTACGACGGTCTGCGCGTTTGGAGTTTGAGTTTCTCTGTCAGGGCTTTTACACTGTCCAGATCCTCCATATCGCCCTCTGAGCTTTCGTCTGCTCCCAGCTCTTTGAACTCCATCACTGAGCTACTTTCATTCCAGATAGGCGAGACTGTGACTGCTCAGACATGTGCACTGTGCCCGATCATGTGCACAAGTGATTAATCTCAAGAGGTGTGCTGTGCTAATGTTTATATAGACAGAAAAGTGACCGCCCATGCTCTGCAGCCTAATGACAGAGTATCAGTTTTTCTAACAGTTTGCGGCCAAACGCTACATTTCGCGTTCACGTGGAACTATTCAAGAAATACAAGGTCACTGACACCCTTAACCTTTCACGAGCTCAAACCCATATTTAGAAGTTTCAAAACCGACAGTTTTTTAACTAACTATTTGCTTTTAAAAAGGCAACTAACTAATGACTAGTAAATATTTAATTTATGTATTGTTGCCCACAACTCGCTAACACTGCTTCTAGCTTATAGCGAGATCTCACCAATAATAACCAAAGCGAGACTGTTGTACGAGTGTCTCCATCTCCTGTTTATGTTGAAGAATTGCAGTAGAATCTTTTTTTTTTGCGAGGAATTAAAATCTAGCATTAGAATCAATAAGATATAAATTATATATTGATTCTAAAACAAATTTTAAATTTATTAACTTGCGTTAATAGTTTAGTCATCTTTTGTCGTGCATGTATGCACAAGTAACAGCCAACTTCAGTCTTTACAACTGTTTTACGACAAAATGTCTCCATCTCCTGCTGATGTTGAGGAATTGCAGTAAAAATCTATTTAGCTAGGAATAATACTCAATCGGTCAGATTATAGTGGTGTGTTGTTCTAAAACGTAGGTTTCAAACGGGTCAGAAATTTTAAAACATAAGCCTTAGTAAATGTACTATTATTTATAAGTTTTTTTCCCCTTCTTGGCCTGAAATGGTCAAGAAGGCACAACAACGTTGTGCTTTCTGAGGATGCTGATAAAAACTATAACCTGTCTCAGCAGCTGCTTGTGTCCTTTTACCATTGCTTAATAAGAAGAATACTTTCTCAGGGCACTCTGGTGTGGTATGCTAGCTGAACTATGTCTGAGAAAAAAGCAGTGCAGAGTGACATCTCCCGCATCAGATGCATGGATGGGCCAGAAGTATAATAAAGCACCACCTCTGTTGCCCTCTGGAAGGCGCTACAGGTCCCTTAAGACATGCACCTCCAGATTCAGAAACAGCTTCTATTCACAAACCATCTTAAAATTTAACTCCAGCTAATCAGAAGTGCACATATTATATATATACAGTATATATATATATATATATATATATATATATATATATATATATATATATACACTATATAAAAAAAATTTTTCTCTCACCCAATCAAA
>JAUCNO010000279.1:12452517-12498154 GCA_032353835.1 Enteromius viviparus | reverse complement strand
TTGCCGCTGTCGCCTCTGGCTTGCTTAGTTGGGGACACCTGATTTCCAGTGATTATCGTCGTCTTGACTACAGAGACGAGAATGTTTTTGCATTTGATAAATAAAGTTTAATTCTCGTCATTATACATTAAAATGACTCTGTTGTTTTATTTGATAATGTTCAATGCTTTGCTACAATCTGTATTGTTAAAAGCGCTATATAAATAAAAGTGACTTGACTTGAGAGGGAACTCATTTTAATAATAATCTGAAAATATGTGACCCATCTGCCTTTGAAAGGCTATGATTTTGCATGCCATTGTGTCATTTACAGGGGTAAAGTTGTGCAGGAGAGTCTTATTAAGCTGGTGGAAGCGTGCAGTGACCCATCACACAGCATGGACCGCTGGCTCAGTAAACTGGAGAACTCCAAATGGCTTTCTCATGTTCACAGTGCGCTGTCCACTGCAGGCCTGGTGGTAGAGTGTGTGGAGAGGTGGGAAGATCTTTTACTTTGGTCTTTTAATGAAATTCTGGCCTGTCTGTCACCATCTGTGGTTTATACATAAAATTGTAGTTTTATTAAATTAGTGAAGGCTTTCTTTAGTTAATCAGAATAAGACAAGAAGGTTTGAATATGAAATAATTTCTATTGAAACATTAATGTCAAATCTGTATTGCACTTTAATTATGGTTTGTTATTTGCATTCTATGTTCTATTGTTTTGTTCATTGTTTTGCGTAACTAACAGATCAACATGTTATGTATGTTTTTATGCTTTTATGCCAGTTTCTTAATTACCTTATAAATATAAATTCTAAGATGCCTGTGCTTACACATGGCTTGGGGATGTATTTGTCTGGTGTGCGCTTTGTTTTTGAAGGATGCTTCTTATTTATAGACTTCTGACTCAAGAAGTCTTTGGTCTGTTTTTTTGCAGGGATGGTCACTCTGTGCTTGTGCATGGCTCAGAAGGGACAGACAACACGCTGCTGGTGAGCTCATTGGCTCAGCTTATCTTAGACCCTGCCTCTAGAACCATCACTGGCTTCCTCTGCCTCCTGGAGAGGGAATGGATACAGGTGAATGTGTGTTTGTGTGATATAATGTCCCATAAGGTGTATGTGATGAATTTTGTTAAAGCTTATGAATGCGTCACAACAAAAAAATAACTGGGTTGCTAAACTACTACACCTAATTACAGCCTCGGGTCTGTTTGTGAGATAGTTAATGAGTTGCATGCTTGTTTCTCAGGCTGGACACCCATTCCAGCAGCGTTGTGCTCATTCAGCATACTCTCATGCCCGTCTAAAGCAGGAGTGCCCGTCCTTCCTGCTGCTGCTTGACTGTGTGTGGCAGGTGTGGCGGCAGTTTCCTCTGGCGCTGGAGTTTAGTGATGCCCTGCTGCTCCGACTGGCACAAGAGGTTTATGCTTCTAACTATGGAACCTTCCTGTGTAACAGCGAGCAGGAGCGGTGGGCACAAATTACCCATATATGACACTCATACACTTTGATTTTATAGTTTAAAATGATTTAAAACATTTTTAGAATGTATCAAATGCATACCAAAGCTGCATTTATTTGATCAAAAATACAAAATACACAACAGCAGTAAGGCTTAAAGATCATGATGAAATTAATTTTTGAAATCAAACTTAAAATTAGATTTAATGACTTTGGATTTCACATAGAGGGTATATTTTAAAAAAAGTATACAAATTATATATTTATTTATTTTTGGCTGTGCTAGGTGTGTTGCAGGAGTGAAGGAGAACACACACTGTTTGTTTCAGTCCCTGCTAAAGCCTGATATTGAAAAGCAATACCTCAACCCACTGTATGAACCCACTGATTTGGCCATCTGGCCCTCAGTGCATCCACAGTCCTTACAGCTATGGACAGGTGAGTTACTGTTGCAATGTGATTAAAGGAGTGCAAGTTAGAAATGTAAGATAATTAATTATCGATATATCTTGGTATTGGTATGCAAAGTAATACTTCCATACTTAATGTCCTCATTATCCTTGCATGTTTGGGTAGGGATGTTCCTCAGGTGGACTGAGTATGCTCAGAACATGGAGGAAACTCGAGAAGAGGTGTGGAGCATTGTGAAAGAACACCGTGAGCGAGCTGGACCCAACCGGACCAATAACACGCTTAGTACACACTGTGACTCCTTGACCCCGTTTGAGAACCTCATGGATGAGCTGACTATCTTTTGACCTCATGGTCACAAGGATATTGTTGTAAAGCCTGTTACTACTGTGTAAGAACTTAGTATCACTCCCAATCAGATATACCGGCATTTAAAAGGTTTTTAGATGTAATGTCATTTATGATAGCCATCACTGAGTAATATTCTGACAAACTGGCATTATGGCCTTCTGTCTGACCTTCAATCAAAATCCTAAACAGTTAACATTACCAAATACGGGAAAATGTATGTTTGTTGTTTTGTCTTTGAGTAGTTTGTTGTTTAAATTTACTGTTGCTATACGAGACAGTGTCAGCCGTGATGTTTTACTGTAAACATGTTTCACATTGTTGCATACAGCTGAATGTTAAATGGAGTGATTGTGAGAAGTTTTAGGACGCTGGTTTTAGCATGATTGAGAAGTTACAAACAGCATGTGCAGTTTGTTAGTAATTAATTATTGCACAGCTTTTTGAAATACTTGATTTTGGTTGGTTAATTGCCAGATTTAGTGTTACAGGAAACAACATAACAAAATTCTGTCAGTACAAAATTTTCATTTTATTTGTGAACCATCTTGTCATGATAGAAAACAAATGATTTAAACTCAAATCAATATTTCATATCCATATATTTATTTATTTGTTAGGTAGCCTTTAAACTGGATCATGTACAATAGACTCAGGAAATAAACCCCTTTGATGTACAACTGTACATAATCCTTGCTAACTTGATGCGTCTGTGCAGAGTCAAAAATTAATTGGGGAACAACAAAATAATGTTACCAATTATACAGAAACAGCCATTCAAAACAAGTAGTGAAGTCCTTTTGTTTTAAATCTGTTACCATTTATACAATAGTAAATTGTACAAGTAAAAAGTGTCTAAGAAGTGTTTATATTTAATTTTAATATTTAATATTAGAATTTATATTTATTTTGCAACCATAATTTTCCTAATCAGAAATTCTACCCTATCCTATACTATTATTTTACATGTTTGACACTATATTAAAATACAAAATATTTCACTATAAAACTATGTTTACGGTAATCTGGGAGCGCCCACGCGCACCCACAAACAATAACATATGACTGGCCAATGAAGTCGTCAGGGCAAAGCCCCAGCTCAGCTAAACTCACCCACACAATATAAATCCGGAGTGGGCAGTCCGTCAGCAAGTTTGCCCTCTTGTAGCGCTAATAGACACCACAATCGCTATCACGCGACTGTATACAGATAAAACTACATTTCCCAGCATTCTCTGCTCCGGCAGGTTGTTTATCCAATGGTCATTCGATGCGCTCCTCTGGCGACCAATCGGACAGTAATCTCTTAATTCTAACAGTTAAATACCATGAAAATCCCTCTTATCAGCACTATTTACTTGCTTAATTTTCCACCTACGGATACACAACAGCAATGTTGTGATTTTGCTGCAAGACACGTGTTTCACATCTTCACGAAGTTTTGATAACCTACGCTCGAGGTGAGATAACGTGCTTTTTCTTTAACTAACGTTACCGATTTACGTAATGTTCGTGCTCACTTTAAAGGGTAAAAAACGACTTGGTCGTCCGTTTAGCGCAAACTAAAGATAGGCTATTGGATATATATTGGATGTTCTTTCAGAAACCTTCGTTCAGTTAACTGATATGTTTTTTTTATCTGACAGATGCTGTCAGGTGTCCGGTTGGGTGTCCGTTCGTTGTGTAAAGGTTGGTCGGTTCGCACCATGAGTTTATCGCCGCGTCAGATCAACGAGTCCTCCGAGCCTCCTCCGGACAGTCCTCGAGTCCTCATCACAGGTGCCATCTGTTTCCCTGCTGCTTAACGTGTATAGGAATAGTATTAGATGCATCATGCCTCCTATGTTTGTTTTTCCGAGCCTCGTAAGAGACAACCCTATTGATAGCTAGGACAATAGGTCGGGAATAAACAGTGTTAAAAGCGCTCCGCGTGCGCACAATGGAGCGCGAGGCTGTTTTATGCTTGTGCAACAGAGTGAGTAAATGGACTGTCATTCGAAGTGGAGCTGAAAAATGTCTGGACAATAACAAAAGCTTATTTAAAATTTACTTAGGCCTGTTTTTGAAACTGTTACTGCCATTTTTGGGGGGCTTTTCGCTTAACTTCATTCGCACGGACACTCTTTTACCATCCCACATGCATCTGTCACTGAAATATAAACTCTACTGGAGTTGATCACACATTATTTATGATTATCATCAATGCTTTTTTGTGTATTTACTGTACCTCTGACCTACAGTTTATGCGTTTATAATGCAGTAACATTTTTCATTTATATTTATATTTCCTTGATGCTGGGTTGAGGCATTGTGAGTGATGAAGGTTCTGGTTGTAAAATGTTTGCTGGTGTGGTGTGTTTAAGATTCTTTCATTGCTGAAAGTGTTGTTCTTCTACTAAAGGTGGCCTGGGACAGCTTGGAGTTGGACTGGCTGAAATGCTAAGGTTAGTGAACAGCTGAAAGATATGCTGCATGGAAGAAATTTGAAATCAGACTCCAGAACACTTAGTTTTTACATCTTTGCATAGACTGGATATTTGCCTCTGCATATAACCTTTACATTTCTGAGGTAGATTCTTTATAATACTGCAAAAACCAAATATCGTTTAAATCTTTCAGTTGTTTATTTTGATTTGTAATCATATTTAATTCATTTTACACCAGGAAGCAGTATGGAAAGGAAAACGTCATCCTGTCAGACATTAGGAGGCCTCCCGCTGAAGTTTATAACATGGGTATGTTGACACTGAGACAGATGTACAGCTCTGATATGGGTTGGTGGTTGCATCAGTTGCAACATATATAGATCCACATGGAAAGTGTGGTGCCATAAACTAGCTATTAAAGTTTTCTTTTTAAATAACATGGCTCACATATTTAAATTTCAGTAACAGCAAGTTAACATTGGTTTATGAAATTGCAAACTCAAAAAACAATAATAAAAAAATTATAAACCTTAATTCAATTAATTACAACATACTCTATCATTATTATTATTATTTTTTTTTTTTTATAAACGTATAATTTTTTATTAATTGATCAAAAAGTTTCTGGAGGATAATGGTGAGCATAAGAGGCTAAAAAATCATAATGACTCTCATAATGCTGTTACTGGGGCGGTATCTAAGGTAGACTTTTGTACCTATTAGGTTAAAATATGTACACTTCAAGTACTAATATGTACCTTTAAGGTACCAAAATTAATCCTTTAGGTACAAACATGTCCCTTTTAAAAAAGGTGGTGCCCCATGTAGCTTTCTTATTTCTGAGATTGCTTAAAATTACTTAACTTGTATTAACTTACATTCACTGTGTAAAGATTGTACAATGTGTTAGTTCCTAATTAATGCAATCTTATTTTAAATCACTTAGCCTCATTCATATTCTGAGGTAGCCTATATGAGCAAAGCTCTTATTTAACCTCCAGTGTCTGATGGGTTCATCCTTACAGGTCCGTTTGTATACGCTGATGTGCTGGACTATAAAAATCTGAGGGAGCTAGTTGTGAATAACAGAATCACCTGGCTGGTGCATTACAGTGCATTGCTCAGTGCTATTGGGGAAGCAAACGTTGCTCTCGCCCGCACCATCAATATTACAGGTGGGAAAACTCAGTCACACATGTTTTATGTGTTGATGACTATAATTTACAACATAAGGTTTCCTCTATCCCTGACGTCCCACATTCTGTCCTTCTCCTGTTGCCCCTGTCCCGATCTTCTCTTCTCCCCCCCCCTCCCCACTCCTCTTTCTTCAGGTCTGCATAATGTGTTAGATCTAGCTCTGGAGAACTGCTTGCGACTGTTTGTACCCAGTACCATCGGAGCATTCGGTCCTTCATCTCCCCGTGACCCAGCACCTGACCTATGTATCCAGAGACCTCGCACCATTTATGGAGTTTCCAAAGTCCATGCAGAGCTGATGGGGGAAGTAAAGATTTGTTTTTTATGTTCTAGTTAGTCTGGGGAAATTATTAATACATATTAGTCATATGCTTAAAAAATGTATTGTCAAATGTAAGTCAAAACAGTTTGTTTTTGCTGCTTTACATTTTTGTAAAAATGGTGATTTGTTCGATGAATAGAAAGTACAGTGAACAGTATTTATTTAAAAGCATTATTTTCTTTTAATTCCTTAAAAAAAACTTACCTTAATTTACCTTAAAAAGATTATTTAATATTGTAATAATATTTCAGTTCATTTTCGATCATATAAAGCTTATTTAAAAAACCTGATATATATATTTAAATAAACACCCACACCTATATACTATATATATATATATATATAGTATATGAAGAGTTCATTTCCAAAAACAGATAACTACTTTTTTAACAATTCTCAAAAATCATGTTTTTTTATTGTGCATTTCAATTAATCTCAATCCAACTGCAGTTGTTGTTTTTTCCTAGATCAAAAAACAACTAACTATAAAAAAATAATAAAAACAGCTAACTAACACAATAAAACACAATAAAAACATGATAGCAACATAAATTTTTTCAGTTTTTTTGCACATAAACTACTAACATCTAAATCTCTACATATACATATATATACTGTACAGTATATATATATATATATATATAAAACTCTTTGTATTTATATATTTATATGTGTATTATATATAATAAAATATTTTAAATTTAAATTATTAAATAATAATTTGTCTAAAAAGTCTTCATAAGCTTAATGTGAACTATTTGTCACTTACATGAAATGTCATTACAAAATGCCAAAATCATAATTGTGTTCTGATTGAATCAGTATCTCCACCATAAATATGGCCTGGATTTCCGGTGCTTGCGATATCCAGGAGTCGTTTCTGCTCACACCAAGCCAGGAGGAGGCACTACTGGTAACCAGTCACTCTGCATTTACTCACTAACTGAGTCATGCATAAAGACACCTGCATTCACCCACTCATTCATAGCTTTGTCACTTACTTGTAGTAAACATTATCTGACCTATCTAATTGTACATGTGCTCTTTTTCTCAGATTACGCTGTCCAGATATTTCATGATGCCCTCAGCACCGGCCACCATGAATGTTACTTGCGCTCCAACACTCGGCTTCCCATGATGCACATATCTGACTGCCACAGGGCCACTATTGAGTTCATGCAGGCCCCTGAAAGCCAGCTTTCCCTGCGTACTTACAACATTGCAGCCATGAGCTTTACACCTGAAGAGATTGCTGAAGAGATTCGCAAACACCTGCCCCATCTGAGGGTCACGTACAATCCTGACACTATCCGGCAGACTATCGGTAAGAACAGCAGTGAGTGAGACGTTTTAAAATTAAAAATTTGAGAAAAAAAAAATTTCACCAGGTAAAAGAATATTTCCCCCAAAAATTCGAATTACTTGAATCGGGCTATGAATTGAAATGAATGTATGTAGATGAGTTTGTTTGTTTAGTGGAACATATTTGGAGAGATTTAGCATCAGAGTTGGGTAGATTACTTACAAATTGTAATCCGTTCCTGATTCCAAATAACATGACAAAAATAGTAGTTAGTGCGTAATCTATTACATTACACATTTTAGGTAATGTACAGTAATAAGACTACTTAATAAATAATCTTGTACCATATTGTTATAAAAATACAAAGAGTAAGAGTCCATTTGCTGTTATAAACATGTTAAATTACATCAAGGTTTGTGAAGGAACTGCAGGGGGTTAATCAGTTTAATGAAAGCTAATAATTCATTAAAGCGAAAAACTATGTGTTTCAAAGAACGTATTCATCATAAGGTATTAACCATTGCTTCTGACCAAAATATGAGTTTCTATCACCTATTGTATCACCTCTCACATCAAAATTCAGTAATATATTTGTTTAGAACTGTTTTTGCTTGTAAACAGGGTTGATCTGTACATATTTCTCTTCTGATTCCAACAAGATTACATTTGCCCTGGAGAAAGCAGTATTGTGGGTTGTTTTTGACAAACATGCAGCTTTTTGCTTTACAAGACGATAATTGATGTACTGGAGTTGCATGGAATACTTTAGAATTACTTTGATGCTTTGAACAGTTTGAACTCATTCTGACGGCACCCATTCACTGTGGTGGAACCATTGCCAAGCAGGTGATGCAATGCTACATTTCTCCAAATCAAACAAACAAAATCATCTACATCTTGAATGAGTACATTTTTTATTAATATAAATGTTTGGGGCAGAATTATTGCTTCAATATTAATTGTCTTTTGTAATTGTAGAAATTATATCTATGTTGTTCACGGTCTCTTGTATGTAAGAAAAAATCTTTAACATGTTTGCAATGATTCAAAAATGTAATCCTGGATTTTCATAAAATGTATTGTTCACGCTATAGCGGACAGCTGGCCAGTGCGGTTTGATGACTCTAACGCACGTCAGGACTGGGGCTGGAAGCCTGCCTACGGCCTGTCAGAGATGGTCATAGACATGCTGGCCTCCATATGTGAAAAGAGAACCAATGCAGGACTACCTGTCAGCTAGCAGGTCTTCTCAGGGACTGAAACACAGATCACCAGCACCTTTCCAGTTCATTTCCAAACTCATCTGTCTCACATTTGGTAGCTGTTTCTTTAGATCAGGACTTTCTGTCAGTTATAACACCGCTGACAGTTCTCGAAATAAGTATGCTTGTCAAGAAAACATGTTAACCAACAGAGAAAACTCACAATCTCTCATCACTCAGGAGGCTCTGTCTTTTTTTCTCTGCAATCTGTTCTCACATAGTTTTTAAGTTGTCATGGGATGGGGAAAAACAACGAAACAGCAAAATTCTGATGAATACAGTGTAATAATAATAATAACAACATCATACATTAGAGATGAAAACTATCTAATTTAATTATTTTAGAGACATCATACACTATATTAAAATAACATGGTCAGCACTGAATTCTGACTGGCTCAAACTTTGATGATCGGATGTTATAATTAAGATTCTGCTTTCATAATCAAAACCAATCATAACATTCTGTTTTAAAGGGGTTGGATTTTGACCATAGATGCTCCATTTGTATAAATACAGTAATAAACACAAGACACCTCACTCTGCACTCTAGACCTCTCCATGTATTGTGTACAAGAAGAAGGGTCACAGTTTGAACACAGTCATGGGCAGAAATACTTATACCACTACTACCTTTAGTGTGAATCAAAAGACTGCCTTTGTTCCAGCTGCTATCAGCACAGTTGCCTGAATTTTGTGATCTGTTAAAAACACTATAGTCTGTATTGACTTTTTTTTAAATTTAGGGTCCGTTATCTAAGGGCTCTGGGTTCACAGTGCATTGTGTGGTGGTGTGAATTAAGTACTTAATCGCTCAATATTGCTGATGTATTATTACACATGGTTAAGAGTTTTTTAAACATTTTTTTTTTTGTTAACTCAGAGGAGCAGAACTACTAGATAAAACACCCAAAGCGGCCTTGCTATAGTGAAGGCTCTTTTACTTTGACCCGCCTGACAGTCTTATACAGTCTGCCTTTTGTATAGACTAGTTCAGACAAGTTTTGAGACAGTATAATGACTCACCTTTCTTCTAAAAGCAAGTGTGATTTCCGTGTTAAAAGTTGAAACTGCCTTAATTTTGATTGATTATTTAATCTCAAAGGTTGTTAACTAATCTTATTAAGAACTGGTGGAAAATTGCAAATAAATGGCTTTAATACAGCAAACAGTTTATGCATGTCTTTGTTCATTGTGACCTCTTGAGTAATCACATATAAACTGTAACAAAAATAACACGAAATAAAAAGTGTGCTTAATATTTAATTTTCACTATAAATTCAATACTTTATCAAATAGTGTTCCGCTAAATTAAAAATAAAAACAAAAACCGATCACGGTAGTATTAAATAAATTTGAACAGGCACCGGAAGTGAGGTAAAAGCTGTCCCGGCGCAGTGGACTGTGGGACATCGTGCCATATTGACACACGATAGAAATGGACGCGGGGTTTTTCCGCGTAAGTCTTATTTTCCTTTACATCTCTCGTACTATAATGGTCGAATATGTTGTTTTGCACGTATTATTTGTGAGCGGGGTGATTAGTTGGTTGTTTTAAGGCTGTATTTGTTGTGTTCATTTGGAGTGTGGCTGTAATGGCGGCTGCGTGTGAGGACCAGAAAATACTCCACAGATTAAACAGGAACAACAGATTTAAGGAACCCAGCGCGGTCAATTTCATATTGTCGCCCTTATTCTTAAAGATAAAATTCAATGTAACATTATACAGTCAGCTGTGCTATGGTTAGTGTAGTTAAATGAAAATACACACAGAAACCGAAACCCAGACCATGTTAACGTTACCATGTTCTTAAACGCAGCGAGCTGCGTAATCGCATGCGTGCGCGCGCGTTTCCTACTTAAATGGTGAAATAATCCTGTTTATTTTCACACCTACACACTGAAAGTGGTATATTTAGCTTAGAAACAGAACATATGAATGTTCTATATCATATGCTGATTTAATAATGGATTCTTGTTATTTCAGGGCACCAGTGCGGAGCAGGATAACCGCTTCAGCAACAAACACAAGAAGCTGTTGAAGCAACTGAAGTTTGCAGAATGTCTGGAGAAGAAGGTAGAAAATATGGAAATGCATGCTTATTTTCTTTTTTGCGCACGTGTTCATAACACCCTGTTTCCAAAATCGTGTTGAGTATTGTGGTTGCCTAGATTTGCAATCAATTGAAAGTTCAACCATACAAGAATAGTACATTTTTTTTTTAAATGGATCAATGCTTTTATTTCGAACTGATGCATTAAACTGCTCAAAATTCACAGTGAAGAACAAGATTTACATTTATTTTGTTCAAAAGTAAATTAAAGAAAAAGGTGTCACAGTTTCCAAAATGATTTCTAGTCTTTAACTTTACTCAGAATTGGTGATAATAGTTTCTGAAGGAGCACGTAGCACTGAATAATTTTCAAATAACCAAATTAAGGTTGACCTACAAGTTACCAGCATATAGGCATTTGAAAAATCCTGTTTCATTTCAAGGTTCTGATTCGTTTTTAGGTGGATATGACCAAGGTCAACCTGGAAGTCGTGAAGCCCTGGATAACCCAACGTGTGACGGAGATCCTTGGGTTTGAGGATGATGTCGTCATTGAGTTTGTCTTCAACCAGCTGGAGGAAAAGGTAGACGGCCGCTCTGCTCTTCCCGTTGTCGTTTCACACAAGCTGCAGTTATATATTAGATGTGTTTTGTTTTTTGGGAGGATGAGAGAAGGTTTGAAGTTCAGTGAATAACTGCTGACAGTTATTTGAAACATTTGCCATGCGTAGATGTAACAGCAGAAAACATCACAGTCTTTAAGTGTCTGGTTTTAAAAAGACAGAAAAGCGGGTAAAAATGATATTCTTTCTCTATGAAGATATGATTTGTGACACCGTTCCTTCTGAACAGCAATGTTCTAATGTTGATGTGATTTATGATTTAAAAGGCCTGAACCAATATGGATCTTATTCCTTGCATCTGAAGTATAGCACCAACTCCTAATTAGATCTCACCCGAGTCCAAAGTCTCTCTGAATCCAAGTCTCCCTTGATGATGAGCTTTATTTTTCGAGGTGAGTTATTAGCAGGGCTTGACATTGTGCCAGTGATAGTCATTTCAGCTTTATCCTTTGTGCCTTTCTGTTTCAGAGTCACAGTTTAGCAGTACATCTTAAACACAAAGGCCTGATTACTATTTTTTTTAATACAACCATTAAATAATAAAACATAACATAGCATGTGAGATAATAGCACAGTGCAACATTGGTGTAAGATGCCTATTTACACATTGGTTTCTTGTATGTTTGTGCATTTGCGCAGTAACAAACAAACAAAAGAAAGCGTTTTCACTTGTTTAGCTAAGCTCTGTTTATTAGTCAATGTGTTAGTTTCTAAAGATTTGATTTTCAGAAAGCTGTCGATTGGATTCCAGAGAGGTATTTGCTCCTGTTAAACACATAAAGGATGTTCCTTATTCTCAGATGTAAAGAGGTGCTTTCAGTTTTTTGTAATGGCACAGCCATACAGTATTTTAAAGCAATGCTTCAGGATCCATACAGGATACTTTTGACAGCATTTGTGGAATAATCTCAGTTTCCTCAGTGAATAATTTATTTTTAATATTAAAAAACATTTTTTAAAGAAGAAACATTTAGAATTTTGTGGCTTATAGAGTCACAAAATAAATCATGTTTAATTAATTGAATATTTAAACACTCAAAAGTTCAGTAATTACAATATCTCACTTGTCTCAATATCTTACAATATGAGCAGGCCTTTGGACAAAGTCAAAATTGTTGAGAACCACTGTTCTAGTGTTTATTAAAATCTAAAATTTGTGAAAATTGCTATAGAAATAAACTCATAGACATCAAATGGAAATAAAATTGACATAGTCCAATTTTAATCATTCCATAGTAATTTGTAAAAAAGGTGTAAATTAAAAATGCTTTTATAATCACACAGTCCAAATGCATCCATGTGAATAAAAATATTGAATAGTCGATAATAATTTTGGGTCGTTAGCATTTAAAAGTTAATTCACAGGTTCTGTCATTAGACGTTTACCTGTATTGATCCAGAAGCAGTCGTTTTTCATCAGTTTAGTGCACTGGGTGCTCAGTCCTGCTCTTGGAGATCTGCTGTATTGCAAAATTTAGGTCTAACCTTTTTATGACTAAACTGGTGTGTGACGAACATCTTCAGGAGCATGATGCAGCACCCCTTGTTTTAGAACACGGATCTCATAGGTTAATTTTTTTAAAAGCGTTTTCCATGCCTTGTGTACTCATTATTGCTTGTTCGTCTCTTGCAATTTAGATAAATGATATAGCATTAAACTCAAGGTGATTGAGTGTGATGCAGTAGTGAGGCGGAGGCCAGCCAATGGAGCGCCTTTCTCCGCGCCCCCAGCCCACAGAGCCTGCGCCACTCACACTGAAGACAACTGGACTGTGCTTGCTTTGTGGGGTTTTGATGCACTCTGTTTGTGGACTGTAATGTTTCTATCTCTCAGGAGTTTGATATTGCACATGAAGAGACAGCCCTAGTGGTGGGGGAGGGTCTTATTGCTCCTTTGACGAAGGGGATGTGAACTGGGAGGGTACTTCTCAGTTCAGATGATAACTTGTAAACATGTAATGCATGCTCAAAGGCAGTTTATTCATATTAGCATTGTTTTTGTTGCTTGTATACAATTGGTTTATTAGTAAAAATTACTTTCAGCTGTGGCTGTTGGTTTTTAGAGACATTTTTGAGGCCCACAGGTACTGGGCTCTTGTTGAAAAGCAGCTGTTTAAGTTCAGGAAGGGAAGGTGTAGATAGACTTTGAGCTCAGTGTTCTGTGTCAGTATTAACTGCTTGGTCCCCCCCCCCTCTTTTTCCTCCCTGCTGTTTGTGTTGCAGAATCCTGATGGGAAGATGATGCAGATTAATTTGACTGGCTTTCTGAATGGGAAGAATGCTCGGGAGTTCATGAAGGACCTCTGGCCGCTGTTGCTGAGCGCCCAGGAGAACATTGCTGGTATCCCATCTGCCTTCCTAGAGCAGAAGAAAGAGGAGATCAAACAGAGACAGGTGACATAGAGAAGTTGCAAACTCTCATAATGCTTAATAACAGTTTTATTGGTTGGACTGTGATTGTGTTTGTATGATTGCGTGAACTTCAGTGTTTAACAGTTTTATTCTTTGATGTTCAGATCGAACAGGAGAAACTTGCCTCTCTGAAAAAAGTAGATGATGATAAAAGAGAGAAGGAGAGCAAAGAAAGAGCTCAGTCGAAAAGCCCTAAAAGGTAGGTTTTGAATTTCTTTTTGCTGTTAGTCGGCATTAACATTTTTGAAAATGGAAAAATATTTAAGGTGGGCCTTGCTTTTTGTACATTTGGAATTGACGACAATCCAATAATTTTGCACATGAATAAAAAAACAAACACACACAGAGAGATAATCATCTGTAATAAACTCTGCAGTATTACATAAAAAAACATTGAAAAGATTGTCAGCTTTTATTTTCAGAGTGACTAATAGATTGATTAATAAATTTGTCAGTGTAAATAATTGATATTGTACTGTGTTTTTTATTTTTTTTCTCTCCTCGATTCACTTTTGTTTTCAGGAGGAAGTCCCGCTCGCCTGTGAAGCGTGACCGTAAGTCCAGTCCCCCTCGATCTCCTCGCCGTAAACCAAGCCCGGCTGCCTCACCTTCTTCCACTCCGCCCAATCATAAAGAAGAACCAAAGCCAGAACCGGACCAATCGGAGAGCTCCAAACCAGAGCCGCTTATTCAGGAGGCTTCCTCTACTAGGTAACTATGGAAACTTGGCCTATATTGCACCATGACATCCTAATCTATTGTCCTTCAAGTTTTGACAAAAAAAGGACTTTGCATATGAATCTGAAATGTTAATTCTTGCAAGTTCAGTCTTGAGTGATTTTATTTACTGAATAATGCATACAAATGCCTTTCTGCAGGTTTAAATTTTAGACTGACTTTTTCCCCTTTCTATCACCAGTGATCTTGTGGGTGAAGTGAAGCCAGACTCCGTTTCTGAGGCTGTGAAAGAGTCCTCTCCAGATAAAACGTCCAAGTCAGAAGACAGACCTAAACCCAGAGACAGGGACAGAGAGAAAGATGGACGTAGAGATCGCCCAAGTCATCGCTCTCGCTCTCGTTCACCTCGTGCTCGTAGACGACCTCGATCCCGCTCTAGGTAAGTCTCTGGCATGTGTTTTCTTATCCTAGATCCTTTATTTACCTGCTAATGTGATTGAAGTAGGGTTTAAGCTAATATCTTTGCCTCCAGGTCGTTCTCTCCTCGTCGCAGAGCTAGTCCCAGGAGGCGAATCTCTCCAAGACGTAGGAGCCCTCCTCGACGGAGACCACCCTCTAGGCATAGACGTAGCCGTTCACCTGTTCGCAGGTCAGTATTTTTTTATTTCATTATCTCCACTTTATTATTGGATACAGTCTGTCTGAACTTCTAAACTTCTAAAAGTTAGGTTAACTTTGGTGTTTACCTGAACTTGTTTGTCCATTAGGCGGCGCTCTCGCTCCCGGTCCTCCTCTGGTAGTTCCTCCTCTAGGTCACCCCATAAGAGAGCAGGAAAACGTGGGTCAGCTACACCACCCAGAAAACTTCCCCGTCGGTCTGACCCCCCCAGCCCTTCCAGAAGACGAGGCCGTAGTCCTTCAGGACTAGACACCAGCCCTTCAGGTTAAATCCTAAGTTTTGTTATTTGCAATTTGAAATGCCTTAAATATCATTAAATTTACTGAAGATTAAGGTTAATATTTAGTGTAAATCAGTAATAGTTCCTTAGTGCTATGTTGCTTGTAGGATATTAAGCCAATAAATGATTCTGACTGTAACGTATATGAAAATTTCAGCTGTGAAGCACAGGCCTGGTGCAAGAAACAACTCTCGTTCTCCTTCTCCTAAACCCAGGCGATCTGATGCATCAGAGTCTGGTGAGATTTGTTTTTTTAACATGAATTTGTGTGTCAGAAAGTTTTGCAAGTGCAGGACTTGTTGAAACAACATGATGAACTGATGTCATAGATTCTGCAGCTCATGTTTCACGAGTCTCTTCTGTTTATTGTAAAGATGAGGGGAGGATGCATGAAATGGGTTTTTGTGTGTCGATGTATGTTTTTGCACATCATGGGTGTGTGATGGTGGGCACGTGGCTGTTTCTTGGGCACTGAAGGACTCCACTGCTTTGCGTTTCAGAGGAGGAGAAGGTGGGCAAAGGGTCAACAGCAGATTCTGTCCAGCAGCGACGTCAGTATCGCAGACAGAATCAGCAGTCCTCTTCAGGTTACCACCATTTTATTTTTTCATCACTCCATCGTTTGTCTTCACTTCACTTCTCTCTCTTCCTCTGACACCTGTGCTTGCAATTAATCATGTTGGTTGTGGGAGATTTATACTAATAGATGTTTTAGTACTGATAACCTTGTTGGTTTGTTTGCTTACAGACTCTGGTTCATCATCTTCCTCTGAAGATGAAGGTCAGAGGAGGCAAAATAGGGGGGCAGGTGCCAGGAATGGAGAAATCAGAAGGCGGCGGAGCCATTCACCTGCATCACCACGGAGAAGGCACAGAGATGCTTCCCCAAGGTAAAAATTTCACTTGCCATTGCAATTGATTTCTGTAGTCCCTTACTTCAGACTGATAATAAGGACAAGTGATGGTAATGGCAGGAAACTGCATCATCTTATGCAGTTGTAATTCTTGCTATACACACAGCATACAGTGCAAGCAGTGTAGTTTTATGAACACATGCCTGTGAAATTAAACATTATTTTTTGTGAAAATTAAACAAAATTATAGAGTGCTAGTCTGATTTGATGATAGACTGATTGAATTGAAGAGACTCTAGGGAACCAGGCCATTGAATGATTGTTACTCACCCTAATGCGTTACTTATTTTACAAAAAACACAAATAATTTTAGTGTACCTCAATTGAAATTCCATTTACCCAAAACTTTTGACAAGTTATAAAGAGATTGTTAAAGTAATCCATCCATGGTTTGCTTGACACACACAAACATTCTTGCATCGTATGTGGGATCAAGCCTCATTGATTTGCTTAGGTTTCCTTAAACATTTAGTTTGATTTAATAAAGCAAATTTATATGGGTTTGGATTGACATGTAGCTGAGTAAATGAGAATTTGTTTCTTAAATCTGAGGCTAAAACTGAACTAAATTAAATTTGTCTAAAATCCATAACGTTGTTTACTCTTAACTAAAAGTGTTTTTATGATTGTGGAACACTAAGTTCAGTGTCCTTTTCTCTCTACTTTTAGAAAGAGACGTTCTCCATCACCTGCTGGCCGCAGACATCGTTCACCTTCTCCTGTTCGCCGCCGCAGGTCACCCTCTCCTCCCCCAAGACGCAGGTATAGTCCAACTAAGTTTCTGTTGCTTTGGTTTGTAAAGACTCTTTGACTGACTCATTCTTCATCCCTTTCTTCTGTCCTTTCGGTCTCAGATCTCCATCTCCACCTCACCGCCGCTTCACTCCCCCAATTCAGCGCAGATACAGTCCCTCCCCTCCCCCAGCTCAAAAGAGACGCTCAGGGTCTCCTCCCAAGCGCAGAAGGTCTCCTTCACCTCTTTCCAAACGTAGAGGTTCCCCTTCCCCTGTTTCAAAACGCAGAGGATCTCCATCGCCGCTGTCCAAGCGTAGAGGGTCTCCTTCACCTGTGTCCAAGCGTAGAGGGTCTCCTTCACCTGTGTCCAAACGCAGAGCGTCTCCTTCACCTGTCGTGAAGCGCAGAGCATCTCCCTCACCCATTGCTAAACGTAGAGGGTCTCCTTCACCTGTGTCCAAAAGAAGAGCATCTCCCTCACCTGTTGTTAAACGCAGAGGATCTCCTTCACCTGTGGCCAAGCGTAGAGGATCACCCTCTCCTGTGGCCAAACGTCGCTCCTCTCGATCCCCGAAACGGAGTCGTGGGAGCAGTCCAGGAAAAAGACGTACTCCGCCCTCTTCTGCTTCACCCCCACCCCGCCACCGTAGAAGTCCTCCTGCAGCCCAACGGGGCAGAGATACTCGCTCCTCTCCCCCTGCCCACAGCACTCGAGTGTCTTCCAGTCCTCCGGCTCGATACGGCCCCTCTGGTTCATCCCCACAGAGACAAAGACGTCCGACGTCCCCATCTCACAGCACCAGACCCATTCGACGGGTGTCCCGCACACCAGAGCCACGCAAATCTCAGAGGTATGTTTTTCATTAGCTCCCCTTATGTTTGTGTAAAACAGTACATGACGATTACTGTTATTCCTGTCAATTTGTAGAGGTTCTCAGAGCCCCCAGCCAGTAAGGAGGCAGGTTTCACGTTCACCATCTGCTTCTCCACCTCCTGCTCCAACGGCCCACAAGCGGCCAGCTTCTGTCTCACCTTCTCGCTCTGCTAGCCGTTCTCCACCTCCACCTGCCAAAAAGAACAGCAGCGTCTCCCCGAGCCCATCACCTAACAAGGTATGTACACACCAGCCCAAGCTTCTGTCTCACTTGCCCTAAACTGTCCTAGACTTTTTTTTTTTTTTTAATGGAGCCATCAGTATTTCAGAAATCTACTGTCGGTTAAAATTGGTATTAAAATCACTGTGATGCTTATGTTGCTGCTTTTTATGTAGTATGCTTTTGCTACAAGTCAAAATGTTTTCTTGGTTGGTTCTCCAGAACTCGGATGCAGAAGGCAGTAAGAAGAAGAAAAAGAAGAAAGAAAAGAAACACAAGAAAGAGAAGAAACACAAGAAGCATAAGAAACAGAAAAAGGAAAAGAGTGGAGAAGAAAAGAGTGCAGGGGCACCAGTAGGACACGGACAGGAAGCAGAACCAGATTCTGATCAGAAAAAGGTGAAGTTACACTTTTAAAGCTGCATGAACAATCAATATGAAATTGTCTTGTTTATCCAGTGATATAGAAGTATCTCTGCATTTACCATGTACTTTTAATTCAGTACTACTGTTATATTTTATGGTTTGTGTTTGTTATCCTCACCAAGGCTTTGTTTACTTGATCTGTATATTGTAGTGTAATGTATTCTTTTAATGGCAAAGCTACATTTTCAGTGTTTTCAGTGTTACATGATTCAGAAATCATTCTAATATACTAAATTGGTGGTCAAGAAATATTTCCAGTCAATGTTGAAAAACAGTTCTGCTTAATGTTTTGTGGAAACTGACACTGAAACTGTTGAAAGTTTTAAAAAGAACTGCATTTATTTGAAATATATGCACAATGCTTCAGCAATACTTAGAAATGTCTTTACCGTCACTTTTAATCCATTTTAATGCATTCCTGCTGAATAAAAAAACACATTTTTACTTACCCTAAAAGTTTGAACGGAAGTCTATATGGACTGGAAACATTTGATTGCAACTTCAACAAGAACTTCTCTTAAAGAGAAGATTTTACTTGGTGTCTATATTGAGAAACAATATTATGCTTGAGTCAGACATAATTAATGCTACCTTTCCTGAAGGAATCAGAGAGTGAAGTAGAAGACAGTTTGGATGATCTGGAGAAGCAACTACGTGAGAAAGCTCTCCGCTCAATGAGGAAGGCCCAGCTGTCTCCATCATCTCAGTCCTGAGGAAATATCCACCACACCCCACATTTCCCTCTTTCTCTTCCACTCTTTGCATTTTAAATGTTTGATGTTGGTTCAGCTTTAGAATGTATAAATTGTTAAAATTCACCCTAGACTTTTGTTTGTTTGGAATTTTTTTTGGCATGTTTATTGCAGAGGAGTTTTATGATGTGGAAATGATTGAGCAGCTGAAATTTCTTCATCATATTCTGCCCTCCTTTTCACCCTTAAATACTGTCGACAACTTTATCCGGAAAAAAAAAATCAACCTTTTTTAGTCCCTAACCCCCACCCCCTTTAATTCCTGTGTTGCTTTTATGGTCATGATGAAACAAATTGAAAAGCGTATTTGCGGTTCTGAGTTAATAATGTACAAGTTAGCCTATGGATTCTCTCTTCACCTTAGCAGGACTTTTTATGAGAGTTTTGTTTGCGTGGACGGCAGACCCCAGCGTGTTTGTCCTCTTGTGTGCATGATCCATAAACCAAAAGCTGATCCAGCAGGCTGCTCTGTTTACCTGAGCATTGTGGCAGCGCTCAAGCTCTACTGTGCACATGAGAACAAATCAGTGAAGTCTGTTTTCATCCTTGATTTTTTTTTTTTTTTTTTTGGCTTTATATTTTTTTTGTAACCTAAGTTGTGTTTGAAATTGTTGAACCCTGCAGTAATTTCTGGCTTTGAATAAAGTCACATTAAAATGAAGAAAAGTCTCAAATCATTTTCTTAAAAATGCATGGTTTACATCTGCAATTTGATATTTCAACACAAGTGCCTGAATGAGAAACACAGCTAGTATGATTGGATCGAGAGAGAATTACACACGTTACATTTGGGATACATACAATGCTGTTTTGTTCTAGAAGGTTCTATGGAAAGCCTGTGGTGTTGCAGGTCTGGTGATGACGTGAGAATCAACTGCTGTACATATTATCTTGTGTTGTCACCTTGGCAACCCTTAGAGACAAATCTTCAGGAGCCACAAATGAAAGCTCTGTGAGTTCTTTGTTTAGTGCAGTTAACAAGGACTGATCTGCAAAAATAGCCCAAGGCAACAATATTTATGCCCTGGTTGTTATTTTATAGTGCCACCTGCTTCCTAACTGGCCACAGGCAGCTGTGGGATTACTTAGGTGTTTAAGAGAGAGCTCTGTCTTTATCGCTGTCCCTAGAGGTCTGTGATGGAGAGCTTTGTTTCTGGATTATCTGCGTTTCCCTGTGCAGTGTGCTGGAAGATCATGGTAAATAACAGACCTTAAAAGAAATACTCATACAAGGAAACAAGGCCAAATGAGTTTACAAATATGGCTAACCAAATTACCCTCACAATGTATATTTGATTAGTTTAACTTTTTTTGTTGGCTGATAACCTTAATAGAACAATTATTTAAAATCCTGACTTTTTACCCACCATATGTTGGATATGGGTTTTAATTAGAAAACGGCAAGTTTAATCAAAAACAAGTACTAGGTTTTACTAAGCGAGTACCCATGAATATATATTTACCCTTAAATACATTTATCAATAACTAAATTTTACTTAATGTTTCGATTCATCCTACCAGTGACTAATCATGTGTTCACTGGCCCATTAGTTTCCTTTCTGTTAGTTACCATTACACCAGTAGGTGGCGACAATTGAAATGATCATTGAGTAATTGAGATGTTCACTTGCAACTGTTCAGCAAATTAATTGTTCCCCAATTGAGATTGTAAATTGATATTCAATTGCAAATTAATTTTAAAAAGTATTATTTGAGACTTTATTATTAAAAATAAAGCAGATCGCATTTATTTCTATTAATCTAATAGAATATAGAATAGAAATCTAATATCTAATTGCAAAAATCAACTTGAATTAAATTCAAAATTTAGAACAAACAACAAAATGCTACAGATCATAACATATTAGATGCAACGTGAATATAGAAACGATTGACTTGGTGCTGTAACACGCCTTTTAGTACCCGTATAACATGACTCGAATTGTCCTTATAATGCAAGTCAAATAACTTTGCCATACAAACTAGCAGAATATAAACACTTCGGGAAGCGTTAGCTCTCTGCTGCACGCGGGATGGTCCTCTGCTCGCGCCCGTTCTGGTCAGTCTGCGCATGACATCACCGCCTTAAATACTCCAGTCGCTTTTCCCCTTTTCGTCGCCATCCTGAGAGCGCAGCAGAGGAGACATAGCGGACGCGGCTGGGTTTTTCAGTGATGTGTTTCTAGGCAGCGGGACCTCGTGGAAAGAAAAGGGCTTTTTTTATTTTAACGGACTCTCTGCATTTCGGTTGGGCTTGGAAAAGACGCAGAGTAATATTTGTGCTCGAGCAACTCGGTTCGAGAAAGAGGGAGGCGTGAAAGGAAAACTTTTTGTGCCAAGGTGAAGAAATAGAGGTTTGTTGTTGCGAACGAGTCAAAAGCCAAAAGTTGGGGATGTCTCTCTCGGTACCTCAGAACGGTGTAAAGGGGGATAACGAACCCGTCATCGAGCTTTTTGTGAAGGTAAGATCCTGGCTTACGTTAAAAACTCCAATCGTTGAAGTAAGCGTTAAAGAGATAGCGCACCCAAAATATACATTTTATCCTCATATACTCATACCGACCGTTAAGAATTACGTTGGTTTGTGAATGCAACTGATATTTTAAAAAGAACGATAGACTCTGTCATCTTATGTTTTCCATCTATGTTCTAAAAATGTGATAAAAGTGAATGGTGACCGAGTCTGTCAGTCCTAAATGTTCACGCCACACCTCCCAAATTAAAATCTTCTTTTGTAATTTGAGTCATAATTCAGTTTTCTCTTGATAAGTAAACGATTCACAGTCAAAGCAAACGCCTACATATGTCTAAAACAATGCCAGATATAGGATTCATCCATTGTGTTTTACAGTACGTTAAGTGAATGATGACACTATGTCCATGTGAATGTCAGATGGGTGGAGGCCTTTTCTCAATTTCACTCAATTTCACCCAATATCTGTTTAGGTGCTGCTGCTTTTAGATTTTCATGATTAACGTTACGTGCAACAAAAATAAAGGGATATGAGTTCACTCCCTCAGCCAAATGCACAAAGCACGCGGGTTTGCATGGGAAACCGACAACAATGTACATCTGCAGTTCCCAATCCCGACTGCAGGAAATCCGTCCGGTCCAGGATACAGAGTAACCCACTTGCATTGAACAGAGCCAAAAAAACAGCTCAAATGTGCTCTGCCAGACGTGTATCTGGTAAGAAAGGGCCTCGTATTTAATACCCTTTGAATGGGTGAAATTGCCTTTTGTTTTCTTTATCTACTGCAACGTTGTTTTGCCTTCATAAGAGTTTTATATTTTAACTCCACACAGGAGTCAGTCTGTTTATTGTAACCAGAGTCCGTGTTGGGGTCTATTTCTCGTTGGTTTGCTTCTTAAGACTAAACTCTACGTCATTTCCAATATAAACTGAAGCGAAAGAATCCGGTCCTCCCTTGGATCTTTGAGTAATCAAACTGGAATTATTCGAATTCCTCTCCACTGCTGGAACCCTGCTGTCTTCTTTCTTTCCTTTTGCTTTTCTCTCCCTCCAAAGGCCTTCTGCCCGGCAGAGCGGGAAAACTCCTGAAAGACTGAAAGGAGGGTGAGAAGGGAAGTGGAGGAGGGGATGGAGTTACAGAAAAAGGAGGGGGCTCCCAGCAGTGGATGTTTGCTGACTGAGATCTGTTTGGAAGCGTGCAACATGCTCTGCTCTCTAACCTGCATGGTTACTAAACTGCTAGTGCATTAAAGCTCAGAGGACTTTGGATCACAGACGTGAAAACGCTGACCAGGCGTATATGATTCCCGAGGCTTTAATTAAAGGATGCCCCTGCTGTATTAAATGGACTGTAATTAATAATTGAATGAACATTACAGCAGTTAACAGGCACATGTATAGGTCAGCTCTTTTTGGAAGTTGTGAAGTGACACTACAAAACATTACGAGAGACTCATATTTTAAGTATGGGCTTTGGTTTCAAACAGATTGATTGTTAAAGACCCCACGGCATCTGAGGAGTTCAGTTTTCTTTACTGTGTTGCATTTACCTTACTGTATTTTTCATTTTTACTTTACTGTATTTGAGATTTGGGTGGGACATCGAAAATAAAAATAATATTTTTTAAACATTTTTAACTAAACTTAATTTTATGTTTTTAAATGCATAATTTTTCCCCTTAAAAAACGAACTATGAGTTCTTTGAATTTAAAATGCATATGTATGTATGTTTTCAATATTTGTCTAAATAATTATAATAAATATAAAATATTAGGTTATGCTCACTTTAAAGTACAAATAGTCAATGTTTGTAGGTACACTAACATTTAGATGGCTTCTAGTTAATGCATATATTTTTTTTTATATTTCATGGGGTCTTTACAATTAAGTGTCCATATTGCTATTATTAAGAGTATTTCGCGGTGTCTTGCTGTGTTGTCACGCTGTATGAGGTGCTTGATATTTGTGTGTTAACATGCTGTAGTTCTGAGTGATACTGATCTCATGTGATGCAGTTTTTATGAATGGGATGGCCTGGAAATGATTGTCTTTTATTGTTGGTGTCATATTTTTAGATTCGACCACACAGCAGTGTTGTCTGCTCATTACATAGGGAATCGTCATCAAAAATGAGTGCATGAGCAGTAAAACAATTCTTTTGCTGTTGTGGCTTTGATGTGGAACGGCACGAAGAGAGACCGCAGGTCACTCTCCTTCAGAGTCTGCTGATAACAGATGTGCTGCAGTGACACTTGCACTGTGTGCGTTTTGTTTCTATGGCAGCTTGGGTAAAGAGCGTTTGATTTTATATGTTTGAAAGTGCACACATGCTGCAGCAGGAAGATAATGTTGACCTCTCTTTCTCCCTTTCTGTTGTTTTATGTCTCTCATTCATAATTAACAGCATGTATGTAATGCATCTTTGTTCCACCTTTTCTTCCTGCACAACATCACAGCAGGGCCAGCCCCTTTGTTGCCATAGAAACCAGGCAAACCTTGCCCCTGCTAGCGGCTGATAATGCAGTCATCTCCCCTTCCTCCCTCCCTCTGTACAGCCGCACCTGCTGGCCGTCTTCACCACGTGGACGTTGAGATTTTTGCTTTGATCGCAGTAAAGCACACTGCAGCTTGTGTTGATGTACAGTGCATTTCAAAAAGGGTCACACGCTGAATCTGATCAGTGCTTGCTGGTTTAAAAGCCTTTGTGTTTCTCTTAGTTGGCTATTTATCCTCTGTGTGCTCTAATGGGTTTGAGATTGAGAGATCAGCCTCAGAGCTTTAATGGGATCAGCGTCTCTTAAATTGATGCGACTTCTCTAGAGTATGATGCAGCAGTAATGAAGCCTTGGACAGAGTAAGGATTTGCAGTTCTCATGGTTATCGGATATTGGGCTTATTTTGGTTTTTCACGGGAAACGATTCCGTTCAAGTCAACATCTAGTAGTGTGGTAGTTCATAGATATTTTACTATTGGATATTTAAAGACAAAGGTCACTTCTTATAATTTGCTCACCCAAGTCTTTTTTTTTTAGTTGCAAGACATTTTTTGAGGAAAACTTTCCAGGAATTTTATCTATATAATTGGTGGCCAATTGCTTTAAAGTGCCCTACATGATCCAAGCTGAGGAGTAAACCAAGGTTCTTATTTGGCAAAATGATTTTTTATTTTAGGAAACTAAAAATGTATAAAGTTTTTAACCACACATTCTTGTCTTGCACTAGCTCTTCATGTGTTGTGTGTTCACATTGGAAAAGTCCCGTGTGTTTAGATTTTTGTCTGTGTATTTTGATTTAAAAGGTAGGGTAGGATGATTTATTTTTTATTTTTTTAAATGTATAGAACATTCATGATATACCCGATCCTCCACCTCAGTGTGAACATGAATTTAAAATCTAGAGCTTCAAAGTAAGCCAGATCACCATGTAACAGTGGTAATGTTTACTCTGCAGAAGGACACTGGCACTCGGGTGCTTTACACTGTCCCCAGGTGCTGATGATGCAACCACAGTAACCCTTGCTCTGCTTTGATTGGCTGTTTAGATTAATTATTGTTTATACCACATGCAAAGTCAGTGTTTTGTCTCTGGGTTGATTTTTGTTTAAGCTGATGCTAGTAATTGTACACTGCAGAGTTATAGTTTAAACGCTGCTTATGAATTCAAGGCCATAGTTTGGCCTTTTGGCCTTTTCATGTATTATTGTATTTACAAGGAACTGTTTGCTCTTTTGGTAATAAAACAGAATATGTGGAGTTCATAGGCTCAGACCCAACATGTCTCACCCACTTCGAGATGAGGTTTTGTGTTTGAGAAGGATTATGTCACGGCTCATAGTGTCCTTTCATCTCTAACAGCTTCCATTTTTAACCCAAACTATCTTTCAAGGTTTTTTTTTTTTTTTTTTACAATCCAATTCCAGAGTGTTTAATATGCAATTCAGTGTTTAGCTGCCAAGGTGGGATCTTACATAGTCAGCCATTTAAATGCATCGAATGATTTGTGAGAAAAGGTAAAGGGTTTGTTTATAGATTGGAGGATGTTTGTGTTCCTACATGTTCACACAGTGACACAGGATTATTAGAAAACACAGACATGGACACATTCTTGACTTCTGGAGTCCCAACAAAGTCAAATGCCTTCACTGCATGAGATCTGTCCTTACTGAACAGTCAGGCATGCTCGAACTCTTTCACCCCCTCCTTCCTCCTCTCTCTTCATCTTTCAGCCAGTCGCCTTCACAGAAAGCTCATATCTGACCAGAAAGCAGCATTGCAGTCGTCTCAGTATAGTGAGCCATCATGGTGAAGTTTCATTCTATTGTGTCCTCTTGTATTGGTTTTGTGTGTTGCATGTCTTTTATTTCCCAACCGATGAAAAGTTTGTCAGCTGCTCCTCCTTTGTGTCGCCCATTCTGTCTGCTAGGTACGAGGTTTGTGTCAGATAACTGATGCAAAATCTTTAGTTATCGGGAATTCCCTTCAACTCAAGTTATACAAGAATCTGATTATACATGAGAAATTATTTAATATTGTAAAATATTCAGATATGAATTTGAATATTGAAGAGTTTATATGAGATCAGGAAAACAAATTGAAGGCTGCACAATTATGAAATAATAACAGCAATTGTAATTATTAAAAATATTCTCAAATAAAAGTGTATTTAAAATAAAGCCTAGTATTTTGCTGTAAAATTTAGTGTTTAATAATATTTAATATTACATTTGTAAACTCAATATCAATTAATGCTGCAGCTCTAGAAACAGCTTTATGAATCCACTAAAACATGTAGATTATGACCTGTATTTGGGAAGATAAAGATATCTATTTATTTTTAGATTTTCTGTTGTTGGGTAAATCTTATTTACAAAAACACACACCTGTGTGCCTTCACGTTGTGTAAAGTAATCCTACAAGCCTGGAGACATTTGTTTATTTGTATTTTATTTTTTTTTGCATATCATGATGTGGATGTGGAGTGAGTTTAGCTTCAGAGAGGATGCAGAAATGGCAAAAGTGACTATAATTGCTGTTTTGTTTTTTTTCAACTGGATTAATCATAAATAGTCAGCTATATTATTTGAGAAATTGAATGGGTATTAGGGATCATTAGATTATTTATGCTTGCTGGTCATTACACATTAGGGTGTTTTATTCATTATATTTCCTGTGATAGGATCATGCGGATGTGCCATTGCCATCATGACATTGAACGTCACTGTACGATGACATCTGTAGCATAGCCAGCATTTGAATTTAATTTTAAAAGTTAAATTTAGGCAAATTTAGCCAGGTTCTTCTAGCAGAAGTGATTTTACTGTGGTTGGCTTAACCTATATGCTCGCCTCGGTTTGTCTAGATTCTGCTGTTGATCTGCATGCGTTTAGTCTTGGCAGATCTCACAGCCGATTGGCTCTTGTCTCAGGCACAAAGCGACCTGCGTGTTTTTGTTCGTTTGGAAAAACACTTGTTTATTCAGCTGGTGCAACATTGTGTAACCAGTGGTGTAGGTCAGGCGAGACTCTGCATGTGTCCACTGATGTGAGTGTGCAAGCGTTGACCAATGATAGTCTGGAAGCGTGGCCGTGAGTCATCAGTCTGGGGTCTGCTTTTGTGTTAGGAGGAATGTTCTGGGAATGTTTGAACAAACTTAGGAGGTAATCTGGACTAAAGACTTTTTATTTTAATGTCTACTCCTTCTTTTGCTTGTTAAATTGCTTTGCTTATTGTAAGTGTTTTCAAATACTTTCAGATCTCCTTTATCATTGTTTAAAGTTCAGATTTAAAAGCTGGATTTATGTTTGCTTAATATTTTTAGATATATATCTGCTTATTATTTTTGCAAAAATTTTTTTTTTTAGGATTCTTTGAATAGAAACCAGAGAGCATGATGTTCTGTAGGCATTACCACCTTGCATTTTAAAGGGGTCCCAATTCTGTCCATAAAAATACATGCATACAAATCATAGATTATCTGTCTGATGAAAGAAGAAACATAAATTTTCCAAATCGTGTGCTAAAGTGGGATATTCTTCTTTCTCTCTGTATGTCTTATTCTTTTAGTTTCTCCTTCCCTCTTTTCCCTCTTTCCATATAAGGTAACATCGTGGTGAGATCGTGCACAGGGACTGGAGAATGAGCACATTGTGATTTGTGAAGAGTTTGGCTGTTTAGAGGTCTAAATTTAGTCTGCTAAGGCACTTTGCCTTCGGCCCCACCTCCAGACACACACACACACACCCCACACAGATCTCCGTCCTGTGGGAATCTCACAGTGTGGCCTAACAAGGCAGGGCTGAAAGAGAGCTGGAGTGGGTGCTGTGCCATGAGAATGTGTGTCTGATTGTGTGGAGGTGTGTGTTTGTGTGTGTGTGTGTGTGTGTGAGAGAGTGAGAGACTCCACCTTAATGCATTCAGATTGAGTTGCCCTCTGTGACGTCTTCACAGCTTTGCTGGAAGAGATGAGATCACTCTGAGAAACCGCAGATCAGCAGCCATGTTCAGCAGCTACTGCACCATGACTCACTGTCTCCACTGGACAGCTGTAGCTATGTGCGCTTCTCCTTTTGGGAGTTCAAATCTTTCGTCTGTCTGTCCCTGACAGTGTCACAGAGTAAAAACACTTTGCATCCACCTGAGCTTGAGAAAGAGAGAATGTGTCATAGTTTAGGCGAAAGCGTATTAGCAGTGAACATTTTATTAAGTTTTTTGGAAATCTTAATGATACTTAAGAAGGCTAACCCTGATTAAGTCTGTTTGGTCTAAAAATTTGTTATAAATAGGGATTCAAAATATAGTATAACAATATTTCACAACTTTAAATGGACGTTATTTTTCTCTGAAAAATGTATCATGTACAAAAAAAATTGTTTCTCAAGTACCATGTCAGAATGGATCATGTGACATGAAAGACTGGAATAATGGCAATAAGAATCCAGCTTTGCCATCACAGGAATAACCTACATTTTTTTTTTGTACAATTTTTTTGTTATTTAATGCAGCTGCAGTCAACCTTTTACTTACGTTTTTTTTTTTTTTTTTCAGAAACACACAACCCAAAACATTTGAGTAATAGTGTCTAACTAATTAATTTCAATAATATACATGTTTAAATTGTTTTTTTTATTTTAATCCGAAGAATCATATGCAGGAACCTCTGACAATAATGTAATTCAAAACATTCAGTGTTTACAATCAGTCTATTTAAAATCATTTTGGTAATAAACCAAACATTTTAATATCATTTTCAAAATGATTGTAAACTTTTTTTCAAGTTTAAATGTGTTTGGTTAGTATAATTTTTGGAACATGAGTAAGCTTTTCGTTTTGCTAAAGGTTTTGATGTTGCCATATAAGGTACACAGACTGTCTTTCCCTTCTTTAGACTGCCATCTGTTTTTCCCCTCTTTTCTTTTGGATGCACCCAATGTGTTTTTAAGAGGTGTTTGAACAAAAGGGCTCTGTTTGTGTTTGGAGAGTCATCCATATGGATCTGAGAGAGCGAGACCTCTCTGAATAGAAAGATGTGTATGGGGCAACATCTATGTAAAACGCATGCAAACACACTGCAGTTGTTCATTTTTAAGGGCATCTTTCAAAGGTCATTTGGGCCCTCACGATTTTAAGGGGACAACATCAGTTCTGTTCAAAATTGACCTATGAAAGCATGCAGCACAGACGTTCCAGTATCTGGAGCTATGAGGGATGTGTTGTGTCACACAGTTATTTTAGTCCGATCAAATGGGTTTGAATGTAAGCTTGGGCATGTGTGCAGCTGTCTGAGAGGAAATGCTTGCCCTCAGTCGACGTCGCAAAACCTAAACAAAACCCTTACTCAACAACCCATGTCGGACATTTCTGGAATATATTCTGCTCCCCTCCCCACCATCCTCAGAGGCCTGACAGAGGGGGAGGTGAGAGAGAAGAGAAGGAATAGAAAAACAAAAAGGCGAGAAATGCAGACAGAAGGGGGGCTTACGTGTAAACAGGAGAGAATCCTCTCTAGTTTATGAAAGCCCACCTGCTGCTGCTATTGTCTTGTCTTGTCTTGTTGCTTTGCTGTATATGAAGATGTGTGGATTCAAAAGGGCTTGGAGTTGGATTATAACCAGTGAATAATTAAATCCAGATTCCAGATAAAAATTCTGGAGGGACTTGAATGGCTGAGGTTTTCTTGAGTTGAGTTTTTCTCTCTGCATCCCTCATTAATAAAAACCCTTGGTCTTCTTACTAAAACTCTTTTGTGTGACAAGTTGTTTGCTCTTTGATGTGATGAATGGAGCAGATGAGTACCCTGGGGAATCCACAGCTGTAGCGACCTGCAGGATATTACTGGCACTGCAGCGAGAAAACTATTTGTCCCAATACTAACCTATTTGTAGCTAGTTTATCAATTTATTTGGCTTCCTTAAAATTTGAATTGTTTCGTCTTTTAAACAAACAGACCCTATGATTCTGATGTTTGAAGAAAATAAATCACTCAAGCTCGAGTCAACAGTTTTCCCATAACATTTTCAGCAGATCAGCATATATAAATACAGTAATCTTATTTATATTTATTATATTTATTTTCTTATTTATTATATTAAATTTATATGCAGCTTGTATAAATACAAACCTATCAAAATTGGTGTGTATACATTTCACATATATATTAGTGCTGTCAAAATAAGCATGTTAACGCATGAGATTTTATTTATTTTTTTCAGATTGATGCATTAAAAACATTTACTAAAAGTGTATTTATTCAGTTGCGGAACCGGAACGTCTTTACTACCACATCAAATGGGAGACATTTCCGACACGCGTTCAATACTTCAGCGCCTGGCAACCCGTACTGTGCTAGCATGCACTCTTCAAATACATGCAAAAAGATACCAGAGCACCCTGTAGGCTGCATCCTTTTATATTAAAGCGCAAAATAACTGACCACAATGTTGCATGCACGTAGCTTAAGTCATGAAGTGTCCAAAAAGACGTTTAAAACTGTGCAAGCATGTAAAATATGTTTTATGAGCCGTATTTAAGAACATGTCTTTGAAATGTTCTGGAGCAGCCCAGTGCTGTCTCGCTCATCTTAACAGGCCTGACCTGAAGAGGGTCAGAAAAGGTAAAAAGAGTTGAGAGTAAATACGATTTGTGTCAGAACTGTTTCACATTCAGCAGCGGCAGCTCTTAAAGAAATAACAGCCAAAATAAGCTATAATAACCAGCTGCTGTGATGCCTATTAATCAAAGGACAAAAAAAAGGGGTATAGCTTTATAGATTCATCTATATTTCGTCTAGAATGTGTCTGATCACTTCGATTTCAATTTCTGTATATTTCTGCTGAAGTGAACAAGTAAATATGACATTTATTATAATTGGTAAAGTTCTAAATGTTAAAATTGATAGTTCTCGATTACAGTATATTGTAATGTTAAAGACTATAGTCAATGGTTAAAAATTGTTTTTGGGAGGGAGGACAATTTTATAAAGAAATCATTATTGGTATTTACAGTGGTTTTATGTGAAGATTGTTTGGTTTAATGGTTTAATGAGATAGCTTTGTAATGTTAAATAGCTATTCAATGATTAAATAGCTACTAGGGGAAAAAACTATTTCAGAGACATCAGAGTAATGCTGGCCTTCAGTCACAAAAAAAAAGACATGCGAATAAAGTCTGTATTCACACGTGTGTGTGTGTGTGTGTATATGTATGTATCGAATAAACTAAACAGATTTGTTTGAAAATGTATTTTAGCATTAACCGGAATTATTTTAAAATAGAAACCAGTAATTGTAGGTGATACTTTTTTTAAGGTTATTTTAGGTTTTTGTAAAGTAACTTTTGTCTAGAGTACAGGACTACAGACTTTCTCAAAGTTGATGAGGTATTGCTTGTCCAACAGTATTGAAGGAGATTAGAATTTATATTTGTTTGCGTAGTTGACTGTATATGCATTATGAGAAATAAAAAAACAGAAATTTTCTTCGTTTTTACAGACATTTTCATACTCGGGACAGAAGCACAAAGTCAAGAAGCTTTGACTTGAATGTCTTTCTTCATCATAACTCCATCTTTTTGTACTCTGACTGTTCTTGGCTGTGAGTTCTGTGTAATGGGTTGTTTTGTGTGGTCTATTGTCAGCTCTAATAGACTAACCTCTACAGGACAGACACTACATCCATGTGTCTCTATGGAAACTGTTGTCCTAATCCTATGAGGCAGACTCTTCCCATTCCCTCTGACAGTGAACATCTTTCATTGGGCAGAAACTGGAAGCCACTGAATCCTCTTTAGCAGTAAAATCTCTGACTCTTACTCCCCTTTTTGAACAATGCTCATTTTCTTTCCCAGAATGACACTGGTTTTATTTTGAGTATGTGAGTGAATGGGACTCAAATTCACTCTTTACCATCACATTTTAACAAGAGAAGCAAACAAACCCTCAGTCAACCTGCTACAGTGAGCACTCAACAGAAGTAAAACTTTTGTTCACCTAAGAGAGGGAGAGAGAGAGAGGGAGAGCTAGAGAAAAGTGTATGAACAAGAGATGCCAGCAGGGTTTCTGGATGGGAGAGAGATGGAGTAAGAATGAAAGAGAGAGAGAGCACGCAATCTGTCTAGAACAAAGTCTTCTGTTCTTTATTGGGCTGCTGGATTCTTTTCAGCATGCGAAACCAGATAACACGAGAGCAAACAACAATACACCACTAAGGAAAAAGCTGATTCAGAGACCAGTGCTGCTCTGTGAGGTTTATTGAACCATGAGAATGTGCTAGAATCCAGAACAGACCATTTATGATTGTGTAATGCCTTCCTTAAATGGTAAAGAATGGGATTAATCCAATAAAAATGGTGGTGATTTCATCTAATCGTTGTCTTACTGATATTTTCTGCCAGGCTCTGTTCCGAAACCTGCCTCTGTGCTGTACTGTACTGCCTAAATACAAAGCTGCCTCAGAAATATTCAATCAAAGTTTGTAACACTTTACATGAAATGCACATGAAGCTTTACTCCGATTTTAATCTAGGAATCATAGACAAAAATAATGCAGTTCCATTAAGCATTCCAAGTTTCCCTGAAAATTCTATTTAATGTATTTTTTTTTTTATTAAAATGTAGCCTTGGTAAACATTTTACTAATAGAAACCCTTTAAGTGGTAGTGTATGTGATGGTAGTTTTGCCCAAACAAGCAATTTAAGGAGGTAGCATAAAGCTTTTTTTTTTCTCTCTCTCCAAGAGTTCCTTAAAATGCTCCCAATGGGGCAGCTCTCTAGGTTTTGATACAGAACACTGGTTTCTGTCAGGTCAAGTCAGTCTCACTGTCATCTCATAGCATAATTAGTTGAATATAATTGTCTGAAGCACACATGGACTACTCTAGTCTCTGAGTCATAAGCATCTTGTTTCTGGAGCTTAGTGGAGAACTAATGGAGAGATGGTCTGTTGTGTGTTGGAGTTCACACTGGGGCTGGTATTCAGCCGAGCGATGCGGAGGAGGAGGGTGGGCTGCTTTGGTGATATCTCCACTGTGGAATTCATGTCTTTTGAAAAAATGTTCACACATACAATTGATATCCCAAAAGAAATAATAATGTTTGTATGTTTTAAAGATATTGGTTTGTGTTGGAAGATGGGTTAAAGTGATTTTAACTTTAATAAATCTCAGTTACGTGGAGCTGACTCATCCTTCTTGATGTGGTATAGTTGTTTCTCTGGCAATATAATCTGATACATACTCTAGGAGTGATGTACGATAATAACCCTGTGATTGCAAAATGTTTGCTGCTATTCCCACAGCTGATGTGGAGCAACTCATTGGAATGATGACAGATTTCTCAAGGCAGAATTACATATTTTCTTTCTCTTTCAGGCGGGCAGTGATGGAGAAAGTATCGGCAACTGTCCATTTTCTCAGCGTCTCTTCATGATCCTTTGGCTGAAGGGTGTGGTCTTCAATGTCACCACTGTGGACCTTAAGAGGTGTGTGTGTGAACATTCTTGCTTTATTGGCAGAAATATCACCAAAAGTGACTTAAATCTGATTAAAAACTTCCACAAACACATGCATTGTCTTTGTTTGGAAAAAGTATGCATACAATATAAATAAATTTGTGTCAATTTTTTTTTTTTTTGGTGTGTGTGTGTGTTGGCCATTCTCATTTTCAGCCGTCTCGTATATTAATTTTCAGTCTCAGGCATTCACAGTTGTCTGTGATGTGGTGTGTGTGTGTAACCATGTTTAAGTAGTTCACTGAAGAATTGAAGACACTCGCGTGGCAGTGAGGCAGCAGTGAAACTATATTTTTACAGCTGGGTGTGAGCCACTGATGATCCATGGTAATATTTTGAACTTTGAAAATGAGGTTACGCCATCTAATATTAGCTGTGACTTTAACCTGCTGTTACATATTATCCACTGTGCTGTGTTTGTGAATCTTATATGCTTCTTTAAATGAGGTTATATATAAACAAGAATAATCTTGTTTTTGTATGTGCTCAAATATTTATATTATTATATGTGTGTGTGATTTAAATGACTGTTTGAAAAGAGCACCTATAGTCTGTTTTTCTCCCTCTTTCTGTTCAGACTTTCCATACATAATCTTCAGTCAATGTTTTATGAGGCTGTAACGGAGACCTTGTTGAGCTCAAGGTTTATGACCCTAAAATTAAATCAAACTGTGACCATTTCATCATCAGTAACTCCTTTTTCTTTTTCGTTCTTTATTGCTTGTCTGCCTGTTACTTTCTCCTCTCTCTTAACCTTTCCCTCGTGCCACCAAAAGGGATGCTGCTTGTACTCATGCCAGAGGTGTGAGGTCATTTCCTGTTGTTTAAGTTGGAAAGATCAGAGTGTTCCTGCCTTCAAGGCCTCATGGGACATATGCCCCGTCTGTTCCTGAACCCTCAAGTGTTTTCAGATTTCACAGTCTCCCTTTGTGGACATCCAGGAACATCGATTTATGTAGAAGAATCTTTTTGGGTTAGAGTTAGAGTTTACCCATGTTTTATAAAAAGCTAAGTAAAAAGTGTTTGTTTGTGTGTGTGTGTTGGGCTATCAGTGCTCTGGAAAACCCCTTATTGTACAACAATATGCAGCCCCTGAGGGCATCTTATCACCTTGTATTCTAAAGAAAAACAATTGATTAAATTCCTTTGGGCTCTATCATGCTAACTGCCTGTTATTGCTGTGTAAAAAAACATTTCTACCGCTTTTAGACTTCAGATTCTTGAAATTCTGAAGGGTCGCATTGAAAATCAATCATTTCATAATTCAGAGGAGTATTTATTTACATTAATGTTATAGTTATGTTTCTTCATGGTAGAAAACCAGCTGATCTGCAGAATCTGGCCCCAGGAACCCATCCTCCCTTCATCACCTTTAACGGAGAGGTCAAGACAGATGTCAACAAAATCGAAGAGTTCCTAGAGGATGTCCTCTGTCCTCCAAAGTTAGTGAAAGAGTGTGTTTGTGGATTTAAGAGTCACATGTATCAACACCACATCAGAAGGTTTTATTTGACGTATATGTGTTTTGTATACTCAGGTACTCTAAACTTGGTGCCAGACACCCAGAATCCAACACTGCTGGGATGGATATATTTGCCAAGTTCTCTGCCTTCATCAAGAATTCCAAACCTGATGCCAACGAGGGTATCCAAAACAATTTCACTCTTTTGCCTTCTAACAAAAGACTGAATGTATATTGCTCAGTGGAATAATCACACATTTGATGAGCTCAGTTTAACCGTACAAACACTTTTTATTGCTAATAGTTTGAGAGATTAGACCTGGTTATGGTTGCCATGTCTCGCGTTGCGTATGTAAACAGCGTTGTCTCTAGTTTAGATAACACAGGGTTTGGATCCAGTGTCTCATTTACATGTTTTAGTGCTGTAGGCAGGGCTACAATTTGATAGTTAGATCCAATTCCATTGTAAACACTGTTACCTGAAACTAATTTTCCGAAATAAGAGCGCCTGTACTCTTATCAGAAGGTGTTGAACTGTTGTCAAAATGATAAATACGCTAAGAATTTGCCTTGATGCAATGCCACACAATCTCAAAGACGACTCGGCTCAGTAAGAGTTTGGCAGTGACCCTGAACATAAACTAACTTCAAGAGCCTCCACCCTAGTGAAATGTTGACTGTGGGTGATAACAGCCTCTTCATTCCAGCTGGAGTCTGTCAACAATGTCTCAAGGCTAGCAGACAGCGCTGTGTACAGAAATGGCTAGGATATACCACCTCTTACAGAGAGCAAAACCCGCCTTAGCAGTTTAGTTTGGATGCCTAAGTGCACTGTTCTCTGTTTGAAAGTTTAAAGCTAAGTGAAATGAAGTGTAGTGCCTTCACTGGAGCGTGATTATGCCCTTATGTGGCAGCTTAGTAGAAATGCAACCAAACACTGCAATTACATTTTGGCACTTGCTCCCTCTAGAGGGCAAGTTACATTATTTCTTAACCATAATCAGTTCTTCTTTGCTCTTTGTAAATTCTAAATTATTTAATAATGATCATTTTCATAATTATTTATTTTATGATTATTGTATAATATTGTATTGCACAAGACATTCTTTTATAATAAAAGGGGAAGAGGAGGAGGGATGCTAGAACGAGATGTGGAAGGGAAGGAGACGGGAGTATTTATTGTGGATATGTTTGGTCTGGATTGGCTAATGAGATGATTGGAAAGTGGAGCCATTATTCGGACGCACTCCTCTCAAATTTTGTTTAGCAATATCATTAAAATTTTAAGTTGATGCACTGTCAGTAAATGAAGCTATTTAGTTTATTTAATGTAAATGTTGTTGTGTCTTTCCAATTAAGTCGTCTTTGTGATTTGTAAAAATAGACATTGGGAAAAAAAAGTTTTCAACTGGCTGGCTGCCTGCAAGGAAAGTTACATATGAATAGAAAAGTGAATCTGGATCCTCTTTTAGAGTGTTCACATGATTAATGAGCCAGGAAGATAATTGTGAACCACTTACAAATCGAAACAAATGTGAAGACAGCAATTTGACATTAATATAATGCAAGGTGTTTGTTTTTGTTCTACCTAAAACTTAAATCGGTTTTGACACAGGTTTGGAGAGGGGACTGCTGAAGACCTTGCAGAAGTTGGATGAGTACCTGTGCTCTCCTCTGCCGGACGAGATCGACCACAACAGCATGGAGGAAGTGAAGGCCTCCACACGCAAGTTCCTAGATGGTGAAGAGATGACCCTGGCTGACTGCAACCTGCTGCCCAAACTCCACATCGTTAAGGTAACGAGCCATACAGATTGGATTGAAGAGAACTTTAGAACGTTAATTTGGGCTTCAAGTAGTATTTTAATATGATTATGATTTGAAGTATTAAATGACAAGCTAAGCAGGAAGAATTTTATTTATTAAATTGTTTTCTTTGGCTTGCAGGTGGTCGCAAAGAAGTACAGAGGCTTTGAGATCCCTAAAGACATGACGGCCATCTGGAGGTACCTGAACAATGCCTACAAGCGTGAGGAGTTCACCAACACATGTCCCAGTGACAAAGAGATTGAGATCGCCTACGCTGATGTAGCAAAGCGGCTTGTCAAATAATGGCTCAAAATCTCTTCCACTCCGCTCCCTGCTCTGGGACTGTTTATTTTCCATCACACGAGAGAGAAAAAACAAGCTACGGACTCCTTTTTTCCTTCTCTTTTATTTAGAATAAATACTCAATGCATGATTTCTCCTCCTCCCCCCCACGTTATAGCTCTTTAGGACATATCAATAATTTTCAGTGCGGCTGAAAAGCTTTTTTCACACTTTTTTCCTTTTTGTCTTAGTTTAAGTGTTAAAGCAGGAAGTGCCAGATACTGTCGGTGTATCAGTGGCTGATAGTGTGTGACCATGTGGCTCACGCATATCTATTCCTCTCACCCACACTATGAAGCAATAAGAGTGGGTTCACCAGCCTTTTGTTTTATGATGGATTTCAAATATGAAAAAAGCTTTTTCTAAGCTTGCAAAGTGAACCGTTATGAAAATGTTTTTGTTGTTTCTATCTAAACGCATTTGAACAGTATTGAAAGCTCCAGTGTTTATTTTCAGAGAGTTTTAGAGAGCAGTGTAGCACCGAAGTCAAAAGATCCTTTATCGAAGTTTAAAATGAAGTGCATATTGACTTGGGTTGATGTCAGGAAGCTGACACTTAAATATGAAGTTCATATACACGTTAGTCATCAGTTTTTTTGCAAAAATAGCATGTTACATACCATGTAAATTTGCAGCACCTGTGGCCTTTTTATTAAGCAAAGACCTTGTTAATGGAAACTATAGATACATGAAGAGATTCTATAGATCTGCCTTATTCACTCTAGATTCATTATTTAACATAAAGAGTGCTGCACTGTCATAACTGCATTTCATGGCATTAAACTCGCGAAGGGAAACACCTGTGTAGCTCTAGAGGTAGAACTACATCACTTGCACTTCCCATGAAGTGTCCTTAATTTGAATAGTAGCAAAATGGGTTTTTCTTTTTTTAAATAATAGGTTAAATAGACAAGGAGCAACTCATTTAAGGAAGCTGAGTTTTTAAGATGTGGTGCTTTTATAAAGGATGACTGTATAGATAGAAAATTGGCTCAATAGCCTTAGTTTGATTTAAAGGCTCAAAGTAAAATATTGCATTTTGTGTTGATATAAGATTTCAAGAAAGATTGAAGTTTCTGATTTGGAGGATTCTAAATGAAGGAAACTGGTTGCCATATATATATTTTTTTCTTGTGATGCAGAATTATGAATCTCGTTTTTGGTTTTCAGAAATGAACATGGAAATTGTATACATTCTTGAAGTGAATGTAGCAAAATGACTTTTAATGACACCTCTGGCCTTATACATCTTCTCAAGGTAGCAAAAAAGAGAACATTAAGCACCGAATTAAACTCAAATCCAACATATAGGGACAAAGACAGACATTGAGAGAGGGACAAAGTGAGAGTAAAATAAATTGAGGCTCATCTCTGCTGTTGGAAGGGAGTATGTTGCTGCCCTGTGGGAACAAAAACAGGAAGATTGTGTTGCAGAGGAGCTTGTTTCCTTTTTCCTCTCCTCTGTTTATGCTGAGCCATTAATGGACTGGATGGTTAAATGAAAATGTTTTTTTTCTTTTTCATTCCATGAGTCAGTTCACTTTGAGTTCAGACCAGGAGATCATTTGCAAGCTATTAGAAAGTTGGACCAGAGCCACTTTTTTCAATTTAGTTTTTCAGCTTTGTGCATTTAAAGGAATCAGCAATGCACCCGTGTGCGTTATTTTTTATTTTTTTTTGAGAGAGAGATGCTTCCTCTGTGCCGTTCAGCCTATATCTCTTTCGGAGAAGCTGAATGTTAAAATGTTGCTCTTTGTAGATTTCTGACTGGACCTGTGTATGTGCGTGCAAGGAACAGGTTTAACATTAACTCTAAAAACACTGCATGTTTGCCATATGCCATCGCACTCTCATTAAATAAACTGCTGGCAGCTATGACAAATTTGGAGTATCAATTTATTTGGTATAAAATGTCTTTTATTGTTTTATACTAATTACTGGATTGTCACTTTCACACTTCTGACAGTCACAGATTTCCCTCTCTTTGTTTTTCCTGGTATGCCGGTGTCAGTCCTTTTGAATGTCAACAATAACCACACATACAGTGTACAAAAACCTTTCTTTCCAGAATGAATATATAATACATGAATGTATAAAGCTTTCATTTAGACTTTCATTAGTGAGGGATGGAAAGAAGGAGAGATAGTAAGAAGGTCAGCTTATAACTAGCATTGTTATAATATTCTAGTTAAGACAAATCAGTTAATACCCCTTCACTGCATTGATCAAATTCATACCTGTTTTTTTATTTTTATTTTATTTTTATACAGGGGAAAAAACAATGCTTTCTTGAATAATGTAATTTAAACCTATTTGTGAACTTTCGTTAATACATAAATACATGAACAAACAATGAGCATTTGTTTTTTTTATATGATAATTATTGATTTGTATTCATTTACGTTGATAAAAATGCAATTATTCAGGCTAATTCACAATGCATTAACAAAAAATATTGGGGAAAAATAGTTCAGTGAGTTATGAAATAAACATTAATATTAATAAATCATGTAGAACTATAAGTCATACTGAATTAATGTTAAATTAAACTGTAAAAGGTTACAGGAAACAAACATCTGAAACATTTCTTTAAAACTTTACTGTGATTGTAATATGACGTTGAAGTTGTGAGTTATAGATCTCTTAAAAATATTAAGACCATGACCACCAGGAGGCGTTATAACCCTTTTTCTGTTCAAAGCAAATGACAATGGTTGTCTTATACTGGAGACTGGATTTAATTAAACAAGTACTGTAAATTAACAACAGAACATCTAGAACAAACTAGGAGTCTGTGTATTACAATTTATTTATTTCAATATATTTATTTTTGAGGTTTTACAGCTCAGACCAGCTTTTGTTGTGTCAGTAAGAGGTAAACAAGGGAAAGGTGTCCACGAAGTTCAAAGTGAAGTTTGCGCTCCGCCCATCTCCTGTGGGCTTCAGGAGCGCGTGAATAACACCACATCTCCAGCGCGCGCCAAACAAACCGTGCGCATTTCAAACTTTCAGTTTTAACACTTTCGGAGGAGTAAACGGACTCTTTATCTTGGTATATGTCGTAAAGACTCAGCCATGAGCATATCAAAGTCTAAAATTAAAAAACTCTTTGGAAAGTCAAAGTCCTTTGATAAGGAAAGCAAGGATGCTGACAGGACTGAGGGTGAGTGGGGCACTTCACCAGAAGACGACCAAGCGAGTATCAGAGGTTCGGTCATGACTTTACCTTCGAGCCCTGGAGATGTCACATCATTCCTGGACTCACTGGCCGCCAGCCCCAGCCAGAAGAAGAAGAAACGCTTCCCGACCTGGAGGTCGAAAAATAGGAATAAAGACAAGGAGTTTCTCAGTAGTACCGCAGAACTGTTCAAGCCCAGGTGAGTGATATGAGCAGTCCTTTCTTGTGCTCTTTCGCGAATCTGTGAATGAACACCATATGCTGCCATCTCTCCTTATTTCCACACTCACTGATATTAGTTACTCTTTTACTTTGTCAGACTGAGACCATCTTACACCAACTAAGGCGTTTTTTTATAATGGTGTTTAATTTAAATGTTATTTATGAATGGGTAAGAATTTAGGGTAGGGTATGGTTACTTTCTTTAATAAGTCATTAACAAAACGGTCAGCTAATCTATGCTATATGCTATATATAACTTTGATTGGTGTATTCATATCTTAATTTGTGTGAATCTCAAAACTTGTTAAGAACAGTCATATTTCAGCTGACACTAAAAGGAAATAAGTAATGTTTTGCATGACGATAATGCCATACTGCAGCATTATTCATAAATGAAACATTATTTGAATCATTACAATTAAGCTCCTCCTTCCTCGCGACCTGAGAAGACTTTGAGAAATATAAATATAAATCAGTCATAAAAGTCATCTTTTTGAAACTGAAATCTGAATGGTAGATAAATAAGCTTATTAGAATAGGACAATATTTGTCTGAGATGCAACTATTTGAAAATTGGGATGCAAAAAACAAAATCAAAATATTAGAAAAATCGCCTTTTAAAGTTGTCAAAATAAAGTTCTGCCATGCATATTACTGATCAAAAATTAATAATATATTTACATTAGGAAATGTACAAAATTCAATGCAATGTATTGTTGGTTATTGCTACAAAAATACTTGTACTATATATGACTGGTTTTAGTGGTCTACAGTCACATATATACGTGTGTGTGTGTGTGTGTGTGTGTGTGTGTGTGTGTAATTATGGCCAGAATTATTGACATACTTGGAAAATATAAACAAAGAACCCTGTGAAAATAAATCTGCATTGTTAATCCTGATCTTTAATTCAAAGTATTCACAAAAACCTAACCTTTCATTGAAGTAAAACAATTGAAAATGGGGGGTGGAATTTTCTCAAATCCACACTGACCACAAAAACATATGCTCCTTTTTTGTCTTTTAACAAAATAACACACAAAATATTTATAAGAGTATACTAAAAATCATTCTGAAAATACAGAAATGTTCGAAATTACAAATAAATATGCACAAATAAATATTCCTAAACATATAGTGGGCTGTCATGTTGTATGTGTATAGTTGCATAGTGGAGACAATGGTAGGACATCCTGTACATATTTTAGGACTGTATACCATAACACAATGGAAAGATAGTGTGTCTTTGGTTTGAGCTTCCACAACTTTTGCATCTGTATTGAGCTGATCAGCCTGTGTGACTCTGAGTTTTGTGTTCAGATGTGCTATATCACTACTTGCCAAAGACTAGGTACCTTCCACTTAGCCAGTGCTCAATACACTCTTTATTCCTCCCCAAACAATCCCACAATTCCAGCAAGGCTTCGTCTGTGTTGAACAATCAAGGGTTTGGACACAAAAGCAGAATCTGACAAGAATCAGCAGTGTTCATTATAGTCCCACTCTTGATTTATCTTCATCTTGCGTAATCACATTTAAGCTTTGTTTGATTTGATGTAGAGAACATGTTGTTAAATAGACGAACATGCTTCTGTCTTTTCAAGTGAAAAAAAAGATTTTGCTTGACTAGTATCTCTGTCTTATATTTCGATAGCAGGCTTCTTCCTGCACAAGTTGAATGCTCTTTTGGTTTAACTGACTCATGACTCATGAAGTAGTAAGTAAAATAAAGAAATCTTTCATATAATTTTGTGATCTGTTCTTTCCAGATGACACGTTAACAGATGCATAACAACATCCCAGCTAGGTCTCAGAACTTTGGCTAACGTTGTGGCAAGGTTCTTTCAAAGTTATGAACAAATGTTCTTCTAGTAACACTGATAGAATGTTTGTTATCTGGTCTGTTATACTGTTCTCAAAACTGTTGCATAAAAAAACATAATTTATACATCCTTACTAGTTAGGATGTTCATCTGATATTTTTTTGTATTGTTGCTATAGTTTTCAAAAAGTCCAGGAATGTTGAAAAGTTATGCTCCAAAAAAATAATATATGTAAAAATAATTAATATATATAATTAATAATTAATATTAATAATATTAATATAAATAATATTAAGTTTTAAAAAACATTAAACCCTACTATATCACTATCAAATATTTGATATTTGTTTCTGTACATGTGACATGCCAATGCTAATAACATTTTCCACTACACTGACTTCTCAAGAAGACTTGATACATGGTCATATGATTAACAAAGTAATACTTTGCATCACTGCAGGAAGTAGAAACGGGTTCAGTTGGATGGACAACTTTGAGTCACCAGACTAAACACTTTATAATTTGTTTTCAGTTGCATTTGTCACAGAACCTGTTTAATCCAAGAAAAGTTTGTTTTGGATTTGATCTTAAATAAGCATGCTGATATAAATGTCACCTTAATTTCATTACAGATGATGTAAGAGAGAATTTGATTTGATTATAGATTACAACGTGCATCATTTTTTAAAGGCGAATATTAAAGAAAGTAAAGCCATCTCTGACTACAGATGAAGACGACTGATGAGAATTTCCTGCTACAGACAAGACTCACAGCCTTCAGAACTAAGAGTAGGCTATTACAGTATTTACAAAACACGCATGTTGTCCACACATATGTCTATTTATGGAGACAGTTATATTTATTACACCGAATATACAAAGTGACATATGACTCATTTACTGATGAATCAGCCAATTTGCTCAGTTAATGTTAATGTATCTAACATTAAGTCAGTGGTTGTTGTGTACAAACAGAACACTTCTGTCTTTAGGTTTTAGGCAACAAAGTAGGCTACAACACACATTTCTAATCTTCCAAACACTAAATGAACTAAAAGGCTCTGAATAACAGTGTGGAAGGTTTAGGATCATCTGTAAAACAGGAGCAAATTACATACATGTAATGAAAAACACATATATACATTCACAGTTGGCAAAACTAAGTGTTTGAGAATGTAAAGTGGCTCACAGCAGGTTCATAAGCCTTTTAAGGCTATTAAAAAATCAAGCCAAACGCTTAATGATCACTGTGTGGAAACACTGATCAGTTGGAAATGCCTCTAGGCAGGGCGTGTGTGTGTGTTTGTTGCAGGCAGGTGGGGGTTGAGAAATATCCAGCTCTTCATAATGATGACTGATATTGCTAGAAGCTTTGTTGACATGACAGAAACATGTTAAGAGTTTACTATATTAGTGACGACAACTCTTAGATGCCTAGTGTTTTTATAGAGAGGTGATGTTTGCTATTCCCTAAACCTACACCTGATTATCACACAAATTGGCAAGTTCAGATGCCCTTGCAAGTCTGTTTCTCTATATTTGTGAGGCCTTCTAAAACTGTAGGCCCTCGCAAGTAAAGCCAAACCTGCACAGTGTGTTTGGTTTAAACAAAAATCCTGCTTGAAGGGGGGATCTTGGCAGAGTAATTGTTACCATTGCCAGATTTGTTCTAAAACTGGCATATTAGAAAGCTGTGGAGGAGCAGTGACTCACTGTGGTCGGCAAACATCTGGATGTGCAACACTGAACGGTTTTGTAAAGCAGAAATAAAAGTGATTTGTTTCACTCAGAAAACTCTGCCGTTTATTTCGCTATATTTGCCCATTGTTTTAAAGGTTGTCTTTAATGATACAATCTTTTTTGCCTGAAGCACCTATGTGTTTGTATTGTATTGAGTTGACACACTTCAGGGTTTCTTTCTGGATTTGGCATGATAAATGACTCCGCTTTCTGCTTTAAATTTGCTGCTTCCATGGCAACATAAAAAAATAAACAACACACCATAGTGCTGACTTTTTATTTTTTATTTATTTTTTTAATGCATTACTGGTAACACTTTACAATAAAGTTATTAATATACTTGAAAATTTTTAATTAAATTAGTTTAAAATATATTAGCTAATGTTACTTCATTCAATAAAAATCTTAAATGTATCAATATATATAGAAATAGACTTATGATTAATAAATACTGTAAAAAGTAATGTACAGTGGGGACGGAAAGTATTCAGACCCCCTTACATTTTTCACTCTTTGTTATATTGCAGCCATTTGTTAAAATAATTTAAATTCATTTTTTTTCCTCATTAATGTGCACACAGCACCCCATATTGACAGAAAAACACAGAATTGTTGAAATTTTTGCAAATTTATTAAAAAAGAAAAACTGAAAGTTTGAGCTCCAGAGATGTAGTCGGGCGATGGGAGAAAGTTGTAGGAAGTTAAACCATCACTGCAGCCCTCCGCCAGTCGGGGCTTATGGCAGAGTGGCCCGACAGAAGCCTCTCCTCAGTGTAAGACACATGAAAGCCTGCATGGAGTTTGCTAAAAAACACCTAAAGGACTCCAAGATGGTGGTAATAAGATTCTCTGGTCTGATGAGAACAAGATAGAACTTTTTGGCCTTTATTTCTAAGCAGTGTGTGGAGAAAACCAGGCCCTGCTCATCACCTGTCCAATACAGTCCCAGCAGTGAAGCATGGTGCTGGCAGCATCATTTCAGCTGCAGGGACAGGACGACTGGTTGCAATGGAGGGAAAGATGAATGCGTCCAAGTACAGGGATATCCTGGACCAAAACCTTCTCCAGAGTGCTCAGGACCTTAGACTGGGCCGGTTTACCTTCCAACAAGACAATAATCCTAAGCACACAGCTAAAGTAACGAAGGAGTGGCTTCACAACAACTCTGTGACTGTTCTTGAAAGGCCCAGCCAGAGCCCTGACTTAAACCCAGTTGAGCATCTC
>JAUCNO010000279.1:12422436-12452417 GCA_032353835.1 Enteromius viviparus | reverse complement strand
CAAAAGGGTGCTTCTACTAAATACTGAGCAAAGGGTCTGAATACTTAGGACCATGTGATATTTCAGTTTTTCTTTTTGAATAAATCTGCAACAAATCTGTATTTTTCTGTCAATATGGGGTGCTGTGTGTACTTTCATGAGGGGAAAAAAATAACTTAAATTATTTTAGCAAATGGCTGCAATATAACAAAGAGTGAAACATCTAAGAGGGTCTGAATACCTTCCGTACCCACTGTACATTATGTCATGTCATTTACTTATTTATTTGTTACAGGATTACACACTCTAAGAAAAAGGCACCTGTTCAAAATATGTACACTTTTGGTACTAATATGTACATTTAATACATATCAAATAAGGTACTAAAGTGTACGCTTTGAGTTACTGGGCCGTTGACAGCTTTTGTACCTTTTTCTAAGATGATAAAATATTACCTTTTTTTTTTTTTGAGGAAAAAGCGTACAAAAAGGATTTCACTTACATTGTTGTTTTGTTGCCATTCTACTGACAATGAAATAGTTAACGTTTCGATCATCACAGACCACCAGTTCTTAACCTCTGGTATCTGTACATTTGTAATAAATTGGGGAAAAGTGCTGGAGGGTTTCTATGTTGACTTTCACCCCTCTTTTTGTCTGAAAAGCTCTTTGTCTTGAGCTGCTCTGCATGTTCCTAGAAGCACAGACTCATGCTGCAGGAATGTGTAAAGAGTGATTGGGAAATGACCCAGTGAGCAAGATAAAACAGAAGCTGATCGCTCCTCCACACTGCAGTTTAAATAATAATAATAATGCTTCTTTGTATATTTGTACACGTCTGTCTGATCATAGGCTGTGAGTTAATAAAGGTTCCTAATATAACCAGGGAAACCAGTTCTGAAGTTTTTTTTTATACTTTAAATACAGTTTATTATATTCCCTGTGACCTTCAAGGGGAATTACTAAAAATCTCATTTGTCAGCACCTTTTGTAATAGCAATAATAATAAAGGAGGGCTTAAAAGCTGGAAGTTATTATCTCTAACCTCAGCGGGCGACAGTTGACACTGTTAATGTTGTTTGCAAGACGTGAGAAAACACCTTTGTAAGCTCGGTTGTAATGATGCACCTTTTTATTGTCTGACATATCATTGATGTTAAGTTCTAACTTGGTCATATTTCTTTATGATTTGTAAATTATGCTTTTGCTATTGCAGGTTTTTGTGGTAACTTGCTACTGATATTTTAATCTTTAATTTCTTCCCTTATCATGCATATTTTTGTCTTATCTTAAGGCGAATATAAGGTTTCAGAAATTAAAAGACTGACACATAACTAGGCTCTGTTTAGAGGAGTTACATGATCACTAAGAGATGTTTCAACCAGCCCAGACACATCTCACAGAAATTACTGAATAAAGCCTCTAGTTGTTAAAGGCTTGAATTGTGTTCAGCTCTAGGGGCAGGACCCCATGGGGTTGAAACATAAAAATGTAAATTCAAATCAAAAGTTTTTTTATTTTTTTTATTTTATGAAGTAAAACTGTAGTGACGATTATCTGGCAGCTTCACTTCAATCCAATCAAGGACTGACTACTACTATTCACAATGACTTAAATATCTATTTAAGAATGTTAGAAATGCAGTGCATTTCAGTGAAAAGCTAATTATAGGCTAGTAATTTAATAGTCTCTACGATAATAAATCAACAGCTTTATTAAAAGATGTGTAACCTTACTGTCATAATGTGAAGATGAGAATTTAATCTGGCAGTCCTATACTGTAAATACATCACAAACTATATTTAATAAATCAGTGATTAAAGGTTGATAAAAAATAATACTAAAAATACTCCTAATGCTAATCTCAGTGAAGATGTTATTCTAGGTTTCCCAAAAGAACCTTAGTTTGAATACCATTTTAATAATCTAATGAATTTATGGAATTAAAATTTTGAATATAGTGGTTCTTGATGGAACCGATGATGCCACTTAAAGAACCATTGTTTTTAAGAGCATATCCAAGGTGGAAAGATGTTTAGTTTGTTTTATATCTCTTAGTTAAACTAAGCTATAAACCAAAATAAATTGTTGTTTTCCGTGTTCTGAATGTATTTGGCAAGAATGTTGGCACTGTATGCATTTCAGAGGCTTTCCAAAACACCTGAGAGAAAATACTTCTGTTTAAAGTAAGAAATGTCTGTCATTTGATTCTCAGATTCATTGTATTGCATTGTACACAGTTTGCATTAAATTAGGGTTGTTTGGGGATATCTAACCCAGATCCTGAGGGCATTCATCACGCAATGAATAAAAAAACAAAAACTGAAACATTCTAAAAGACACATAATCCCAGGGAGATGAGGGCAGACACAGAAGGACGTGTGTTAACAGGAAAGACACTGAAAGGAATTAGCTTGCAAGGCTTAGGAACTCAAACTATACATGCATCTGACATAGTTCAGGCTACTGAGTGTTTTTTTATACTGCGTGTATGTGAGAGGATTAGTAAGCTAGCAGTATGACTTTCTTTAAAACTGTGATAGAAAAAACAAGACTGACTGTGGTTTTTGTTCTGCGTGTATGTGAGAGGATTAGTGAGGTAACAAAATGACTTTCTTTAAAGCTATGATGTCAAATAAAAGAGGTCAGAATATCACTGTTAAACAAACTAGGAGTTGCAATTTCAAGTACCTTGAAGTGCCATATAAATGCACACGCAATGGTATGTGATTATGTCATAGGTTCCCTCACAGCACAGTCATTAACTGTAGTTTTATCATTAATATTACACATCAATTCACCTTTAAACTCATTCATCTTATCACTCCTTAACGAGAGACCTAAACCTACTACATATATTCCAGTTTTATCAATGAAATGATCAAAGTATAGTCATGGCAAAAAATATCAGCATCCTTGGTAAATGTGATCAAAGAAGGCTTCGAAAATTAATCTGCATTCTTAATCTTTTTGATCTTTTATTTAAAAAATCAAACCTGTCGTTTGATAATAAGAATTTAAAATGGGGGATTTATCATTATGAAATAAAAGTTTTTCACTAATACTTATTGGTCACTATAAATGGCACCCTTTTGTTCAATACTTTATAAAACCAGTTGCCAATTTTCTCCTAAAATGCTTCATGATGTTAGAACACACCTGACTAATGATCAGAGACCAATCCTTCATCTAGAATCACTCCAGACCCTTCAGAATACCAGCTCCATGTTGCTGCTTCTTCTCTTTAGTTGACCTCAATCATTTTCTAGAGATCAGGTCAGAGGACTGCAGTGGCCAGAAGAAGCTTGGTTTTGTGCTCAGTGACCCATTTTTGTGTTGTTTTTGAAGTTTGTGTTTGAATTATTATATGGTTGGAAGATCCATGGCCCATTATAATATTTCCTACAAAGTCAGTCACTTATTGATTTATTTTTTCGGTTGGTATTTGATAGAATCAACAAGGTTGTGTGTCTAAACAATATATTTCATTGTACGCATGGTGTTCCATTATCCTTCTGTTCACCTTACCCATCTTGAGTGTTTGCTGCTGAAAACCAAATTTTTTAGTTTCGTCTGTAGTATGTCCCATTTAAAGTTCCAGTCGCATCCTGAATATGCTAGAGTTTATTTTTGAATGAGCGTTTATAATTTTTCTTGAGACCATCCAAAACAACAAATGGTGATTTAAGGTTTTCTGTCCATGAGGCTGTGGTCCTTGGCCTTGTATTAGGATGATAGAGACACATGCCCTCTTCCAGGCAGTTTCATAACATTTTATGCTGATTGGAAATTCTTAGTTATTGCCCTGATGGTAGAAATATATTCTTTTTTTTATTATTATTGTGCTGTATGATTAAGGGAATTTGGGCTTTGTTTTCCCTACTATTTATATCTCAGGAAGCCATGGCTGGATAATTTCATGTTCTTAATCACCTTGGAGTGCTCAATTTTGTGAATATGAATGGGAATATTAACCTGGCTTCCGCGACTATTAAGACTATCATAGGAGCTTAGTCAGGCCAAGCTACCTTACTACCCGCCTTCTGGGAGGCGGGCTTAACTTGCGTCCATCAGATGCCTCTGTAAACTACTAGACGAATCTACAACCAATCAGACAACTCATTCCAATGACTTATGCACAGCGTAGGCTATGGGAATATACTTCAGAGATATTTTACTCAAAAAGAATTTCTAGACGTGCCAATAATTGTGTCCAATGTTTATTGGAGAAAAACTTTTTAAATTCTTACTTTCAAATGAAAGGTTAGATTTGTATGATTAAAAAAGAAAAGATCAAAAGGACTAACAATGCAGATTAATTAAAGTCTGCTTTGATCATATTTACCAAGGGTGCCGGCCATGACTGTAGATATGACTAAATATTATAAATATTGTACATATATTATATTTCTTTAAAATAAGTACGTTTAATTATAGAATTTTTTTGTGTAGATCTTTGTGTAGCCTTGGTTTCAGTAAAATCAGGGAAAGGTAATGCTTAAAAATATTTCACCAAATAGTCAAATACATATTTATTGATGTTATATAATGACATTCTCCTCTGTTTCTTCCCTCTTTTTCTCTCTCTCCATTAGAAGTTCTTTGTCACGGTGTTCATTTGTTTGTGATGACAGATGAATCAGTTTACAGTCTATTATGTAAAGAATATCATTGCTTTACATCTGCCACAGTGAAAGTTTACATTTAACAACCCTCTTCGGTCCATTACCACACAAAAATATTCCTGTCACTGGTACAATAATCATTTAAAAAGAAAAATTGATTGAAGTTTTCAAAATAAGGTGTGAAACCGACCAGGCCACATTGTTTTAATACTGTCACCATATTTAGTGTGACCTTTGAGTGTGTGGGTGTGTGTGTGTAAAATGAAATCATCCTGAAAGGTTATTGAAGCTTCAGATCATTCTGTTCAGTGGAAGTCCAAGATAAAACAAGGGTGAGACCTTTTGGTATCATTACTGCTCTTTAAAAACACATAGCATCTCGCATTGTGAATCTAGTGATTCAGAGTCGCCTGTTATGCAACGCTTTAATGTGGTTTTCAAAAAATATTCTTATGTACACTCCTGATGTCATTCAAGAAAATCAACCCCCAGTCTAAAATAGTGTTTAAAGTTTTTGCAGCATACTAAGTGAAATTAACAAAACTTTAATAAAATGTAAAAATGTGTAAAAATAAATGCAATTTTATTATCATCATGTCACCTGTTATCTTTTCATGCATGATTTTTCATATTCTGTATCCTGTATTTCAGGAATACACTGGATGCGTCTGATACTCAGTATGTGATGTGTGTTCTGTTTTATGTGATGAAGGCGTGTGTCTCTGCTAATACTGTGTGCAATAGCTCACCGTCTGCAATTTGTCTCATTCTTTTGTATTCAGTTGTTTAGACATCTGTACCATGATGCCAAAAGATGCATCAGATGAGTCTCTAGTCACATTTTAAAGGAATATCTTAAATCTTTACATTTTAAATGTTTGAAACCTACTTTTTTCTTTTGTGTAACACAAATTAAGTAATAAATAATAGCATTTTGTACATATAATGAATGTTGAATAGGATATGTCATCCAAAACTACAAAAAGAGCAACATTGTCATTTAAATGACTTGAAGCATTGCAGAATATTGCTTTAAAAAAGAGAGTCAAAAATAAGCTGGCATGTGTTTATGTAGTAATTTCATACACAAACATAACAGAAGACATAGAGAACAAAAGGCACACTCTCTCTGATGAATGTAAACATGCACATAAAATGTGGACCTTGTACACAAAGGCATTGGGTTTCATTGTGCGCACACTCACACACGAAAACCTTTTATATACATGACCTGGACACACACACACACACACACACTCTTATCTCACAAGAAACTGATGCAGGGCTGACTATTTTCTATGTCTTTAGGGGGTGGTCAAAAAGCGTGTGGATTTGGGTCAGAATGTTAGTATTATGTAACAGTTAGGTGTGGCTCAAAGCGTTTTTAGTAAGAGAATCTTAGTCGTAGCACAAAGTACCCTTGCTTGCTTGTAAGTACCCTAACCATATCAAATGCATTTTCCTAAAACATGAACCCCTGGATTCACAGACTAGGCTTAAGCTGGTCCCAGACTAAGATGCATGTTTGTGCTGTCTCATCTGAAAATATTCTGTTCTGACATATCTTAAAATATCATTGTTCTGTTTTAAGATGCACACTTGTAATGTTTTCTTCTAAAGCATTTTTTGTAAAAGTTGCAAAAACTACTATTCTGTCATTAATTACTCGCCCTCTTGTCGTTTCAAAAAACGTAAGACCTTCGTTCATCTTTAGAACATTAAATCAGATATTTTTAATGATGTCAAAGAGCTTCTGACCCCCTATAGACAGCAACACAACTGAAATGATCCAGAACCGTAGTAAAAGCATTGGTAAAAAACAGCCCATGTGACAACAGTGGCTTAACTTCACTTTTCCACACTAGGAGAATACTTTTTTGCGCAAAGTACACAAAAATAACAGAATGTAACTCTACAATTCTTCTTCCCTGAGTTACGTCTTTTGTCATTTTAGAGAGTATCACGGCGTAAGCATATGCCTTCTTCTACATGTAAACATCCACAGTTTCCGCACATGCTCGTGCTTTTGCACAGATGTAAACAAGGCTGATTACGTCAAATACGTTGAAGTGTGCGTTTGCGCTGCATTATGATACTCTTTAAAATGGCGGAATATGTAAATCAGGAGTAAATTATGTTATTTTTGTTTTCTTTGCACAAAAAAAGTATTCTCGTAGCATCACTAAAGTGGACTGTTTTACTACGTTTCTGGTTTTGGATCATTTCACTTGTATTGCTGTCTATGGAGGGTCAGATGGCTCTCAGATTTGATCAAAAATATCTTCATTTGTGGTGCAAATATGAACAAAGGTCTTATGGGTTTGGAACGACATGAGGGTGAATAAATGATGACAGAATTATAATTTTTGGGTTAACTAACCCTTTAAATATCTTAATATAACTAAGACCCAGTCTTGGTTTAAGCTAAGCCCCGTTTGTGAAACCGGGCATATGTTCTTTAGTAATAGATTTACAGTCCAAGTTTGATTCTTTTAATGTCCCATTAATATTTTCCCCTAAGTTTCTGAATTATACTAGGTGACCAGAACTGCTTTTACTTCAGCTGGAAGTAATTAATAGTTTTATATATTAGGGACAATTTTCCAAAACAGAATCAACAGAAACAATATGATTATTGTTTCATAAAAACTATTTTGGTTTAAGCTTTGGTAGCTTGGTGCTTTTGTCCTTTTATTAGTTTTATTTCATTTGATATATTTAGCTTTATTTTTTTTATCTCCTTTTTAACTCATTTTAGTAGAATTCAGCTGAAATATTATTTCAGTTCATTGTCAAGAAAACGTTTCTAATTTTTGTTTAGGTTTTCAAAGCACTCAATTTCTATAAAATTTCAGCTTTATGTCAATTACCAATTTGGTTGTTGAGTGCTTCGTAGACATCAGTTGTTATTCACAGAGACTTCATGTGTTTTACTGATAGGCGTGCACATAATCTAGAAGATTTCCAGATATTCAAATATCTGTCATTCATAAAAGCTCTGCCACTCCTGGGTTTATTAAATATTTTATCTACGTGATGAATGATCTCATCTATTATTTGTGACAGGACAAATGCTGACTAGACACATGTGACTTGCTCTGATGTGATTGGGTGGTTCCTGTTTTATTCATTTAGAAGTAAATAACAAAATGTAACTTTTAAGGAGGCGAGAGGATAAACACTTGTGTTCTGATCGTGTGTTTTTATGATAATCAAAATGTTATACTGTATGTGATAGGTCAACACACGTTACGTTATTAGTCACATATATTGGGACACAGGTGAGTCAGGTGAAGATAAGTAACTGTTGATCAGCAATTCCCGTGAAGTGAATCTGAGTCACAGTAACACATTAAAGTATTGACATTTTAAAATTGAATACAACCTGTTTTACATCCACAATCTTAGTTAATCCTGTACAAATTGCTGCTTGACAGAAATTTGACACTGCTTTGTGTCAAGTAAAGAAATGTAAGATTCAGTGAAATGACCACTCATGGATATCTGTGAATGACACAGAAGCTTGAACTAGATATAAGCTTATTTAGATTAAATCTAAAAAGCCACAGGCGTCTCAGGTTGTTTGCTTTAGCATCCATAGCCCTGAGATCATGGCTTCCCTTACTAACTCACATGCCAGATCATGTATTTCTGCTTTTGCCCGGAGGCCTCAAACAGTCAAGAGAGGACTCTCAAGAACTGAAGTTAACCCCTTTTCAGCCTTAGCGAAACAGGATGGACAAATGAACGATTTTTAAATACAATATTCCTGGAAAGTCTAAACCTACTGTAGTTTGTCAGATACTATCAGGCAGGGCTGTTGGATTGTATTAAGAAACCAGAATATCATTAGCCATTTAATGCATGCGACACCCAGACAGTTTAATTCGTGTGAAGTCTTTCAGTTTGATGAGTCAAGCGTGAACACAGGATTGTGGTCAGAGCCACCCAGCTGATCAGACACGCTGCAGGCCCTCGCTTCAGAACCTGTCAAAGAACATTCTTCTCATTTCCCCCGAATGGCATTCAAGTTTTGTTTTCGTGCTGTGAAGAGTCTTTGGGAAGTCTGCGAAGTCGTTAGGAATAAATTTGGTACTTTGCTTTTTTATTCAAATGCTGCATGTTCTGTAAAACATTTACCCACCTCTCTTGTATTTCAAACATTTCATCTTTTGATCTTTTTGTGCATATTGAGTCACAGAAATTGTCCCGCAGAATGACTGTATGGTGATTCCCAAAGCTTTTTTCTGTTCTGGTGTGGTGTGCCATAAATCCTACACAAGATTCATTCAGAAAGTGAAGACAAACACTAAAAAAGAAAGCAACAGCGGACAGCTTAGCAAACCTAATCTAACACTGCTCTCTGGTGGCAACAGGTTGCACAGTAGTTATCTGGAACAAACCCATTTAAATCAGTTTGCACTGAATAGACTGACACTTCACTAAATGGAGAAATCTTTTGTTTGGACAGTTTTGATTTGTATTTTTTATAAAAGTTTCCAAGTGCACACACACACACACAGCAGTAAGCCGTAAACAAACACACACACACACATGCCCACTGTGAACACACACCTGGAGCAGTGGGATGCCATTTTTGCTGCAGCAAAACATTTTAATATTTATTATATTTATATTTCTAAAAACAAATATATTTATATTTCTGTGTAACCTGTGGCACACTTAAAAAAAGTTTATTGTGTTATTATATTTGACTTTTTAGTTAAATCCTGCTAAATACAAAATGAATAAATAAATAAATCAAAGATAAAAAAGGATAATTGTGACTTTTTATTTCACAATTATGACTTTTTGTTCTTGACCATTTCAAGATTGTAATTTTTTTATTTGAACTTTTCTATGAATTGTAAGTTCATATCACGCAAATATGAAAAATAGAAATATACACTCAAAATTGTCCGAATATTTGTGAGATCTTAACTCTCTTTTTTAAATGATGGATACAAGCTTCTATAAATATTTAGTGTACGATTCTTTTAACTGCATTGATCCTTTGAAAAGGATCTGTCAAGATAATGTAGAAAACCTAAATATAAATAAATATAAAACATTATGAACCTTATACAGACCCGTTACGATCTTTTTTACAGTGATACTTTACTTCTCCATTGCAAACTAGGGCATCTGGTAGTCAGTCCTCAGTCAGACTACAGTAACAATTGGCTCTCTGTTCTGCAGGAGTTTTGATCAGGAGAGCATCCAAACAGCGGACTTTGTGATGACAGACACCTGCCCCACCCCTGTCCGCTCTCGCTCTAGTTCCACACTAAGCCTGGATCTAGCATCACTTCAAGATCCATCTTCTCCCAAACGCAAACACAGGAAGGTAGGTGAATATGTTCTGATCTATCTTTATCTGTTTAACTGTGGATCTTGTTTGAAATGGACATCACGCCTTTTTAATCCTTACATAAAATACAGATCTTAAGTTTACATTTACTTTGTCATTTCCTGTTAAGCAAAAAAAACATACTGATCTTAATTACATCACTAAAGTTTACTGTAAGGAAGAGGAAATAGACTGGATTTCCTATGCAGAGACTAATTTGCCTTAGCCTTGGGCAACTGCTGCTCTACTTTCATCAGAGGATCAGATTACAGCAGTCACAGCTCTCTGTATAACAAAGCAAACACTAACAAATGCTGGATATGTCTAAAATATATCTGTCCTTTTTTTTAATTCTTCACGAATGGTTTTTATATAAAAGTCCAATCCTGTGCTCTGTAAACTGTTTCTTGTACATGAAAATACTTCATAGCAATATACGTGTATAACCATTTTGTTTATAACAAAACAAGTTTGATGTTATTAAAATAAGTATGTATCTGGTTATTAATATGTATTTATTATTTACAGATGAACTGATCTGTTTTAGTTCCATTCATGATGTGAAGTCTAGTGAACTTCAGTGTTGTGAACTCCATAACAAGCCTGCAGAGGGCAGCACAGACTGAACAACTGCTTACAATTTAGCACTATCACCGTCTTTAACCGCAATGAACGGAACATTGATACAGTAAAGCTATAATATGGAAATGTAATGGCTATATTAATATGATTTAAACATATTATAATTAAATATGATAAATGCAATATGTGTTAATATATCAATTATAATCATGAAATAGTATACATGTCATCACAAAATCATTTTATAAATGATTAATATCATTATAACTTTTCCTTATACAAATATATACATTTTAACTTCATATTTAGATGTTGCTCATAACCAATAGATCTGAAATGTTGGGTGTCTTTTAGTAAAGATTTCCATAACGACAGTCGACAATATAATTAGACTGTTCAGTTTGACCTTCGGAGTTGACAGAAAACTAAAGTCAAAGTCACACAATGGTTAAGTCAAACAAAGACATCAATAGCAGTCTTAAGGAGGGCTGGCCTTTCTGTTGTCCATAACAAAGCAAACTTCAAGGTTTTATTCCGCTATGGATAAACATATGATTCCAAACAAAGAACACACCTTCCCTTTTTAAAATATATTAGTAATAATGCTTATGGTTTATGTGTCCTGCTATTTAGAAAATGCTATTCAGCAATATATACTTAAATAAATGTAAATTAATTCAGAAGCTATTTTTCGGGATAATCATCCACAATTTACAATGCACACAGAGCAGGACTGTGATCAATCAAACTGTGAAGTTCATGGCTCACACATACTTGGGACTGAACATGCAACTAAATGCAGTAATGATACATAAAAAAATTGATTTATATTTAATATTTATTTTATTATTATATATTTAATTGTACTTACTGTCAGCACTGGTGATATATATATATATAAGTGAAAGATAAAAGTATTGCAATGCAATATTTTATTAAATGTAATCAGTAATTAATTGTTATAGAATTTTTAAATTTTTATTTTTTATACTTAATAATAAAAATATAACTATTATTTGAAAATGTAATGTAACAACACTATTATTAGTTGCATTATTTGGCCTTATTAATGTCCAGTAGTCTGTGGGGAGAGTCACGCTGGATAGAGAGGAAGGGTGTGGCGTTTGGTTGGATGTGGTCGATTTTCATACATTGACTGTGGATGAATAATGTTGTTTCACATTTGAGTTGCACAACAGCTCTTAAGTGAACTGCCTTGCGTGTGGCATAACCTGCAATGCTTCTGGACCGGCGCCACCAAAGTAAACAGAACATGATTTCGACTTCAAAAAGTTTTGACATTTTTCCGGCTCAAGCAGTTTGCGATTGAACAGCAAGACGGTCTGAATATTGATTGTAATCGAGAACCGAGCTGGATTAATGCACGATCTTCTTTTTTATTGCTGTGAACTTTGGACTGCTTACAATGATTTCTGCGTCCTGATTTTGTTGCCTATGTAAAACAATAATAAGAGCGACAAATTCGATCTTTATTTCCAGATGGATAAAATGGTAAGGTGAAAGATATTTTATAATAGGGAAAATATCTGTGTGTTTTTCCGCTGTTTTATGGCGCATTGCTGATTTATTGACTGTGTCTCAAAACATAGTGAGCTGCCTAACGTTACCTGGGCAAGCATGTTTTGGAGTCTCGCATGCGCGCTCAATTTTTCCAAAAGTGCTGTTTGGATCTTAATGTGGGCTGAGCTGAATCGGATCACGCTTTATGATACACAAAGTGCTGTCTAGGTAGGCAGCACTTGTTTTTTTTTAACACCGCCTGTGTCCTAGTTTGGGATAGTTACAGTGATTCCGAGAATCACTTCTTTTGAATAGTGCGTTCGAAAGAGCTGATTCAAAATGATTCAATGATTCTTTACGACGTGGCATGGTGCATTTCTGCTATTAATTGTGCTGCTGAACTCACATACCGGTTTATTTTTGTTTGATATGTTTAGTAGTCCAGTCCCAAAGGAACAGTTTCCCTTTTAATGCCGCTCTGGTCGATCCGATTCAGTTCTTTTGGTAAATGAAACGTCCAGTTATTTTTTTTAACCGAGTCACTAAAATGTGTCGACTCCAAAGAATGACTCGTTCAGGATCCTGTTTATTTTTGTGTAACGTTAGTATGTTTTTGTCCGATTATGTTTTAATGATGTTACTTATTGTAATAAAACATCTCCTCGTCTTATATGTTGCAACGAGGATTAAAAAAGTAATCAACATTAAATGTAGCAGTCAACAAAAATAAAAGTCATTTGCACTGCTCAGCTGAAAACGTTTCTATGCGTGTTGGTTCAGTTAAGAACACCTTCCAGTTCCAGCAGGTTTATGTGTAACATTTGTTCTACTGTAGTATTTAAAGTAACTTTATTTTCGGAAAACCCCCTCGATTCGATCCGATGCACTTCGTTTTGTGGATGAATCGTTTTGTGAATGAACGGATTCTGTAAAAGGTATCGACTCCAAGGAACGAGTCGTTCAGGCATCTCTAAAGTTAGTAGGTGGAGGTAAAGTCAGGGAGGAACGTGTTTCAGAGAGAACTGTTCCGTAGAGAAGATCATTTATTATTAACGGGAATTGGCCAGGTATGAGGTTAGTCATTTTACCTCGGGTGCTCCGAGTTTTTTGTATGCAGATTTTTTTTCATAACGTATAACTGCTGCGGGTGTATGGGATTTATGTTCTTGTCAACGTGGCGCTGCTAATATTTATGTTTATATACCCGAAAGATGGGCCAGATGCCCCTACATTTTATTACTGAAAATTATTTAAATGTATTTCATGACTCTTTTTTCAGCCACTCTTTTTATTTTATTCAGCTTATTTTAAAATAAATGAAAAGTAGAATGTTTAGAATTTTACGTTGTCATTTAAAATTACTGATGCAGTGGTACCAAGTTCTCACATTTTTAAGTAACAGTAACCTTAAATATATTATTTTGTTGGATATATTACATTACTAAGATATAAGAGTAAGGGTTTCAGTTGTACCGTTATGATTCTGAAGGCTAGGCTTTATAATGTCTGATTAGGCTTCTGTGCTGACTTGAATATTCTTTTGAGGTGTTTCCTCTTGTTCTCTGGTGTATTTTTTTGTACATCACTTGTTCTCTGAGTGCTCGCCAAGTCTCAGTGTTAAGATTTTTAAATCAATGGGTTCTCTTTACAGAGGGGACCTGAGACAATTTAAATAATTTCTTCAATAATTGTGTGAGACTGTATTATATTGAATGCTTTAATTTTATAGCTAAGGTTATGCAATTTATAATCTAATTATAATCATGCATAACTGAATTTGAAACAGTATGGTAGCTGTGCGGTCTAGATACAGTCATCCAGGAAGTTCTGTTCACACGTGGGGGAAACAAACATCAGTTACCATAGATACTTTGGTTTTCTGTTGGGTAAATAAAGATAAACATCCAATAACTAAATTGAATAAAGAAGCAAGAATACAGGATAATCTGTTGGGAATACAAATAATGCAGTGACTCTGTAATTATTCTGAATAAGTAAATATTAAATTAATTGTCATAAGATGAAATGCTGAAATAAACTGAACTCTCATTGCTTGTGTATTGCCCTCTGATCTTATTTTACCAAAATCATTTATCATAATTTAGCCAGTCGAATTAAAATTAACAACTAATTTCTGACTGAAATCTGCAACCCCTTTCAAAACAAGTGTTTTATAATAGACATTTGTATTTATTTAGGTTCTCTTACCAGCTTTTCCTTTTCTTGTTGTTCCAGAGTTCTGAGGAGAAGAGTGTTTTAAACCGCATCGGAAGCTTTTTTTCCCGGAAGAAAAAAAGCAGAACCACATCGGATGACAGGGATGAAAATTTGTCACCAGAGGCAAACAGCCCAACGAGGTACTCAGGATCCGATGAGCTGAGACGGTCTCGACACAGAGAGTTCGATGATTCAGTGTTTGGGCCGGAGAATAGAAGTCCCAGTGTGTGTAGCGTAGCTTCCATTGTTGCAGATGGAGGAGACTTGCCTTTTGCAGACAGCGGCAGTAGCGGACGAGGGAGTGTAAAAGAGGTGGAAGTGTTCAAGGTGAGCAAGGCTGAAACCTCCAGCGACAAGAAGACAGAGAATCTGGTGAAGGAGGTGAACAGGAAGCTGAAGGTGTACCTGGAGGAGACAACAGATACAACAACAAAAAAATGTGCAGACGCCCCTATACACACCCTTGACACGCCAAAGTCCCCTGCAGTCTCAAGCGGGACGGAGAGCAAAAAGACAGTTTTGAAAACCACCATCACAGGCGGTGGGAATTACACAGCATTGGTTGGGGTGACTCTGGGGTCCCAGTCTAGAAACGCATCATCCTCTGATATTCAGCCTGGAGAACCGACGGAAACAGAAAGCATGGGGAAGAAAAACAACGGCAAACGAAAATCACGTAAAATAAGCAATCAAGAAAGCAGTAGTGAGCTTGCCCCAACGAACACCACTTCCCCTGAGGCAGAGGAGAGGTCAGTGCAATCATCTCCCTCACCTGGTCAGGTACACAGAGCCGTGTGGGCGGAAACACACCTGACAGAGGAGAGCGAGAGCTCTATTACTGACTCGCCCTCTTCTACAGAACCTGCTTCGGCCAGCCCAGCCGAGAGTTATTCTGCCCTCAGTGCAGCTCCTAGCAACACTCCCGCTCCTTCTCGAACTGCAGAGCAAGCCGTCTTCACCTTACATGCTTCAAAAGACAGCACTGAACCACCAAAGGAAGAAACTCAAGACAGCATTGTTCCAAAACACCAACATGCTGAGAGCAATGAAGAGATAAGGAGAAGCTTGAAACTGTCGCAGAGTGAGAAAGTCTTTGCTAAAAGAGTGTTTGTTGGTTCTCAATCAAGCCTAGACGGGGACGAACAGGCTGACACAGAGACTCAAAGTGAGACTAATTTGGATATAACGCAGAATGTACAGCAGGTTAAGGTGAAAATGTAAGTACTCCTGTGTTGTGTGTCTGTGTTGGGTTACTGAGCAGCGAGGCCTTTGTTTAGTCTGTACAGTGCAGATTACTATGTGCAATATGATACTTGGGTTCCCATGATTTTGAGTATGAGATGAACAATGACTCTAAGATCTTTCCGTAGATTTAGGTTTCTGTTGTGTGTATATAGTAAGATTTTTAAAATACAGTAAAAACTACATTTGTGAAATATCAAATGCGGTTTGGATCTTAACATCAAAGCCAAATGTTCACTAGCCATTCAACATCACGTGATCCTTTAGAGTTAAGCTTAAGTTAAAAATTTATAATTGTATAAAAAATTTAAAACATACACGTTGAAAACCTTTGGGCACCATAATATTTTGTGGAAACCAAGATACATGGAAGATTAGATCTAAGCAGAAATAAGGGTTGGCTAATGTTTAAAACTTAAAGCTGTCTCAATGTATTATGATTTGATTATATCGTTGATCATCATATCATCATGTACAGCTGTGCTTAAATTTAATTTCCACCTGTACAGTGGAAAGTAAGTGAGCACTTAAGTTTTTATAGCTTTTGATTACGTTATTTGCTTTTGTATGATTTAATTTTTACTTAGCATAGAATGAATTTACCTGAAAAATTCTGTGCAAGTTCACGTGTGATTAATCAGCTCTTTTTAGCTGAGTAATCTATAAAGTCTACACAATTAATTGATATGTCATGGTTAAAAGTTTAGGCAGTTTAAATCATGGGCAGTGATGATGTCAAGATTAGAAATGTGACCAAACATGTTCATAAGAAGTGATCTGTAATAATTTGAGCTCTTCAATAGAAAATATGCATCTATTGGATGGTTTGCCAATGAGATGTCTGTTTTTTTTCACGCCTGAAGAATTCAAATTATTTCTTATTAATGTGATGCATGCTGTTGAAAGCATATGAATGCATAGATCCTCCCGTTCTTGTCTCTTAACATTGTTGTTGCTTTTATGTCTCTCCACAGATTACCAAACCCCAAAAGTGTGACTGTCAAGCAGTCTAATCGACAGACAAACGAGTCAGAAGGAGATTGTGCTGTTTTTCTTCAAGAGCAACCTCTTGATGAGGATGTAGACAGCCTCTTTGAACTTTCAACAGAAAACAGAGACGCTACAGACTTTGGGCAGGAATTTGATTTCCCAGAAATGCCAATTAATAAAGTTACATTGAACACTGTGATGAGCAGTCATCAAAACTCATCTATGCCATCCAAACGTACGGAAAGAACCACCAGTGGACCAAATGGGGGAATTAAAGCAAAGAGCCCTCCACCACAAGTTGCCCCTAAAACAAAATCTGTAATGTCTCGCATTAAAAGCCTCTCTGAGGCATCAAAGATAGAAGCGCCTCCGGTAAGGAGGATTTCGCAGAAGCAGACTGATCAAAAAGGGATTAAATCTCCAACAGAAAAGGACCAATCTGTTACACTTAATAAACCAAATGAAATCAAGACAGGAATTCCCAAGAAAGCCACACCAGAGGTTCAAACAAAACCAAAGAAAGTGCTGGAGGTTGTTACAGTGTATAGTGTTTCTACAGAAGTTGAAAGACAGATGTCCACTAAACGTCAGAATGAGGCAACAATAAGCCCAGAGTGGAAAATGTCACCGACTAAGAAACTGGAAGAAAAGGATGTTGTGGATGCATCACTAATGACAAAAACATCTCAACCCACTAAAGAACAGGTCACACTTTCAAAGACTAAAAGAGAAAGAAGCAAAGAACTAAAACATTCCCTGTCTGCGGATAAATCCCCATCTTCCCCATCCTCCCCATCTCCTTTGGAGAATTCTGGTTCAACAAAACATAACACTGAATTCAAAACATTTAAAGATATCCAAAAGTCCAAAACACCACCGACAGTTGCCACTGACAGAAGTCCAACATCAAAGAGTAGTTTTTCCTATTCAAGGAGTAAATTCAAATCAGGTGACACTGGCAACAAAACCGAGACTAAACTTTCTTCCTCAGCGCCTGGCACAGACCAGTCAGAAAAGGAGAAGCCAGCAAACGAAACCCAGCTGAGCGGGCCAAAGAGTCCAAAAAAATTCATGACTGATGTGTCACCAACAGGAAGGAAGCTGCCTCGAACAACACCATTGAGCCCTCAGAAACAGCCCTCAGATGGAGAAGTTGCCCGCGGAGAGAGTGAATCACATGAAGCAGCCTCGCTGCCACTTACAAAGCCAGAGAGAAATGAGTCATCACTGGTTAACGGTCCTGTTGCTGATGGCAAATTTTCCAAATGTGATCAAGCCGCTGGGAATGCTGTGGTCAGGGTATCGCCAGAGCTCAAATTAAAAAGCCCTGTTAAGGAGGTGGATGATATACTGGTAGCAGCTCCACATCTCAAAAGTCCCACTAAGCTCAAACCCAGGAAAGATTTTAGAAAGGCTGAGTCAACTGCAGCTTCAAAAACAGACAAAGGTGAGAAAACAACTAATTTGCCTGTCACACCCACAGCAGCTATAAAATCAAGTAGAAATGACAAGGTAGAAAATATTTTGAAGCAATCAAAACCTATTTCTGAAAGTGAAAATTGTGATGCTGCAGAGACCAAAGTCACACCAGATCTGTCACTTTCAGAAAACGGTTACTTACAATCCAATCGACGGCCAGAATCAAATCTATCAATTTCATCAGACAGACATGCGCAAGTTGCATCAGATAAAGATCCAGATGTTACTAAGACAGTTGAAGTTGCCACAACATCCAAGATGGCTAAACAATCAAAAGCTTCTTCCGAAACAAATGATGAGAAATCTGGTGCTGCTAAGAAGGTCATGCTGGAAGTGTCTTCAGGAACGAAAGCTTCGAACTCAGAAAAGCAGACAGATTCAGATCTACCGGTTTCACCAAACCTACATGTCCAGGATGTACCAAATAAGCAGTCAGTCAAAGAAAAGCCATTTACTGAGTTCAAGAAAGAGAAATGTGGCCTTACCAAGGAAAATAAAATTTCCTCAATACCTGAGATGGACCAATCCAGAACCAGTGATCTGAGCACTCAAAATATTAGTAAACAATCAAAAGCCACTTCTGAAATGAAGGGTGAAAAATTTGGTGCTGCTGAAAACACAGTAAAATTAGACGTGTCGCATTCAGAAGAACAAATTTTGCAGTCCATTAAACCACAGACTGAATCAAATGTACCAAATTCATCAGAGTCACATGTCCAAAGTACGCCAGATAAGCAGTCAGATATTGACCCAGACAAGGATCTTGCATTCAAGAAAGAGACATGTTCCCTGTCAAAGGCAGATGAAATACCCAAAATACCCAAGACAGCTAAACAACCAAAAGCATCTTTTGAAACGAAGAGTGAAAAATATGGGGCTACTGAAACCAAAGTAAAACTAGACATGTTGCTTTCAGAAAAGAGGGATTCACTCTCAGGAAAACAACAGAAAGAGTCTGATATACCAGCTTCAGCAGAATCACATGTGCAACTTGTATCAAATGAGCTACCAGATGTTGTCAAAGAGAAGTCCCATGCTGGGATTGAGACAACCAGTCATCTGAGTGGTCAACATACAGAGAAGCCTCGCTCTTCCCAGGAACAAATCAGTCAAGTAATTTCAGAGGACTTATCTGAAACAACCCAGAAAACTGAGACCAAAAAGCACAGTGTTGAAAATGCTGTGAATTCAGATTTAAAACAACCAAAAACAACACCAAAACTCGGTGAAAGGGTTAAAAGTGAAGAAGAGAGTGTCAAACAAAAAGTATTAGAGAAGGAACTGGTTCTGTCTGGAGACTCGCATAAAACAAACTCTGAGTGTGTCAAACTAAATGAATTAAATACTTTGAAGCAAGTTGAAAAGACACCAGTAGCAGTGATCACTGCTCCACAGGCTGCTTCTGAACCCATCCGAAAAGGTGATCAGACTTTAGATCAGCAACCTGCATCAGTTAAAATAACAGATAGACTGGCTTCCAATTTGGACAGGAAGAGTGAAGTCCAAATTAAAAATACAGAGTCCAACCTGAAAGTCAGGGATCTTACAAAGCCTTGTGATAAAATAAGAGCTACAAACTTACAAAAACCGAAACCACAGACTGAACAAAGTGTTCTTCAGTTTACTTCTCAGAATCTTCCTTTGGACCACAAAAACCTCTCACAAAATAGCAAGGCCCCATCTAGTTGGTTGGATGTGGACCGAAGTTTTGAAAAGAAGAAAACAGAGAGACGTTTGGATTGTTCTGCAAGTGATGACAATCAGCTTGACACTTCGGATGACTTTGATAATTTCATTCGTAACATCAAAGAGAACTGCTCCCCTTTCTCTTTACCACCAAGAAAACATGGGCAGAACAAAATGCCATCACCTCCTTTTGCCATGCCTGCCATTAAAGAAGATCACTTTGAGAAGGTATTTGACCCTGAACAGTTCCAGTTTGGGACAAGAAAAACTGCAGGACCGAAAGACCCCTCTCCAGCCATGATGATCAAGAAGAAAAATGAAGAGACAAAAAACAAAACACTGTCCAAGCGTTCTGAGGACAGCCTTCTTTATAAAAGTCTCTCGTCTAGACGGGAACAAGACAAGGCTAAAAACGTCACATTCACCGAGGAGAAAGCTAATGGAGAAAAACAGAACACCGAGGGCTCTGAAAAAGTGTCCTCAAGATTGGAAAGAATGTCAATCATCTCAAATCTTGTGAACTCTCCAAACACAGCAAGAAAAGCCCGAACTGAACCAAGCTCTCTTATTAGTAGCCTTCAGTCACCCATAACGCCACCACCAGAGGTATCAACCTCAGGAGATCAAAAGGACATACTGCTGTCCCATGCTGCAAAAGAGGGCCTTGGTGATTTTGGCAGTATAAATGCAGGACCTGGGGATTCAGTAAAGAGCCCATCCACACCTCCATCTCTTCCAAGTTTCTCAGAAGTCAAGCTGTCTGACTTTTTGGAAAAGTACAAGAATAAGGGGAAAGAAGCTAACACCATGAGCCAGCCAAGGCCCGACACTGGCTCTGTCCCTGCTTTGGATTTGAATCTCACTTCCAATAAATTTAACTCAAGCATGGGAATGCAAGGCATATCAGGAGTAACATCTCCATCCAGCAGCATTCAGCAGATTCCACTGCCCACACCCATCAGTCTCTCACCAACATACCCAGAGGTAAGATGTCAAAGAGGACAAGATGCAAAATTCACGTTTACATGGCGTTTGAATATAATTCGGTCTTAGCAGTGTGCGGACCGAGCCGCCCTACCATGATAAAACTCCATTCACTCTTTTTTTCATCTCCAAATAATTTATACACATTTAATTTTCTGAGTAGTATCACGTCTAATGTTCAAGTCCTGTCTGCCGCCATTGACATACTGTCCCGTATTAGCATTGTATTTCTGTCCTGAGGTAGTTGTTCGCTGTCTTTGTGGTCAAGCAGCTGTAGTTACAGCAATGTCTTGTAAGCAATGCAGGTGTTTTGTAGCTGGATTTAAAAGTGAACATGAGTGCCTTCGTTTTCTCCTGACATAAGGATTGGTTTTGCTTTTGATGGTAATACATACAAGACAGTAAAGAGAGGTGTAGTGAGCAATAGCTCATTATTATTTAAAGAGGCATGCACTGAAATGAACACAGCTGTTTTTGACAAAGTAAAAAGGAGGTTATTAAACACACTCAATGAGGAATATTTTGCAGACATTTCATGAAGACTCTGAAGAATCACACCAACTTGTGAAAAACAGACTATAATACCAAATGTCCATTGCTTCATAAAATCTCTTATGAGTAATAAAAATAAATTAGGCAACAGCTAGTGTAATCCATATTAATATAAAACTTAATTCTACACCAACTTTAGTCATTGTAGTCATTTTTGTCAAGAAATATCTCATAAGCCACCAAAGTACTGTAGGTCTTTAAACATTTTTTTACATTGGGAAACGTTGGCTTAATGTGTACAAAAACCTTTATGGTTTTTTCACAGGGCTGTAGGGAAGTCTTGCTTCACCTTTGAAACTGCTTATGTTGTCTGTACCTGCCTGGTCCTTTACCAGTGGAAATATTGTCAGTCTTGTCTTTAAGACACAAGAGGAATGTTAAGGCCTCTAGGCTTCAGTTTGTTTTTATAGGTACCACAGATCATACTATGGTTGTGCTGCACTGTACTTGAACAAAAGGTCCACTCAGTGTCTCAAAGTAATTTTGAAATTATCATCAACGTTCATGTTAAAAAGTTTATAATGAAAATAATGTTTAACTTGAGTTTTTGATTTGCAGACATCAGGTCTCAGAGGCTTTCACAGACGCCCTGGAAAGGTATTGCAAAACTTTATGCAAAATTGATCATAATTTATAGTAATTTACCACACATTCATTTAGTATACATTCAGCACAGACAGTTTACTGTTACTTTCCGGTTCATGATCCACTTTTACAGTGCCTCAAACAAGAAAAGAAACATACTTTTTTACACATTACACATTTATGAAAAGTGTTTCAATATTGCTTGCAGATTGTGATATACCAACAGCCTCAGTTTGGAGGAGAGGCATACGAGGTGTTCAGAGACATAGAGGATGCAACCTCCCTAAATCTCTCTCCACTTATTTCAATAAAGGTCGTTAGAGGATGGTAAGACCAGTCATTTCCTTCTTTTTTTGTGACAAATCCATTTTACAATTTAAAGAGCTAGGTTACTAATGAATGTTTGTTTTGTCCTGTTAGCTGGCTGCTGTATGAAAAGCCGGGCTTTCAGGGCCGGTCCATTGCTCTGGAGGAGGGGCCTGCAGAGATAACAAATGAGTGGGCGGAGACAGAGCCCAGTGAGGAAGTGGGGCCCAACGGTCTGCCACTCCCAACCACACCCATGGTTATTGGCTCCATTAGACTTGCATTAAGGGTGAGTCAAAAATCGTGAGTCACATGGATCAGCGCTTGACCTTGGTACTCTAATCAAGCAGACAAAATACTCATAGAATCTTTTAAATGCAAAATAAATAAATAAATAAAATGCCTTATCATCTAACCGCTAGCTTACATGCTTTGATCTTTGATAACTTGCTCTGGTACTGTTCTCTTAGGACTACAGCACACCAAAAATCGACCTGTTCACAGAGCTGAATGGGATGGGCCGAATTTCTTCGTTCTGCGATGACACCATAGAGACCTGTTCATTTGGTATTCCTCAGAGTACTGGATCCATTAAGGTTCACAGTGGAGTGTAAGTGAACTTACATAAATGTTTACACCGGATACGGGATTTGATAGTGAAGTGATTTAAAACTTTGTTAACATTATATGTTAACATTTATTTAAAATTCCTCAACCTTTTAATGATGTTTTATGAAACAGTCCAGTAGACTGCATTATTTGGTCAAATATACAGCAACAACAGCTATATTGTGAAATATTATTGCACTTTAAAATAACTGATTTGTGTTAAAGCTGAATTTTCAGCAGCCATTACTCCAGTCTTCAGTTCCATGAGCCTTCAGAGATCAGTTGAATTTGCTAATTTCATGTTCAGCAAACATTTTAATAATCAATGCTAAAAGTTGTTGCTGTGTAGCTTTTTTCATCTGTATCTTGATCCATGTAGTTGAAACATTATAATTGTCTTTACTGTCACTTAAAAAAATCTTACCGATCCCTTACTTATGATCAGTAGTGCATGGGAGCTAAAATGAGATGTGAAGGACACAAGCCTCATGTTTGTCCTCACTGCATGATCAAGTGGAAAGTTATGAGGGTAAAGCATGTGACCTATGATTGGAGTTGAGAGACTCGGAGAGAGAAAGAGACAGTGTGTCTGTTGGAATGTTGTTTGCTTCTTGTTGCGTGTTGGATGGAGATGGCATTTTCGAAATATTTTTTTTTCCGGCCTTGGCATGTTTGTTCTTTGCCAAAACTTCTAGAAGAATGTTTTTAAATTACAAAATTAAATTGATCTTGTGCCAGGTTGTAAAATACTCTTAGACCTATTCTTACTGTAGTTGTTTGTTTGTAGATGGATGGTCTTTAGTGACCCAGGTTTCCAGGGTCTTTTGGCTGTTCTGGAGGAAGGAGTGTATCCCTGCCCTCAGGACTGGGGCTTTCCCACCCCCTTTGTCGGATCACTGCGGCCCTTGAAAATGGTAATTACGTACCACTCATTCTCACACACTCATTCTATCTCATTCTGGCTTATAACAGTAAGTCTGAACAGAGGTTCATATATAACTGTTTTTTACTTTTCATAGGGAGAAATGAAGGTGGAAAATCCCAATGAAATTAAGGTGAGCTTGTTAAATAACATTGAACACCGCTCACTGAAAAAATCACAAAACGAAAGACTAATTTTACACATTTATTTGGTTAAAGACACTGTGTACAGCTTGAAATTTACAGTACCTGTCGGTGCAGGTAGTCTGGACCAGATCGAGCATGCCCAGAGGCGGGGTTTGTTCTTGTTCTTTGCTTGCTCAGCCGTGCCAGTATTTGTTCTTTTGATTTCTGAGCAGTGAAAGAGCAACAGCATTGTGTCTGACTTTGAAACTAAAGTTAAATGCAGTCAGAACTTTAGCAGTACATGTTTCTCAAATCAGAGACTTGTGATCCCATAATGGTTTAATTACAATTAAATTTTACTTATAAAACAACAGTCCAATGGTTTTGATGGACCAGGGGAGTTTCTGAGCAAACTGAACCTTGAAGTGCTTAGCTTGACAAAGTTCTGTCATTCCTGAACTCATGTCTTGCTGGGCTCTGAGCTCAGTATACAGGACTTGAGTTGGTTTTGCCTGAGGCTCACAGACTCCAGGGGAAGAATTCCCAGAATTCTGAATATTCTGCCCACAAGAGTATGCACACATAAACACACCCCAGTCAAACACTGACCATATTAAGTATTTTCTGCATGAAATAAAGTTATCTTTTTTATTACAGTTTAACTGATGTATTCATGTCCTACATTTACATTTTTATAATTGTATTTAATTCATAAACATATATTAATTAATGTAATAATAATTTGAATGTAAGAACTTTAATAATAATGTTACAATGTTAAGGAAATGTGCCATAAAATACACGTGAATGTATTTGACAGGAAAGTTATTCTAAATATGCAGCAAGCTGTAAACTGTTTTTTTTTTTCTATGAAAATGTAGGCGCTACTTTTTGAAAAGCCAATGTTTCAAGGGGAGTGCATAGAGATCGAAAAGGACATTTACAACTTTGATGAAGGAGAGGAAGAAAAGAATGAAGAAGAAGATACTGAGAGTCCTGACAGCACCACGAGAAAGAGACTGAGTTCTGTTGGCTCACTGAAGATCCTGAGTGGCCTGTGAGTACATATTTTGACAGTTAAGCTTTTTTTGGTTGGGTCTCAAAGTCTGAAGGTAGTCAGGCCATCAACATGATCACCTTAATTTCTTAATGCTTTATTGCCCTTAGCTGGATCCAGCAGTGATTCTTGTTATTGTACATTTATAGCTGGGTAGGACATTCTGCCCCAGGGTTCGAGGGTCGCCAGTATCTTCTGGAGGAAGGAGAGTATGCAGACTTCAGTGACTGGGGTGGACTGGAAGACCGGTTCCTCTCTATACGTCCTGTGTTAGCAGTATGTATACAGATTCTGAATCAATGAGTTCAAGACTGATATCAAATTAACAGTTAACAGCATAACCTCCTCACAGCAGACATGTTGAACAAGACAAGCGCTAATAAACTTTGTCTGGTCTTTTCATGGTTTTGTGCCCTTCTGTAGGATTACGTGACTCCTCACGTGAGAATGTTCAGTGAGCGGGATTTCAACGAGAGAGGTATGAATGTGGACCTGCTGGAACCTGTCATTAGCATGGAAACCACTGGCTTTGGCATAAAGACACAATCGATGGAAGTCCTCTCTGGCGTGTGAGTGTCTACATCTAAATTCCCTGTTTCCTCCTTCAGGCATCACTCACTTTCTTTTTCTTTCTTTCGTAACCCTCAACCTTGGTACAGCTATAAAGCTGTCAGTGAAATGCATTTTAAACCCTTGTGGGCAGCTGCTTATAGAGATAAAATCTGAAGTAGTTCACTCTATTTCAGAAATGATATTTCTGAAATTATTTAACTCAAGTAATCACCCATATTTTAAGTAGTCTTGATACTCGAAATATTTCATTCATCTAGTGCATAAGGGTAAAATTGACACAGTAGTTCACCCACAAATGACAATTCTGTCATTAAATACTTGCCCTAATGTCATCCCAAACCTCTAAGACCTTCTTCCTTTCATCTTCAGAGACTTTAAGAAAATATTAATGAAACCCGAGAGTTTTCATAAACAGTAATGTAACTAACATCTTCAAGGCCCAGAAAGATAGAAAGGACTATCAGTAAAATAGTACATGTGACATCAGTGGTTCAAATGTAATATCATAAAGCCACAAGAATACTTTTTGTGTGCAAAGAAAGCAAAAATAACTAATTCTTCTCTTCGTTGTCAGTCTTCAGCACACCTTCACGAGAGTAGCACGACACAGAAATACATTACTTTTAAACGTAAACTTAAGTGCTTTTATTCAAAGTGAACTACACAGCTGTATACTTACAGGGTGGGAGGATGAGGTCAGTTATCTGCTTAATTCTGTACCTCTCATATATGGTATGTTTTAAAGCTGCTTCATGGTTGAAGTTCATACCTGCTCTGCTGATAATGAAAGGAGTGGCACTTAAACGTGAGGTGTCATATATCCTGAGGCGCACTCATACTCTAGTTATCTTTTTTTAATCAAAGAGTTTTCAGTGATGGTGTTGCAAGCATACCCACACCTCTTCTCTCTGCCGTATAAAAATCCTGTGTCAAGAACTCACGTGTCATTGTAGTGCTGCGCCAGTGTCAAGGGTGTGACTTAGATAACATTCTTCAAAAAATGAGATGATTAAAACAACACTGATTAACAGTCCCGTTGTGTTTCTTTCTTTTTGTACACTTAAGGCTGTGAGATTAATAAGTGATGTTTTTTTAGTTGTGTTGAGATCGATTTATTCAGTTATTTGTGTTTTCCCTACTGAATGGGAGATTTGTGGCAAATTGTGAGAGAGAAATCAATGTGGTTCATATTATAGAGATCAAACCTGCCCGAGTTAAAAAGATCTGTTTAATATCTGACTGAACAGGTGGATAGCATTCGAGAAGGAACACTTCTCAGGAGAGCTGTACGTTTTAGAGAAGGGTCTCTACTGCAGTCCAGAGGACTGGGGAGCACACAGCTGCAAGATCTTGTCAATTCAGCCTGTGATTCTGGTAATAATTTGTCTTTAATATTTGCTCTATTTTTGTTTTGCAATTGTATTTGTTACTCAATATATTCCCATGGCGTCTTATAATTTGTTTTTTGTTATCTGCCTCAGGAACAAGCTGAAGGACTGTCTAGATATAAGGTGAGTTTAAATGTGGTTCCACATGAAATCTTCATGAAGGGAAGTCTATACAATGGATTTAAAAATGTTAATCAGAGCTACAATCCTACATACAGCTGAAAGAAAATCCTAGAGGCAGGATGTGTACAGGCAGATTCCTAGTTGTAGTTATTCTAGTCAACTAGATATATTTTTCTTATCATGTTATGCATCTTATCAAAGTGATTCAGACTATTCATGTGATAGTCTGATAAAACGCTCTCATTCTTTATGGTTCTCAGGTGCAGTTGTTTGCTGAATCGGGGTTCAATGGAGCAATGCAAGCTTTAGATGAAAGTGTGGCATTCCTGCCAGAGGGCTTCCACCCCATGTCCTGCAAGGTTTTGGCTGGGAGGTGAGAAATTCATCCTTTAAACAGAAAACATTGCACGAAAACATGAAATGTGCACAAAAACACTTGACATTCAGCAAGACAGTGATAATCAACATTTCATTAAACATGTATCCGCTTGAAGCTGGGTGGTGTTTGATGGCCCACAGTTCACTGAAAACATGTATGTGCTGGAGGAAGGAGACTACCCCAATCCTGAGGCTCTGGGCTTACTCTACTCCGACTGCAAAATCAGCTCCGTCCACACTGTAGGACATGTGAGTACTAAAGAGAAGATGGGTTTAGAAGAACAAGATCCCTAGACTAGGCTGAATATTTAAATTAGTCCGACTGAAAATGAGGTTTTTGTATCTGACAAGTGCAAAAACATGTATTCCTTTTATTGATTGTGTAGATGTATTTTATCATGGATTTTTAGGCCCTGCCAACTTAAACATCTATACGTGAACATTGAACATATAGGCTAAGTAGGATGAGAATTTGTTGTAATGCCAATATCTAAAAAGAAAACAATGTTGCTTAAATAATTGTCATGATTGTGGTGAGGCGAAATGAAAGCGAAGATGTTCGTGGGAAATAGTTGTAGAAAGATTTGTGGCATCTGCGGTGTTTGCATTGCAACATGTTTAAAGCACAGCCTTTGAGTCGTGTTGAATCTGTAATAAAATGGTTGGAGGTTTGTAATTAACACATGTATCATTGTTTCTCTGTGCACTCAGGAGTTCTCTATGCCCTCCATCACACTCTTCTGTAAATCGGGCTTCAGAGGACGTAAAGTCATTCTGACCGATGGTGTTTTGAACCTGTCTCTGGCTGGCATTGATGGGCGGGTCAACTCTCTATTGGTCAATGGAGGAATGTGAGTGGTTTCTGAAGTGCATTCGATGCTCAGATTTTGCCTAGAACAACAAATTTTGCAATTTGTAATTTGAAAGTGAATATCATGTAAAGTGCTTTATTTTGCGGGGTATTTTAATGTGATTTTCAGCTGGGTGCTGTATGAATACAGCAACTTCCGTGGTCGTCAGGTCCTGCTTCATCCGAGCGAGATCGGTGATTGGCAGAAGTTCAGAGGCTGGGAACAGATCGGCTCTCTGCGCCCGTTACTACAGGTATGAAGCACCATCACATGCCTAGTTCTCAGTAAGTTTAACATGTGTTTAGATTCAGTGGGGTTTGCTTTTAGGTGTGGGAGTTAATTGTTTGGGAACCGCTTTTATAAAGGCAGGGCAAACCCAGCACATTTACAACATTTGGACATGAAGACACTCAAGTAAATCCAGAATGAGACTGTTGATACCCATGATTATATAATAATTCATTTATTAAGTGCAGTAGAGTTTATAAAGCTGATCGAGGCTAACTTTATCTATAGTAGTTTGTCTTATTGCTAGTTTAAGCAGACTCTATCTTCTGTGTTGTTCTAGAAACGTGTTTATTTCCGACTGCGTAGTGCAGAGACAGGATGTTTGATGTCTCTGACCGGACCCCTGGATGATTTAAAGCTGCTCCGGGTTCAAGTGCAGGAGGAAACCGGTGGTCCAGAGCAGATATGGGTCTATGAGAATGGACTACTGCGCTGCAAGGTTTTAGAGATGAGACTTTGATTGGCTCTTCTGTACTGAAGTGGTTTCGACTTCTGATGATCATCTCTTGCTTTTTCTTTTCAGATGGTGGAGGAGTGCTGTGTGGAGACGTCTGGAGGTGTGGTGATGGCAGGTGGCAGGTTAAATATCTCGCCTGAACCTGGTAAAGACAATCAGTTCTGGAGCATCACAGGAGAGGGAATCATACGCAACAATCTCAAGCCCGACCTTGTGCTGGAGGTCAAAGGTCAGTACTTTTGACGCTTGAATAAAAGATAATACAATGAAATGAAACAGAAATTCGGAGTGGAACAATAAAGAGAGAAACATGCACATGGGGCGTGTGTGTGTCTGTCACTCATAAAACTGCACCCTTCACCGACGAGCTCATAATCGCTTACAGATGACACATTCTGATGTCACATCATACCTGTGTGGTATTTCTATTAGCAGCTGCGCTCGATCTGCTCAGGCAATCGCACTGCCACCCTACATAAATACCACAGCTTCCTGTCAGAGGCATAGATGTCTGAATCTGTTTTACGGATAGCATTTAACACTCAACTAAATATTAACTTAATGCTAGTAATATTCTAATAACATATAAATAGAATTTAAATATATTATATAAAAAAATTACATTTATAGGGTTTTATGGTTAAAATTAGTTGCTGAAATTTTTCTTTGACTGGAAATTACTATTATTGCTATTAATTACTATTCATTTATTTACAAAATGTATTTTTAAGTACTGGAATAGTCATTCATTGGTCAGTGTTGGTCAGTCAGGTTGAATTTATTTTTACATGCAAAGCAGGAGATCAGGTGATGAAACTCTGATGAAAGATCACTTCTCTTTGGCTTGTTTCAGAATGAGGTTGTTTGTGTTTCAAATTTCTGTAACTTGAGCGCCAGACTGACGTCACTCAGAACGCACAGGACCTGTGATGTGTTGCCATCTAGTGGCCACCTAATGCGTCACACCTAACCCACACCTAATGCGTTTTTCTAGTGATTACCGTCGTCTTGACTACAGAGACCGTCTCTGCATTTGATAAAGTTTAATTCTCGTCATTATACATTACCATCACTCTGTTGTTCTATTTGATAATGTTCAGTGCTTTGCTACAA
>JAUCNO010000279.1:12402041-12420665 GCA_032353835.1 Enteromius viviparus | reverse complement strand
CATAAGCGCATTGTCACAGACATGCAAAAATCATTAAAATGAATTAATAGAGGCTTCGAGGCAGAGGATTTTGCCTCAATGATTTTTTGTAATCGAGTTACTCGAGGAATCGTTTCAGCCCTAATTCTTATTATTAGAAGGTTTTAGCTTTATTATGAAATGGCAATATTTTACATAAAAGTCTCTTCTGACAACCTTCTTTATCTGTTTTTCATCCAGGTGGCCAACAGTATGATAAAAACCAGGTGATTCTCAACACCTTTGATGAGCAGAAAACTAACCAGAGATGGACTGTGGAAATCCTTTAGTGCTTCGGTCAAATCAGAGGCATTTCTGTAACGCCTGCTATGCAGCAGAATCATCTGAGGCTCTTGTGCACTGACAAGATGATGGGAATCTATACCCCAAAATCACTCTGATGAGACTCTGTCACTATCATTATCCTCAGATAAGAATGTGTGCGGGACCAAATCTTTTGAAATCATCCACTACAGTTGTTTGCATGAGTGCTGTATCAAGGACCTTAATGAAACCTGCCACAGTTTCATCATTTGCGATAGTACTTTTTTTGTTGCTACTCTCTGCATTGACTCAACACAAAGTACTGCAGTGCACCGACAGTACCAAAGAGGGTGCAATAGCATCACAATTTGCATGTAGCTGCACTTTAAGTGACCTTTTTCATTTTTTGTGTCAGCAAAGAGTCAAGGTTAGTCTACTTAGTATGCCCCAGTTTACGCCTCGCCTGTCATAACTATGCTTTTAATGGGCAAAAAGCACCTTCTTCCATTTATAAGTAGCTGTGTATTCTGACTAAATTATTTTTTGCAAAAAATATCTAAATCATAGATTTTTTGTATTGTCATATACTAATAGTACTCAGTATAGTAAATTTTTACTAGTGCCTTAAAAGCTTAAGAACTCCTGATAGCTTGAAATAGGCTTACTTTTTCTTGTCTGCAGCCTTTCATGTCACACCTCAGGATGGTCGCTAGTTAGGGCTTGTGCATGTTCTTGTGATGTTGTCAGCCAATCAGCAGTCAAGACATTATTTTCTTGAGTAATTAATCACATTAAAGTCTCAGATGATTGGCTCGAAGCAACCCGGCAGCAGATCTGAGCACTCATGAGCAAAAACTGCACATTTTAAATGCATCGGATGAGAAACTGCTGTTCAGATGAATGAGAAAACAAACCGGTATTACAGACCTCACTGAATGTAAGGCAGCATCTGTTGCCTTTCAAACTCGCTGAAAGCAAAATGTGGGAATTTGTTGACTCCTACTATTTTACAGTTGCTTTACAAAGTATTTTTTTAGTATGTTAGAATATTCTGCAAAGCAAGTCTAAAAAGCACTATTGCACATATTAGAAGATTAGAAAGGTTTTCTCCTAACTGTGCTGATCTGGCATCAGTTCAGTCCTGGTCACAAACTTCATCATCCTTGATCTGCTGTTCTACTCTCTCCGTTTTCTTTTACAAAGACTTTTGTGTGTATGTGTGATTGTACATTTTCTGATGTGTTCAGTAATTTGTTTTAGTTATTGTGTGTCCATGACCATGTTTCCAAAATACACTGTTACATTTAGAATAAACCTTTTTTTATTCTGTTTGTTTGTTTTGACTTGTTTCTGAATATTACAGTAATGTGTTTCAAACAACAAACGGGACACACGTCATTAGATAAAACATTTTTTATTAAACAGCATATTTTTTTGGTTGCCATAGTTACTCCTTTTGGTTCTCAGTGACGGAAACAACAGTTTTTCCACGAGCATGACCCTGCTCTACTTTTTGAAAGGCTTGGGGCACTTGAGCAAATGAGAACACTTCCTCCACCACAGGACGGACCTACAACAACCAAACACAAAACAAAAATTGCAACCACTTTAACGTGACAATGACTCATTGGCATCATCTTGATCACCCAAATCTACTTTATATATATGTATATATATATATATATATATATATATGTGCATGCAATGCATTGGTTTTTGCTGAGGTGGGTGATGGGTGTATAGTAAGTTAGCTGTGGGTGTGGTGTGGTTTGGAGGTTAAAACTTTGAGCTGGTAAACAAAAAGATGCTGGTTTGACCTACACAAGAACCAAGCTATGCTTCGATTATACCTGTCATGAGATGATGTCACCTTCATGGTAAATGGGCCATAAACAGTGTCTTGAGGAAACGTGTGCCCTGCTGAACTCATTTATTCCAACTCCTTATCAAATGTCAGTTGATGAGGATTTTAAGATCTGCATTCTGAACTGTTAGTAACACTAATACGAATACATTAGCCTATAAACAGGGTTAACTTAAAAATATGAAGCATTATCATTGTATTATCGTGAATGCCTTCCTAAAACAAACAGTTTTAAAGGTGAGAGCGGAAACGCAATCATGGCTGCTCAGCAAACACCCGGGACTTGCAGGCATAACAACACATGCTTAAAAGGAAACAAAATGATGCGTTTCCTGCTTGCTGCACTGTTGTAATGTTTGAACAAACTCTTAAAATAAGCTTCACTGCATGCTGTTTGACATTAAAATATAAAGGATATATTCGCATCAATTTGTACGTTTTCCTGCTTTTCGTAAATGATATTAAACTCACAAATCACACAGCTCCTTTTTCAGTGACGTGTTTGTCTTGCATATCAGTCTGCTATCTGCAACACCTGATGTCTATCTTAAAGTTAGCAACTCTTCATGCTGTTGTTTCCACCATGAGGCTGTGATAACATGAGTACACACTGACTGCTTTGTCTCGCTTCTGCATTCAAAGAAAGATGTAGAGCCACAGATGTAGATCACTGATATATTGTACTGCTGGTGAAGATAACATCCCATTCTGTCTTGATAAGCAATTGTTTTCACACACAGATCAGACACACTCAAGCTGCTGTACCTTTCCAGCATCAACCATTTCGCTTATCTCATCCAGCGTAGGGCCGCTTGGAGCAAAGAAACCCCAGCGGTAGTGCACTCCTTTCCTGAGGTGCTGAGAACCAGAGAGAGAGAGAGAGAGAGAGAGTTAGTATTGAACAACCAGCTACCTCCACATCTCCGACTCCACAAAAGAGTGAAACCGTGTCAGGCGATCAGGTTTAAGTTCCTGACCCTTCTTCATTTCATTTCTTTCACTCTGCCTTCATCATTCTGGATCAGGATATACATTCATTAAATCATTTATTCTGTCCCTATATGCCACAGGACAGGGTGGTGTAAAGGTTTGTGAAAGGCTGTGAAAGGAAAGTGTGTTCGATCATGAAATGATTTACTGGGTCATCAGCCGCTGCAATGAGATCACTGCTCATTATGACTTTATGTGAAACGGTCATGAGAGTAACTGAATGCTTGTTAAAAAGGCACCTGGGAATCTGATTCTAAATATTTAAGCATTTGAAATGAAATACAGCGTCTTCTGCGGGTGTCAGGACTAACACTAAAATGTGTAAAATGTCTAGATATTACACAAAATAGAAGAATTTACAACAAAAACACATGCGCATTTGTGTGTTGTTTTAATTTCAGGGGGGGAAAAAAGACCAGCGTGTATTTCCTGCAAAAACAGCAACAACTGCCAAGAAGAGTACTCTGAGAAACCACATAAAAGAAATGTGGAAAGAAAAGAAATGTAAAAAAAAAAAAAGAGGAGTTAGTAAGTTTGAGAGCAGTATGATTTTTGAAAGAATACTTTTATTCAGGATGCATTAATTTGATGAAAAGAAACAGGAAAGATATTTACAAGACAAGAATTATTTTACACAAATGCTGTTCTTTTTACCACTTTAAAATGTTTTTACACAGAAATTTGTAAAAAAAATTTACGGTATTACTGTAGTTTTGATCCATTACATGCAGTCTTGCGGAGCATGACACTTATTTAAAAAAACATTTTAAAACCCCCAAACCTTTGATCAGTATATATAAGCTCAGCGGCATTTCTGTTTAAAACCACTTCTCAGGTCTGATAGTCAGACATTAATCTGGTTTGTAGTATGAAAGGATGCCCTTCACTTTACTTTCCACTATTATTAAGAAAAGCACTTAAGTGATTCATGTATGCTGCTGATTCACCCATATATACGTCAATATAAAAGGTCATGGTTATAAACCAAAAAATAAGAGAGGTTTCAGCATCTGTGGCAGAAAAAATGTTTTCTTCCTGAGCACATGGAAGGAAAGTCCCTACCTTCAGCACCTTGCACCCTATGGTGACTCCAGACTGCATCATTCCGTCTGCGAGGCCCAGTCGATCTGTGTTTTGCAGGAACGGTGTTACCAGTGTAACATATTTAGCGCCATTCCAGGGATTAAGAAGATCTAGTGCCCATTTCTCAGTTTCACCCCCAATATTGTCTAAAATCAAATCAAACCTGAGAGAGAGAGAGAGAGAGAGAGAGAGAGAGAGAGAGAGAGAGAGAGAGAAATAAAACCAATGTCAATCACAAGCTTAACAAAAAAAAATCCCTGGTTGACCAAAAACTAACTTCTGTAATGTCTGTAGTTGTTTTTCGACTGGTCCAGCCGTGTAGTCCACGACATCATCAGCACCCAGATCTCTCACCAGACGCTCTGCATTCTGGGAACATGTTACAGTCACATGTGCACCCCAGGCCTTTACCATCTACAGAGAAGCAAGAATTTAGGATTATGTGTTTTTATTACTCATTAAGAAGATAATTGTAATGTGAAAAATGGAAAATGCAAAACTTTATTGTTATCATCACCTGTACAGCAAAGGTTCCCACTCCTCCAGATCCTCCCAGTATAAGAACACTGCACAAAGACAAAACAGATCCTTGTTCAGTTCAAACGTTGCTGACATCACTATAGCAAGTAAAGCGGAACTTCCTGCATATAACGATATGACTGTCATTCAATGAGAAGAATCTGCTACACAAAGTAGCAGGTAATGTAATTACATTGAGATTTCTAATCTAATGTGGGTACATGCTAACTCAGTTAATACTACAAAGACATAATTGACGGAACCAATTATAGGCTGGAAATAAAACTAAAGACAGAAAAAAGCTAAAAATGCAGAGAGGAACAACATGTATTTTTAGTTTATAGGAGTCATAAGATTTATTTTAAGTCATTTTCCAAATTACTTTCCTCTGTTCATTAGAATTAAACTGACTGCATTTGAAATGAAATACAGTGCCATGTCTTCCCACATTTTACTCTAATTAATTCTACTTGTGTCCGGAATAACAGGATCAATGCTGATGTGAAGAACATAGATCAAATGATTTACATTACATGTGATAAAGCCCCTTTAACTGGATGAACTTAAGACTCAACTCAACAGAAACAGCAGATAATGTGAGTCAATCAATGAAATAATTGCAAACTACTACTTGCCGTTTTTGAGAGCAGTTGTCTTTGTTCAGGCCACCCGTGTTGACAATGACAGACCAGGCTGTGGCTGCTACATACGGGATGGATGCTGCTTCAACGTGCCTCAGAGATTTGGGCTTGTGTGACACCTGAAACACAGACATAAACTATAAATCTAATCTAATCTACAGAGGTGATTGATCTATGCGTTAAATGCTGTTATCTGTTTATCATATAAAACTTAAGTCTGACTAGTACCTCATTGGCACTAAGAACAACAAACTCTGCCATGCTGCCCTGCTTCCACGGAGGGATAGCGGCCCACACCTGATGGAGAAAAACAAGCAGTAACTGGCCTCCATAACCGATGGCTGTAGGTTTAGGGTTATTACAGTACATTATGTAGATACAGTTACAATTATATATGATAGAGTATCTGAATAGGGCACCTGATCTCCTGGTTTAAAGTAGTTCACATCTAGCCCACATTCCATGATCTCTCCGGATACATCACGCCCCAGGATTAGAGGAAACTCACTGCCTGACTGGTTCATGTTCAGCGGGTCACGTTTCATGGCCATGGTAGCTGCTCCATAACCACCTACAAGAATCATCAAAGAAAAAATTAATTAAGTGTACTATAAACTATTACCAAAATGTTTTAATATATTTACTGTACACTTTAAAATTAAGTACAGGCTCTTCTTAAGCATGTATGGCATGATTTAGACTGATTTAGGCTGGTCCCAACATGCCTTGTGACTCATTTTTACACAATGGCACAACTAAGTGGTTTGTTTTTACATGACTTTGCAAAGGTGAGGACAAATTCACTTAAAACTGCATGTAAGGCAGTTTGTACAGAACGCTGATTATTACTAAAGATTCTTAATGTTTAAAAAACGGTTCAATAACAAGAGTTTTAGTAAACCTGTGCATCTGTAGCTTCAACATTTCTCAAGTAGTGCTTGAGTGTGCAAAACACATCAACAAGCTTGCTGATAGGCAGATGCTGGTGTTCTTGGTGGTTGCTAGGGTGTTGCTAAGGTGTTTTGAAACATGTATTATTGAGGTTTAGGGATTTCAGGAAAGCTTGGTTTTGATTGGTAAAATATTAATTGTATTGTCGTATTTTAACTGTATACTGTTAAAAAGATGTAAAAATATTGGAATGAAAATATTTAAATATAACACTAGGCTATATAAAGAACAAGCCTCGCAAATGACAGGTCATAAACATTTTCTTTATGATAACGTATATGTTCATGCCACTGTCATAGGAAACCTTCAAGGTTCATACATTCATTTTTAAATGCCACAAAAAGAAATTGCAAATATAAATACAGTGATATCACCGTGACGTACCCCTCATGCTGATGTCGATGGGGTTTAAACCCGCGGCGTGCACCTTCACGATCACTTCATTGGGATAGTTGATGATGGGAAGCTCTGCGTTCTTGGTGAATCTCAACACCTCGTTCTTCCCGTATTTGTCGATGACCCATGCGGGCATAACACTCCTGCGGGAGGCTGAGAAACTCAAGCTCCTATGCTGACCCCTCAGCGAGCACAACAACCACCGTCTACACATAAGCATGTTTCATCAGTCTAAAACAATCCAAAGCTGACAGTCTCTCTGACGGTGTCATAAACCCGTCATTGGTTATAAATAAAACATATAACTGCTTTATAATACTCTCAAGATCAGCGAAAACGCTTCTCGCGTCCTGAAAGTCAAAATAAACCGGTGAACTTTCACACGACAGAATCAACCAATCACATGCAGCAGCACCCTTCGATTGACCAATCAGAAAGCAGAGATGATGGGACGTCAGCGAGGTCAACGGGAAGTGTCATGTCAGCCTCCAGTGCAGCGTTTCGTCCTGCGGCAGCAATGCTCTGCCTGTCCATAAGAGAGGTCTGTCTTTTACATAAGCTTAATTAACTAAACAAAACTTGACTTTACATTCACCGCACTGTTTTTGACACTGTGTTACATAATGTTAAAAACTTCCTCTTAATGTAGCTAATAATCCAGTCTGACAAGTAAAACCAGCCTGAACGTTTAAGCTGTTTTTGTAATGATTTTTAACATTTTTTATTTTAGATTCATGTATACTAATGACTTATATATGCCTACTAAAACTACAAAACAATGTTAAAAAAAGAAAAGTCAAATGTCCTCCGCCTACTGCAGGTGTCCCAGGCACTGAGGGATGGGAGGGTGTCTGCCACGGAGCTCTGCAGAAAATGCATCAACCAAATACAAAGGACACGTTACCTGAATGCATTTATCACCATTACAGAGGAGACGGCTATGGAGCAAGCACAGAGAGCAGACAACAGGCTCCGCACAGGTGTGTGTGTGTGTGTCTGTGTCTGTCACACAAAGTGTATGAATATTTCACAGTTAAATACTAATTTTCATGTGCTCCCTGTATTTTCTTTTAAGGTAAACCTCTTGGTCCCCTGGACGGCATTCCCTTCTCAGTAAAAGACAACTTCTGCACAGAGAACATTGAGACTACCTGTGCTTCAAGCATGCTTAAAGGTCAGCTAAAGTGCATTAAGACTGAGGCGTGGAATATTTAGTTTCAAGGATGATTTGTGAACATCATAATATTTTGTCTGTTTGGATTTGTAGGTTATGTTCCTCCATTCAATGCTACAGTTGTGCAGAAGCTGTTGGATCAAGGAGCAGTACTTGTAGGAAAAACTAATTTGGATGAGTTTGCAATGGGGTAAGACATGCACACATATACTTTTTAAAAGTTTGGGGTTAGAAAAAGTAGTTAATTAAGAATGATCAAATGTGGCTGTAAAATAATTTATAATGTTACATATATAAAAAACTTACCAACCCCCAAAATCTGAACTGTATTGCAAATAATTTGTAAAGACCAATTGGTTATGTATGGTGCACATTTGAGCGACTTTGTCTTGCGTTAGAGCTGGAAGTACAGATGGGGTGTTTGGTCCAGTTCGTAACCCATGGAGCTATGCAAGCCTATACCGTGAGCAGAGCACAGAAGATCCCAATTCTGATTGGGCCATCACAGGAGGAAGTTCAGGAGGTAGTGCAGCAGCAGTGGCATCTCAGAGCAGCTTCCTGTGAGTCTACGTTTAATACTCAATACAGGTTGTACTTTTCTTCAAACACAAGCATTTTCATAAAGCTAAGTTCATATATGTGAGGGAAAGGAACAGTTTTATGTTTATAGGAATAGTACATAGCATATGTGAAAAACATTATAATGTTAGCTAATATGCTCCACGTGTCTTTACTCTTAGAGCTTTGGGGTCTGATACAGGAGGCTCTACACGAAACCCTGGTTCTCTCTGTGGGGTCGTGGCTCTGAAACCCACTTATGGTCTGCTTTCTCGTCACGGACTCATCCCTCTGGTCAACTCAATGGATGTGCCAGGAATCATGACCAGGAGTGTCCATGATGCCGCCACTGTCTTGAGTATGCGATCTGCTGGAGTGTGATTGATTATCACACCTGATATGAGGGTCACTAAATGCGTATTTTATGTTTTTGGTTGATTCTGTTTTTAAGGGACTCTGCAGGGCCGAGATGAAAGAGACTCGACAACTGTCCAGGCACCTAGCACTCCACCCAGTCTTCCTGAACACTTTGACATTCGAAATATATGTGTTGGTATACCAAAGGTACATATGCATTTAGTTCATCCACTGGGTGACCGCAGCTCAGTGTGGTTAACAGCAGAAGGGTCTAGAGTCTAGACTGGTAATGCGAAGATTCAAACAAACATAGTTTTTACAAATTATCTTACCATATGTACAAAATTGTATAATTTCATAATTAAAGTGAAAATCCCAAAAATTATTGAAATAAAATATAGACTTATAATGCATCACGTATTTAATTAATGATTGTTATAATAAACAAGTGGCAATAAAAGATGGCTGAATGTACAAATAATAAATTACATAAAATTTTAATATATATATTTTTTTACTACATTTGATCAAGTTTTATTCACATATAATTCACTTAAAGTAAAATTTTGCCAAAAAACTTTTTAAATTAATACAATTATTAATAATATTAATACATATTAATATTTATGATTTCATGTATTATTTAGTGTTTAAATATATTTTTTTTTCCATGAAGAAAGTGAAACCTATTAAGCCTATGCCTTAATAGCACGTTATACTCTTGTTACTATAATGGGAAAAATGCTTCTATTTTTTAATCTTCCATATATATCGTGGGGATAATTATTTCACTTTAATTAATTAATGCTACTTGGTAGTTAAAACAAATCATTGAATCCTGGAAGGATTACTATAATATAATAGTGAAATTGGCATTATTGCATACAGTCTCTTTTATGAGAATTTAGATTTACAAAATAACAATGTTATAAAAATAGACGTCTTTTTTCTGGTTTTGGGTGAAATGTGACCCATAAAATTTTAATTATCTCCATTTCCATCTTATTCGTATGCAAATTTTGGAACATTGCTAAAAATATAAATGCCAAAATGTGCATGAATTAAATGACCGCATTTATTGCTTCTTTAATATTTAATTAGTAATATTTAGTGCCAGTTTACCAGGAAGAGAGGATTTTGTTCTCTTTGACTTCTTGGTTAGAAACAGTGTTTTATTCACAAATGTTTTATGCAATATTTCAGTTTTGTGCAGAAGTTTAATTCGAATCTTTAGATATTGTAAGATTAACCTATGTTTGTATGATATATTTTAGGAATATCACGCCCCAGGTCTGTCTAAAGACACTCTGGCCCAGTGGAGTCGAGTCGCAGCCATGTTTGAGCAGGCAGGGGCGCGGGTACAAGAAGTATCTCTGCCACACACACAGCACTCCATCGTCTGTTACCACGTCCTGTGCTGCTGTGAAGTTGCATCCAACATGGCACGTTTCGATGGGCTTGAATATGGTGTGTAAAGCTTAAACATGTCCAAAATTGCACACATATGCAAACAAGAAGGATTTGAAGGTGTTAATTCAAAGCTACAAATACACGCTAAAATATTAACATTTCCACTTGAGTTTTGAACAGTGCTGTGTTTCCGAAAATGTCCTTTTTTTTTTTTTAGGCCATCGTAGTAAAGTTGACAGCTCCACAGATGCCATGTATGCCACCACACGACATGAAGGCTTCAACAGTGTGGTTCGTCGAAGAATACTATCTGGAAACTACTTCCTTCTGAAATCGTGAGATCCTCAGAAAGAGAACCGCTATCGTCTCAGTTCCATTTAAAATGTGTACTTTATTCGTTGTCTTTATTGACTCTCTTGCGTGCATTTAAAAAAAAAAATTTTTTTTACAAAATGTGGTTGTGAGTAGTTTACACTTCTCAAAACAAAACTTTGTTATTGGATTGGTAATGCATTATTTTTTATGGTTAGATAATTGTACAAATGTTTGCGCTCAGTAAGATTTTACGAAATGTTATTTTAAATTATTATTATTAATAATAATAATTATTATTACTGTATTTTTATCTAGATCAATGAAGATAGGGTGAAAATAAGAGACTGTTTAAAAAACATTAACAAAAAAAAAAAAAACACTGATTTTGATCATTAGAGATTTCGAGATTTTATTTTGTAATAAAAATAAGTAACACCAAAGTTTAAGAAGGTGTTATTATGCAGTTGTGTCTCAGTTTTGCTCTCATATAGAGAGGTGTAACAGATATCAGCATTTCAGATCTTCACATTTCATTCCCTTTCTTCTCAGGAACTACGAGCGTTACTTTATAAAAGCTCAAAAAATGCGTCGTCTTATCACTGAAGATTTTAAAAACGTGTTCCGCTCTGGGATAGATGTTTTCCTGACACCCACGACGCTGAGTGATGCAACACGCTACTCTGACTTCATACAGGAAGACAACAGAACACGCAGTGCTCAGGAGGATGTCTTCACCCAACCTGTGAACATGGCAGGTATGCACAGGAAGTGGATTTGAGAGAGAAATTACTCCACTTAATTTTAAGAAGGTTCCAAAGCGTTGCATCCTTTGCATGTTCTTAAGGGCTTATCTTTTTTTACCTGTGCAAATGTGATTTGTATCACCTGATTTGACAAAAGAATTTACCTTACTGAGGTCAGTGAGGGAGTTTTGCATTGCAACAACAACCAAGAAGGGCACGTGACCTTTAGCTTAATGTGATCCTTTGAGTACAGCCGGGGTTTTTTTTTTTAAGCAGCACAAACAAACAGTTGATCTTTAATGGATCTTTGAACCAACAAATAAAACCGAAGTTCATTAATCTTTTTCTAAGACCAAATAAATCCTGCATATGTGTATTCAGTGAATTTACTTCCCTCTTTTTCCACCACAGGTTTGCCTGCTGTCACAGTACCGACAGCCCTCTCACACCGAGGTCTTCCCATCGGCCTGCAGCTGATTGGTCAGACACTACAGGACTGGAAGTTGTTGACGGTAGCCCACTGGATGGAACAGCAAGTCAACTTTCCAATGATCCATTTGCATGGAGACTCAAATGAGAGAGAGTTGGACCGATCAGTCAGAGAAAGGACACATACGATAGCATCATAACCAAGATATAAAGACTCAATGGGTAGAGGTCAGAGGAAATGAAACCTATGAGAGTTAAATTTGGTGTCTAGTTGCACAAGAAGTGAGAATGCAAGTGTATGAGCGCAAACTGAATCTACATGATGTAGATTCAGACTTTGTAGAGATAGAGATGGTCTCTATTTTTAACTGCGGCTTGTATGATTCATTTTCTCAAACTTATATTTATTCTGCAGCATTGATGTAAGTGGAGTTAAACTTTAAACTGGCTAGTCGTATAATTAAAACAAGAGGAAACAGTAACAGTATTTTTTATTTACAAACATTGTAAGGAGAATAAAGCATATTTGAGAATGTCAATTCAGATTAAAAAAAAGGATATATAATTTTTTTCCCTTATTTTTATTTTATTTACTTATTTTATATATTAAAGTATATATATATATACATTTATAAAATATAAATCTTATAAATGACCGCCTTTAAACCTTACACCATATTTGAAGTTATTTAAAAATGTAATTTAAGGAGGGAAAACTTGAATAAAGGTAAACTAATCATGATGTACACAGTCAAGTTACTTGTAGATTTCCAGAAAAACAATACTGAATCCACAGTTTGCAGAGTTTGCACGACTTCCAAAGCGTGTTGGTTTTACACGGTTTAACCACGCTCGCAGTAAGTGCACACATCCTGTTTCTAACGAGTCACAATAGCCCTTTTTTTCCCGGAAATGAGTTTCAGTAACGTAAAGTTATTTTTGTTTCCTGACCTGATCAGGCACTATAGGAAACAAATTTGAACTGTTAAACTGGCAAATGGAGGTTTTAAAAAGTATTGAATAAATGGGGTGCCGTTAATAGTGGCCAAGGTGTATTAATGAAAAAGATTTATTTAATCATGTATCCCCCCACCACTTCTTTATAATACTTACCAAGGTTTTAGCCAAGACTACAGAAATCTAAATTAGCTTTTTCAGAACATTTTCATAACTCTTTCATAACTTTCACCTGCATACAGCTAACATAAATGCAGCTAGGTTTTTGGAAAGGTGATAAAATAAATATGATGCACTCTAAAAAACCTGGTTCTTCAGCAGTTCTTTGGATAGCACTACTACTGTTTATAGAAACGGTAGAGCACCTGTATGGTTCTTTAGCGTTTTTTAGGGTGGTAAAGGTGCTATAGCACCTCTATCATGTAAATAGGCCATTAAGCCATTAAGTTTTTGCACTTAAATGGAATTAATGCAGAACACAAATTCCAAATATGGGTGGAAATACTTGCTTACACAAGACTACGAGAAGTCATCTGCTCAGTCTGACCTGTGTGCCAGCCTGGAATTAAACCACGCCATGCTGGTTTTATCTGAGCAGAGAAGAACTGCCCTCTGTTCTTGCTGCTGTCACCTTTGCTTTGTTTATTTAGGGATGCTTGGCTGATTGCACAGAGATTATGGAAGAGAGCTAAACTAGATGATGTCAACACCAAATCACCAATAAAATGAATTTGTTAACTGGCTCCCTGCCAGTTGCGGTCATTGAGGACAAAGAATGTTGTTCTGTGTTTGTTCCACATATTTGTGCATTAAAAACCAAACAACTTCTCCAAAAGAGCACTTTTCCTCTTCCCGCTATCACGCAACGTGGTTTTTACAGCCGTTATTTCGTAGTTCCCAAAAAGTATGGCAGTCTCTATCCTATCCTAGATTTGCGTCATTTGAATTGTGCTCTAGCAAAATGTTCATTCAAAATGATTCTCGTTCAGCCAGAGGACTTTTTATTTCAGTTGATCTGAAGGATGCTTATTTCTGTATTCAGATAATCCCTCGTCTCAGGCATTATTTGAGAATTGGTTTGGAAGGGGTGGCTTATAAATTTTCAGCCCTCCCATTTGACCTCTCCCTGGGTCCACACACTGCATGAATGCAGTCCTTTCATCTCTTTGACTGATGGGTATACGAGTAGCAAACTACCTGGACGACTGGTTAATTATGGCCCCCTCAGTGAGAGAGCTCTACAGCCACAAAGAATTTCTCATCAGCTATCTCCAGCGTCTAGTGGTTGCAATCAATCTGCAAAAAAAGCCAGCTTCAACCCACGCACAATTTTCTCATCCATATGGATAACATGTCAATGGTAGCGTACATAAATCATCAGGGAGGCATTTGTTCTCACTCTTTTCTCTCACATACGAGACGCTAACATCAACACTTTGTACAAGAACAAAAGAGACTGGAGTGACTGTAACAACTACTGGGGCATCTCCCACCTCAGCATTGCTGGCAAAGTGTTTGCTCGTGTCGCTATAGTCTGCCTGCAGGCCCTTGCTTCCCGCGCTTACCCAGATTCCCAGTGTGGCTTCTCACTACGCCAGCTGCAGAAGAAGTGTCAGGAGCAGCAAATGCCACTCTACATCGCCTTCATCGACCTATCAAAGGCGTTCGATTTGGTCAGTCGAAGCAGACTCTTCAACTTGCTACAGAAGATTGGCTGCCCCCCACACCTGCTTGCAGTGGTCAAGTCTTTCCACGATACCATGCACAGCACAGTTACAATGGCACAACCTCCGAGGCAGTATGCCTACACTCTTCGGCATCTTTTTCTCAACACTCCTCTGGTATGCCTTCAAGGACTGCAGCGAGGGCGTCTACATTCTGATCGCAAGCTCTACAACATAGCCCACCTCCGTGCCAAGAGTATAGAACAACTCCAACTTCACTGAGAAGACCAGACTGCACGTCTGCAGTATGCATACTGCAAATAAAGTGGCAGAATAGGGTCCCCAACACGGAGGTGCTGGAGTGAGCCAACACGTCCAGCTTGCATGCAGTTCTCAGTGAGAGACATCTCAGGTAGCTCGGCCATGTCAAGAGAATGGATACAGGCCACATTACCATAGACCTCCTCTATGGCGAGCTGGTTGAATGCCAAAGGATAACAAGGCACCCAAAACTGCGATTCAAAGAAATGTAAGACGGACATGAAGAGATGCTCCATCAACCCCAACTCATGGGAAAATCTAACAGACGACCACCCAGCCTGGAGGCTCCTTGTCAGGCAGGGTACATCATGTGCAGAAGCTGAGCGAAAAGAGAATGCCGCCCAGAAAAGATCTAGGTGGAAGCTGCTATAACAGCCATGTGCCTTCACCTGTACCAAGTGCGGCAGGAACTGCCACGCCCGAGTCGGACTGCACAGCCATTCTCGTTGGTGCAGGTAGACTCACAAGAAGCTACACCATCATCTCCCAAGACAGAAGGATGCCGACAAATGAGAACTATTTCTGAAGCGAAAGCCCCTTTCGCCAGGCCCCTGTATGCTCATAAATGGAAAGTTTTTATGAACTGGTGCAGCTCAAAGAAAATAGATCCAGCAACCTGCTCGATCGCATTCATTCTGTCATTCTTACAAGAGCGCTTAGAAGCCGGCCACACACCCTCCATACTCAAAGTCTACATAGCTGCGATCTCAGCCTTTCATAATGGTATTGACAAACAGTCAGTTGGCAAGAGTGATTTAGTGATTACATTTCTTTACGTTGTGAGACAGCTCAAAAAGAAAATTGTGCCAAGCACTAACTTATAAGGGGTGCCATGCCCCCCGGAAGTTTGCGCGCTTGAGCACCATTGGCCATTGGGATGCAATGGCGTTAAGCCAATCAGGCTTGAGTATTCTAAGGCGAAAAGTATTTCCTTACTGCGGCAGCAAAGCTGTATTCAACATCTTGTTTCCTTCTCAGGGAACCAAGGTTCTGTTCAGTAACCAGGGACTATATATTTGCAGCTAGGCATATTTATGGGCTCCTGAATAGTTCTGCATTCAAATGAATGCAATAGGCTAAAGCTTGCAGCAAATCCCCAGCAAAAGGAATTACTATAAATGTGTCGGGGAAAATAGTAGAAAGCTATATGATTTATTTACAGATAAACAAATACTTTCTGAGTCTGTGTCGCAAAGATGAATTTCCTGACTCGCCATATACGCATCTTTAGAGACAAGTCATCTTTACGGATTATCATTATTTATTTTTATTTCGTTAATTGGAAATTTAAAGTTTTCTATAGATATGTTTATCATGTCTTTTGTTGCTGAGTTTATTTTCGTGAAATGCACAGCATCACGTTTGCTTTCTTTATTTTAGAAAAGTACAAAATTTGTTCATATTTTCAGTGCACACAAATAAAAGTAAAACCTTTAAAGTTTCGAATGATGTATTTCTCTTACCTTTATCAGAGAAAACTATGGCGTAGGCTATTCTGTTTCCACTGAATGAAATACGAGTGATCGCGCAGCTGCCTTCATGTCCAGCAGCATGTTTTAGATTCTCAGAACAAACTTGGATATACCATCACATACCGTACCATTGCACATTTATTATTATAGCGCAGGTTTGACATGTTAAACATTGTGTTTATCCCACCCATTGTTTTGTAGACCCACCTACCTAAACATTTCTGGCTTCACCTCTGATGCTAACAACATCGACCTTTATAAGTATTAATGTTACTGTAGCGATATGTCTACACCACAGACACTTCCGTTTTTGGTACACAGGTGTTTTCAACACTAGATACCTTCTAGAGTATGTTCCAAAAGCATTAGTGTTATTGTCGAAAATAGTGCAAACATGCAGTGTGTTAAAAGGCGTGCTATGTTGCACATCTACAACATTGATTTGAAGCTTTCTATATTTTTTTCTACTGTCCCTTTAAAACAAGAACAGTAAGTATAAGTGAACTTACACTACAGTTAAGTCATCTGCCGTTTTAATTGCTCAAGTATTTCCATCTGTGCCATCAGCTTCACCGCTGTGATATTCTCGAAGCATTAGAATGAGTATTAAAACTTTCATACGGTTCTCTGAGAGGAGATACAAATGACTGATAAACAAACAAGATACAGTAGTGTGAAATGAGTCACTTCTGTGGGTTTTTATATACGTAGCCACATACACCACCTAAGCATTTATTGGTGGGTTGGTTGTCATTAAAACCACAGATTAACCATAATTTTTCACTTCTTTGCAGGAACTGGTAGACAGAGAAAACGCAGTCTCTGTATTCAAAGAAAATTATGGCTATTGATTATATTGCTGATGGTCACCTGGGGCCATATGAGATGGTCTAATAAATAAGCAGAGCTGTTTATGTAGCGATGCTCTGAATAAAGAAACTTTTCAAGGCCTGTTATTGATAACGTACTTCAACACAAACAGTGCTAACGCGTTTACACAACACTGAAAGATAGCTAGTGTGATAGTTACAGATGCTTTTGTTCATGTCTGTCAGGTATAGATGCTGGTCTGCACTCTCAGCTCAGGGACAAAGCACCCTTATTATTCTGTTTTATTCTCAAGAGCATTTCAGACAAGACGATCTGTCTGAGATCAGAAAAAATGAGAACCAAAAAGATGTCATACGTTACCTGCTTTCATTATCAGATGGAAGAATATTGGGCATTTAGTGCTGTTTCATAGTTTTCTTCACAAGATACATTCACATATAGAATCTAGAAGTGCTGATTACTTCTTATGCTATTTTGTTATATATTTAAGTATTAATTTGAAGCTTTCATTTTTCGATTTTTAGTAATTTTGTGTGCTTCTTGTTAGTTTTCGAGAACAAGTTTTAATAGTAGTTAACAATAACAGCAATATATTTTAGTCAATTAGTAATTAGAGGCTCTTAGTTGTTTGTTTCAAACTGTAAACAACCAATTCAAGGGTCAAATAAGCTGCAAATCAAACCAATCTAAGCGATTATGAGCAGCAAACAAGTATGTTTACTGTAAATACTCATCACAGCATCAGTCGGGCCCCTATGCGATCATTACGAGAAACTATAGAGTCTTTACTTGAAGTCACCCAGAGTAATCGAAACCTTGACTTGTATTTGTTTACTAAACATCCCAAGAGTGTCTGGGATGTTTACTGAGAGTTAACCCATGTCCTTCACCTAATATGAAAAGACAAATGCAGTCTCTCACAAACAGACTTGTTCTTAAGTTTCATATTTTACCACTTTAATATAGTCTTATGTCTGTAGAAAAAATACATCAGCATTGTTTAAGGTAAAACTTTTTTTTTTTTAAGTAGTACAGAAAAAAAGATAAAATTGTTTTTTTTAATAAAATACTATTTCAGTCTATTTACTTCAGCTTACTTAAAGTGTTTACTTTGATATAAGAGTATAGTTTGAAATATAAATGTTTCAATCTGGATAGGGAGAAAGAAGTGGATTTGTCCACTGCATTTGTCGTTTCATATTAAGTGACTGAAATTGCAGATAAGGAAGTGGAAACACCTGTTCCAGAGTTGGAGGATGTGGGGAGGTAAAAAAGCTAAAATTCTTGAATCATTGCCAGAAAAATTGCAAAAAAGTTTTTGTCATGTGAGCATTTTTGATACTTTAATGCAGGGGCCACAACCATGCACAGTTTAGATGTTATCCCAATTAAACACAACTGATCCAGCCAATAAAGTCACTGCGGCTTATTTGAAAACTACATAGTAAACTCTCCATGAACTGAGTTTGACCCCACTACTGTAATGTCAGTGAATTAGATTCTGATCTTTTTATTGTCCTGTGTGGTGCTCACATATTTACACTCAACAAAAATATAAATGCAACACCTTTGTTTCTGCTCTGATTTTTAATGAGATGGACTTAAAGATCTTAAATTCATTCCAGATACACAATATTACCATTTCTCTCAAACATTGTTCACAAATC
>JAUCNO010000279.1:12374876-12394130 GCA_032353835.1 Enteromius viviparus | reverse complement strand
AAGGTCAAAATTTACTGGTATTCCTATCTTTGTGGGGACAATTGGTCCCCATAAGGTGATAAATACCAGGTGCACACCTACACACACACACAATATTTATAAATTATTGTTTTTATATTTAGCTTCATGTAAAAGATTTCTAATAAGTTTCAAGCTTTATATTATCTGCAGAAAATAAACCTTGGGTGTGTTTATCTAGGATGCCCTGCAGAAGGTGCGTGTGATACCTGAATCGGCGAGGTCTAGTTTGTTGGCAATGTTGGACAGAAGAACATACTGGTGTATATCTCGGCAGAGGAGCTGGGGCGTCCCCATCCCAGTGTTCTATCATAAAGAGACTGGAGAGCCACTCTTAAACAAGTATATACTTACACCATCATAGACACACTTAAACACATACGATGACGTCTTATACTATGTTTAATTCCCTCTTTCTCTTTCAGACATTCAGTGACACACATTGCTAAGGTTTTCTCTGAGAAGGGGAGTGACAGCTGGTGGACGGAGCCAGCGGAGACCTTTCTGACTCCAGAGGTTCTTCAGAAGGTATATTTTCATATACTACAGGAAGAATCTTTGAAACAATGATACTATTATTGGCATAATCATTCTAAGTGGTGCTCAATATTCTGTGTATGTTATAAATTGGTTGTCAGAGTAAAGCAGGTGCAGTATCTGATTATGTGCGGGGTGAAGATGTCCTGGATATCTGGTTTGATAGCGGAGCCTCGTGGGCTGCTGTGCTTCCAGGTGAGAAGTGGTATTTAATTGTTACATGTATTTGGTGTCTAGTTACAAAAGTTTGCTTGTCTGGGGTCATTCGTAAGCGTTATTGTGTTGTCTCTTTCAGAATCAGACCCTCGTGCAGACTCGTACGTGGAGGGGAAAGATCAGGTGGGCGGCTGGTTTCAGTCGTCTCTCCTCACCAGCGTGGCTGTACGAAATAAAGCCCCTTACAAGTGAGTCATACAAATGCATGTGTATATGCAAATGAAAATACTCAAGTCAAAAATATTGGTGACCTTGTGTGTGTGTGTTTCAGAGCTCTGGTAGTTCATGGATTTGCTGTGAGTGAGAAAGGAGAAAAAATGTCCAAGTCTATAGGAAACGTGATCGACCCAGATGTAGTTATTAATGGAGGGAAGGTAAGATATGATCAACAAATGATTCAATGACGTGGTATCAATCAGTCTGTGTTTCATTGATTTCTCTCTCCCAGGACCTTTCTGTGTCTCCTCCATATGGCGCTGATGTTTTGAGATGGTGGGTTGCAGAGTCGAATGTGTTTTCAGAGGTTCAGATCGGACCGAACACACTAAACGCCGCTAAAGACAGCATCAACAAGGTCTGGCTTATAAACTAATGCATTCGTTTGCTGCCAATCAGTTGTAGTTTGGAAGGATTTTTACAATAGCTTTTAAAAGTTTGGGGTCAGAAAGAATGTCTTTATTGATACTTAGCAAGGATCTAATATGTTGTGTATAAATAATATTGTTTTACATTTACATTTACATTTTGGTCCATTACATTAACAGGTACATTACGTTTTGGTCTTTCTATTCCTGAAGGAGTCACATTTTACAAAAAATAAAATAAACAAACAGCCTAACTGTTCTAAACATTAATAAAAATGCAAAATGCATCAAATCAAGATTAGAATGATTTCTGAAAGATGATGTAACACAGAAGACTGGAGTAATGGCTGCTGAAAAATACATTGCATTTAAAAAATACATAAATATAGTAGTCAGTTATTTTAAATTGTAATAATTAATGTTTTAACTGTGTTTTAATCAAATAACATGACTCACCTACTCCAAATGGTTGAACAGTAGTATTAATGGAAATGTTTATGTGCTGATGGCCTCTCTTTAAACTGCTCTTCTCTCTCCAGCTGAGGAACACACTGAGGTTTCTCTTGGGGAATCTTCAGGGGTTTGATCCTCGTTCCCAGGCCGTGGACCCTAAACAAATGCACTACATAGATCAATACATGCTGCACGTGCTCCGAGAGTTCAGCATGAAGGTGAGTCTCAGTGTTGACCACATATTAACCAGGTCTACCTAGCAGTCAGTCACGTGTGTTTGTGTGTGTACTGTAGGTAACGGATGCTTACAACGAGTTTGACAATGGCCGTGTCATTCGTCTGCTGCAATCCTTCATCACTAGAGATTTATCCAACTTCTATTTCAGCATCATTAAAGATCGGTAACCATGCATTCAATTTTATAACTAAAATCTATCTTTTTTTATGTTCTGTAGTAAAAAGTCCTCGCCTCATGTTCTCTCTTAGGTTGTATTGTGATCCTGAGGACTCTCTCGGTCGGAGATCATGTCAGACGGTTCTAGAAGAGATTCTGGATGGAGTGAGCCGGTCTATCGCTCCTGTGCTCCCTCATCTCGCTGAGGAGGTGTACCTGCACACTCCTGGACATGATGGTACACATGCAGTTTCTGATGCTGTATGATGCAGACTGTAAGCCTTCTGACCTCTTTCTTCGTCTGTAGAGGGGGACACTTTGTTTCGTAGCGGCTGGATTAAGACTAGTTCTGTGTGGCGGAGGCCAGGACTGGAGGAAGCAGTGGAGGGCGCGTGTGCTATCAGAGATTCCTTCCTGTCATCTATTCCAGGACGTAATGCTGCAGAGTATGAACTCATCATTTCTATTGAGCCAGGCCTGTTCTTTGAGCTCATGGAGGTACATCAAGAAATTTTAAGACCTGTTCACACAAAAGTTGCCACAGATACACACTGCCTTATTTGCGATATGTCTGTTTAGACAGGTGTATGAATAATGGAAGATAGACAAGTAAATTCAATCTCTGACAATAATAATCCTGTACATAAAGCACTATGCAGTTTTCCATTTCTGATTACTATTTTAGGAAAGAGAAATATTTATTTTTTTAGAGAGTAATGATTGTCTATATGGACCTGATTTATTGATTATTTAAAACTTAATAGTGGATTAGAAGTGGATTTGAGCCTTTTCAAATCGTGAAAGCTGAGCGTCCCACATTCGTAGACCATGAAGTAATATTTATTGCACTATTTTTTTCACACCAAACATTCTTATTAGTGTGAAAAATTCATGAAATTTTGTGCTTTGTTTGCTTGCAACTACACCACCCCTCTGTGTCAGTCTCTTCAAGAGGAGCCCACTTCCACCTGCTCCCAGCTGACAGAGCTCATGATGGCCTCACGCACGACTCTGACAAGCTCTGTCCCACGGGATTTGCCATCGGATGCCATCACTAGCACAGGAAAGTTCCTCATCAACCTGGAAGGTAAAGTGCTTTTCTTTGGATGTAAATTAATATTATCCAGTGTTTCTTGTGTTAAAACTCCTGGCTAGGCTGTTTTGTTCAAGAAGCATACAGTAAATTTGCAGTTAGTTTGATTTTCAACATGCTTTTATATATTGTCATAGTTCAAGCAGAATGAGAGAGCAATGACTTCTATTTAGAGGGGCCTTTGAATATTTGAATGTATTGTTGGTGGGAATTCTAGTCAGAAAGCTTGAGAACCATGCAATGATAAGGTTGTTTACTTGAGAAACAGAATAAGAAAAAAATGTAAGACTAAAGTAATTTGTTCAGGAAGTTTTTTAAGCTCATCTGTGTGTTGTGCAGGGGGCATGATTTGTGAGGAGACTTCGTACAGCGTAGCTGCGATGCCCACCTCTCTCTCACGCTGTCCGAGATGTCGACGATACACGTCAGATGAGCCAGACTGCCTCTGCCATCGATGCCAAACCATACTGGAAAACGCCAAGTAATCACCCTGACTGTTGCCATGACTACTGCTCACCCTCCTCGTCCTCCTCTTCCTTTGATGAAAAAGACTGCAAGGGCTAACGTGGACCAGTAAGAGGATTTGGGAGAGGTGTATCACGTTTCTCAGGGGTCTAATGGGAGGTGAACTGTTAGCATTGAATAAAGCAGGAATTTGAAAGGAAAAACCATGCAGGAGATTCTCAGATGAGGCACTAAAACCAGATTCAGACAAAAACATGACGGCAAACTGATTCGGCACACTGAAAAGGGCCTATGTGTATGTTTGTTTGCTTGTTTTTGCAGTGGGGCAAAAGGTTTAGTTGAACAGGTCTATCTTTATTTTTATGTATATTCAAGCCACAAAGGGGTATATTTTACTGTCATATTTTGAAGGAAAGATGTACTGTAATGTCAGTGTGACTCATTCATGAAGCCAAAGCAGAAGTCTGTAGTAAAGCCAGTTTTCAATTGTAACGTTGGAGGTAGCAGTTTATTTTAAAAAGGGTTCATAAACGTTACACATTCATTCTGCTTGCTTCCTAAATGAGGCCCAGTGAGAGAATTTGTCAGTTTTAGTTTCTCGGTTTACATGTAAATTGATGCTTAATGACGTCACTATTGCTAAACCAATAAACACAGTACATACAGGAAAGAGAATGTAAATTTTAACATGAATCTTTGTGTATTCCCACTTTTCCAACAATGAGCGCCACAACAGTGTTCAGAAACTGTCTTTATTTTTGGTATCACGGGTAACGTTGCACTATATATAAGCAGCCAGGCACAGCTTGTCCAGGACTGCATAAAAGGTCAGCTCTACTAAAGTGAAATCTGTCCCTTGTCTCACCTTGCACACACACTTAAACTTATACATTTAAAATAACACCATAACAAATGACATTTTAGTGCTTGTTTGCGACTAAACTGCATCAATGAGACATGTTTAATTGTCAGAATAAATGAAGAAGAACATCTAGAATTTGAAATAGAAAATTGGTATTCATATACTGTAATGTTTGGATTATACTGATTACAGCACAATATTATTTTTAAAGCTTCCTTGTAAAGAACGCCATTCTTTAATTATAGGACTACTGTACATGAATAACATTGTTTTTATTCTAATAATACTCTAGACACTAGAGACTCCAGGCCCTTTATTTGTGACACATTCAGTGTGCACAGGCATCGTGGGATAGCACATGCTCTGGATGTGCTAGTGTTCTTGATATGTTACTTTAATGACAGTTGTGAAAAAGAAATTCAAGTCTGCTAAATTAAGCAGATTACTGAGGATGATGATTATGAAGCTGCATTTATTTAGGCTGCTGACTGGGTGGCTTTCCAGGTCTCAGGAATTCTGGGAAAGTCTAGAATCTTAAAAAAAACAAAACAATTCTCATTCTTTCCTGTGCATTTCTTTATATCAGGACTCTTCATGTAAAGAGTCCACGGCCTCCAGCAGGTGGAGGGCAAGACTGTACTGGGCGTGGTTTTCAGGGAGCATCTCAATGACTTTGTTGATGAGGCGACTACTCTGAGACAGAGGGACTGACGGACAGCGCAGCTCACTGGGGTCCTAGCAACACAAACCATCACACAGATGAGTGTAAGGTGATATGAGTTTCGACAACTGTGCAGTCTGTGTGATCTTACCATAGCCTTCAGCCAGGTGCAGAGTGTGGGCGGCAGTCGGGCCAACAGCTCCATGTTCGGTTTGGTTTGAGACTGAGAGTGGAGCAGAGAGAAGGAGAGTCTCTGACCAATCAACACCAGCAACTGAGAGCCCAAAACATCCTTGTCCTGCACCTCCATTATCACCTGAAACATAATGATAAAAAGTTGAAAAATAAGAAATGAATCTATATATAAAGAAAAAAATTAAGAAACATTTCCAAACGAAAAGAGAAAATAAAAACAAAAACAGAAGAAAATGTAAAAAGAATACTTAGAATCTTGATTTTTCATTCTTGTTTATATGCTTAGGGGGGTTTAGCTGTGTGTGCGGGTTTATGTGGTTTATGAGGACACAAATTTGTATAATGACATAGGTATTACAATATGAAGGTGATTTATGAGGACATTTTCAGTGTCCCCGTTATTCAAAAGGCTTTAAAACATACTAAACCGTTTTATGAAATTCAAAAAATGCAGTTTCCTGTAAGGGGTAGGATCAGTGTAGGGCAATAACCCATACAGTCTGTACAGTATAAAAACCATTACGCCTATGGAGAGTCACCGTAAACCGCAAAAACCAACGCGCGTGTGTGTTACCTCCTCGGCCCGCAGGTCCAGGCCCTGGTTGTAGAGCTCACAGACGAGGTGTCTGCGCAGGATGTCAGTATTGACCTGCAGTAAAGAGGAAAGCTCCATACACACAGACGGCCACATGTCTTCAGTATCGCTGTGTTTGACACCGTTCTCCGATTCAGCTAGATCCTTCACCCAGCCTGTTAACACGTTCATCAAAAACTACACACACAGTGTAATACATCAACATTGGTTCAGAGGCAAGCTATACAAATATTATGATCTGTTATTTGAGAGCCTTTTATCTAAATCATTGGTCTCAAACTCAATTTCTGGAGGGCCACAGCTCTGCAGTTTAGCTCCAACCAGCTCCAAATCACCCCTTCTTGGAAGTTTCTAGTCATGATATGTAGCGCTGTGGCCCTCCAGTAATTGAGATTGAGACCAATGATCTAAATCAGGGGTGTCAAACTTAGTTCCAGGAGGGCCGGTGCCCTGCAGAGTTTAGATGCAACCCTAATTAAACACATCTGATCAGCTCCTTCAAAATCGCGTTTTATGTGTGTTGGAGCAGGGTAGGAACTAAATTCTGCAGGGCTCCGGGATCTAAATGAAGCCATTTTGAATGGAGGTGTTCTTCTGCCTCCAGTGCTAAGAGTGACACTCACCTCTTGTCTCACAGCCACCAGGTTGGGGTCCATGTCACCACTGGGCAGCAACTGAATAGATGACAAATCTCTAAAAAACGCATTTTTACCCTGCAGGGGAGAGAAATTTAAATGAATTTGGAATAAACTGCTTTCTTGAATGTGAAAAACATGTAAGGCTTAACTTGATTTTGTCCATCTGGAATTGAACAGATCATTGTTGTTTAAGTGCTGTGATCTCATATGAGTGACAGGTTGCACATGTCATCGGAGAAGAGATGTTGCACATTTGGGGAGGGGAAGTTAATGTATTTGGTTTAAGATTATCACGGGCACATAAAAATAATCGTCAATTTAGATTTCATGCTAACTTTAATACTTTATTAACTCAACTTGCAAACAGCTAAACTCTTATAATTCAATATAGACACAGTTGAGGGTGACAGGAAATAATTTAGAAGAGAGAGGAAGAGAACTGTGCAGGTAGGAGTTGAACATGTGTCCCACACATAAGCACCATGGCTAATCACTTCCAGTCACTTCTTAGGGCGCTCAACACCAAAATCGAAATATTCCAATATTAGTAAGGTGTGTGTGTATAAACGCACAATTGCATGCTTTTACCTTGCTGTCGAACAGGCTAAGCGGTTTCAGACGCAGAGAGAAGGTCATGGTGGCGTGTAGCAGTGATGCTAACACACAGTGATGCTGAACAAGTGGATAGTGAACAGACCTCTGATCCAGAGCTAACTCTACTATAGACACTGGACCATCAGCACTGCCCCACACTTCCTCCACACTCACATCTGGAGCAGACACTTCCTCCACCGCTGAATCCGCCTGAGAGAGGAAACAAGTTTAGAATACGTGTCTCGATTTTACTTCAACCTATGCATTACTCATCGGTGTAAAATCCACAGTTACTTCAGACATGCTTCCGCCCATGCATTCAGTTTAATCAGTCCTTACTCTGGAGAAAAAAGGAAAGGAAGGGAGAAAAGAGGAAGATGAGACCTCCATCAGGGCTTGCAGTAACTGCACACAAGAGCCCAGGAAACTCCTCACAGCTGCGTCTCCCATTCCTACATCCTAAAAACACACACACACATACATTATTGAATTAAATGAAACAGATCTGGATTTTTTATGCTTTGTGACTTCTCTTACCCGTCTGCACAGCCGGTCTTTAGGTGCCTTTCCCACCTACATCAACACATGCACAGTCGATTATTAAATCTTAAATACAACAAGCAAAGAGGAAGAGCCAGAGCACACAGAAATGCCAACCTTTTCCATTAAGAAGGCAGCAGCTGAAAACCGCTTGACTATGAAGGTCTGCCACATCATTGCAGAGACTCCTGAGAGAAGAGTATAGATGAAGGAGAGAGTGTTAATACATGGAATTACTTCTTTTGTGAAGAAATAAGTTGTGCCAGCTTCATATTCATTGCTTTGCCAACACAAAATCTATGAATTGCGAATATTTCTTACCCAACTGAATGTGAGGATTGGATATCATCTTTAAAAACTCCACAGACCACTCCAAGTACTGCCCCACCTGAAGAGAAAGGAAGAGACGCAAAGTCCACTGTGACTGCTTGATATTTCTCTAGTAGGATATTGCAATTCTAGTTCCTTCAATACTCCTTTATTTTTACGAAAAAGTACTCAGAAATAAATAAATGCAATAATTTACAAAACAAATGAACAAACACAACACTCATATGGTTGCCATTTTTATCCTGTCATTTCTAAACAGTAACCTGATCTCAGTTACCACCTCTTTTCAGAAAGCTTTGAGAATGTTTAAAAGACTTAACTCTGGGTCTTTGTTCCACTGGACTACGTTTTCCCAGCTGCAGTGAGCCAACAGCACATCAGGAGACAGAGAATTTGGGAACCGCTGACACACACACTCCAGCAGCTCTAAGAAAATAAACATAGCTTAAAGAGCTACTATAAAAGGAAACCTCCATGGACCAATTTGAAATGATCTAACATCTGAGCAACTCAGAATCTCAGGAATCTCCAGTTACCCTCCAGTTTCTCCTGTGCTCCTTGCTGTGCTGGCTGTTGCGTGGGCTCATTCTCTTCCCTCTGTTGCAGAATATCCCTCAGAAGATCTGGAGACACACCTTGTCTGAAGATCAGCTTCGAAACACAGTCTGCTACACCACCTAAAGACAAAACATTACAAATTATATCATTTCATCTTAGCTTGTATGAAAGCAGATATTTTAAATCCTATTTTTACTGAAAGCTCCAGTGTACACAACAGTTCAAAGGTTTTGGGTCCGCAAAATATACAACATTTTTTAAAGATTTAAACATTTTTTATTCTCACCGGGAGAGCTGAATGTTCAGCAGCCATTCTTTAATAAATATATAAACTTCTCTTCAATTTTAGGCATCTTTGCTAAAGAAAACTATTAAATAAAAATAGTAAATATATATATAAAAAATACTCCTAGCCTCAGAACAGACCCCAAACTTTGGAACAGTAGTTTTTGTGTGTGTTTTATATACCTCTGCCACTCTCTAATAGCGTTTTGACCGAACAGCGTGTGACAGCGCCACCCGTAGAGCCCTGAGGAGATGGCAGACAGAGCAGCGTCTGCAGAGCAAGCACATCCTCCAACTGTTTTATACACACCACCCACTGCTCCAACTCCAGAGAAACACATTCCCACCCCTCCTGAAACTGCATAGAGAGAGAGAGCGTTACACACATACAGCACCAACTCTGTAGATACAGGAAACACACACACACCCACCTTGCTCTCTGCCAGCCTGGTGATGGCATTCTTGGCTACACGATGAGCGACTAGAGCAGCCAGTAGTGCTGCGGCGGAGCTCTCAGACTGAACACAAGCTGTGCGCACCTGCTGCCACCAGGGCGAGACACACTGGCCATCCCATGACTCATCCACCGCTCCTGACACACACACACACAAACACAAAAACACAATTAAAATGTTTATATACAGGACAAATACACAAGTTGAGCTCTCTCAGATGACGTTAAAGACCTTTCATGGAGCTGAGGGTGGATAGCAGCGTGTGCAGGTGTGAGACTGCGTCTGGGCACTTCAGCACATCCTTCTCTTTGTTCAGCCAAACTGTTAAAAGCAAAGACTGCCAAAGAGACATAAACATGCAGAAATTACATTTAAGCAAATTCACATTATATTCAAACCCCTTCCTTTTTTCTCTTTGTATCACTGACCAGTAGCTGCTGAGGGCTGATGCCACTTTCCTGCAGAGTCTCACACACTCTTTGTAAAGGACTTTGACCAGACAGACAGCCCCAGAACAGGAAACTACCTGAAATACACACACACACAAAAAAATCGCATTTAACACAAATACTAACTTTTTGAATAATACAAATTATTATGGTAACAATTATTATTATCATGGTGTTACCAACAACTGATAGTACAGAAATTTTTAAACAATGTTGGCTTGATAAAATAAAACAAAAATATGGACTACAATTTTAAATATTATACAAGAGTGCACAACATCATAACATACAAACATTAATTTGCTAAAGATTGCATTTAAGATTTACATTCGAGTAATGGATTATAGAAAAACAAAAAAGTAGTGCAGAGAGGCATACATTGTCCTACTCTTGTAAACAAGCATAGAAGACTTACACAGAAGGAAATAAATTGTTTAAATCATTATTTCTGTTTGTTATTTTTTGCACACAAAATGTATTTTTGTAGATTTATTAACATTGTGTTTAAACCACTGATGTCACATGGACTATTTTAACAGTGTCCTTACTACATTTCTGGGCCTTAAACATATCTGCAGTGTGAGTAATGTTTCTCTTAAAAAAAAAAAAGTTGATCACCTGTGTGTTACCAATATTTTGTGCATCCTTAAAATTAATACTTAAAACAAAATGTGAACATTTATGACAGTTAAGAGAAGCAAAAATAATGCACAATGAATTAAATACCCAGTTGGGTCCAATCGGTATCAGGTTGTTTAATCACTCTGAGCTCTCCGTTCACCCACTCCAATTGAGACAGAAATGTTCGGACCGGCAGTGGCCCACTTGAGTCTTGAGCAAATGAAACACAGGGCCGAGAGTTCATCTCTGTGTACCGCTGCAGGACTGGGCCAACACGAGCAAGATCCTCCTCAATGCCAGAAAACAATGGCTGCATGGAAAGGAGAAGCTTTTAGTTCAAATCCTAGTTTGAAGATGATACATTAGTTTCGGTCAGCAGTATAGTGTCTGTATTACGCACATGTTTTGCCTCAGTGGGTGATGTATCTGGTGTGTGCAGTAACTGAACGTCTGTGTAGAGCTGGAGAAGTTTGAGCTGGGATGAACAAAACTGCAGCAATGACTCATCAACTGCTTCAGGATCTAATACAAACACACACGAAAAACAGATCAAACATTGACATAAGGGTTTAAATATAAAGAATACACTGGCCAATGAGCACTGAAGGTTTTACCTTGTTCTTTCAGGCTAGCCAATAATGCACGAGTAACGCTGGTCAAACAAGACACTGGTGCAGTCTTATTGGACAAAAGTGACTCCAGGGCCTGTTAATCAATCAGATATTTTAATAAACTATTTGTTAACATACATATGTTTGCGTATGTCTGTTTTACTAACCTGTTTCTTAATAGCTGGATGTTTAATGTCCAGTAACACACTTTGTGCTTCACTCTCAAGCAGAGCTGTCAATGAAAGGTTAAAGGTCAACTCGAACATGTGAGACAGAACTAAAATATAACATTTGGGTAGTGGTTCTTTAAAAAATTGTTTTCGATGACAGCAACAAGCTTATGCATGGTATGTTATGAATATTAATGATGTAGATCTGACCTGGCTCCACCTCCCTGCTCCTCAGTAAAGTGGTGAGTCTCCTCAACAGGTGCATGTCTTTAGCACGCTCGCTCTTCTTATCGCTGAGCAACACACAAAACAAACACATTTGCACTAACCAGCATTGTTTGCGTGTTTGTGAATACTAATGCGCACACATTCATGAATATTTATGTATGAGAGTGCACCTGAGTGCCAGATGGAATGGTATGGTGATGGCTCTCAGTGCTCCATTAGCCGGGTCAAACAGACACACTTGTTGTGTGTGGATTTGCCAGCCCTGACTGGTTACACTGTTCACACCCATTAACCTGTGACCTGCATACAGCAGCCTGAAAGAGAGACATGAATGAATTTGCATTTTCAGATGGTAGCAGTATCAGTGATGTTTTTAGGTTTTGTGTGTGAGAGTATGTACCTGCAGTGTTTGCCTACAGTAAAGGCCCCTACTCGTGGTCCATGCTGAGTTCCCCACACCTCTAAAATACCCCTGCGTGGGGCGTAAATCACCAGAAACTGGGCATGTCGGCGGGGCATAGATGGAGATGTGGCTAGATCTCTTTCCCCACGAGCCTCTGACACCTGCACCCATCCGAGCTGAGCATCACGATAGCCTGCATGCACATAATACAGATATTACATAAAAAACATTACTGTTTATATACACTGCTGCACAAAAGTGTTTTATGTTTTTGAAAAGTATATCATGCTCAGCAAGGCTGCATTTATTTAATAAAAATAAAGTACAATGTTTTTAGAACCCATTACACCAGTTTTTAGTTTTTCAGAAATAATTCTAAAATGCTGATTTAGTGCTCAAGAAATATTTCTAGAAGGACATTGTGCTTCTTAATATGAAAATATGATGCTTTTAATGTTTAAAAAGATGTAAGTGTTCAATACTGTCAATTAGACAAACTGTCTGTAATGATGCTGATTTAGGTAACAGCTGTGATGCTTTGCATGTAACATTTGTTAAGAGAAGCACTCATCATTCGTATTCAAATCATGTGAGTCACAAGTTGATTTGTGCAATTTAATAGGAACAGGCACATGTCTGCTACAAATCAGACTACATTAGTAGCGCTTTACTGCTCACCTTTCCACATCCTGATGGCGATGCCTCGTGCCACATCCAGCAGTGTGACTCTGCCAAAGTCATCTGTGACTCCAGCCATAGTGTTACACGGAGAGAGACAGATAGACTCGCCATGCCGACGAGAATCTGGAAGACCAAACCTAAATAAAAGCAGATAAATGACACTTAGCTCTTAAATGAGTTAAATAATGTGTATATGATTACTAGAAAGCAATGATGTGCATGATCAGAGGTATCAAAACTAGTTACCTAACAGGAAGGGCTGTGGCTGGCTCCACTTTTGGCTTCTGTTTCTGCACTGACTCTTCTTCGTTTTTACTCTTCCATCCCAACCAACCACTAAGCAGGAATGAGTAAACATGGAGTGAGACTGATTATGACAGGACAGTGCTAATAAGAGCTAAAATAACCCAGACACACAGACCTGGCAGCACTGAACAGAGCTGATGTGAGTTTGCTGGCCACAGCCAAAGCCACATGGGAGAGAAGAGGCTGAGAACTACCCTAAGATAAGAGGAGGGAGGAAAATGTCCATAATCAACAAGAACAACTAGATAAAACACACAGACACCAACAACAGACAAACTAGATGTGTGTGTTTGTACCTCTATAGCATAGTAAAACCCAGTGTAGGGTCCACCTCCCACTGTGATATACTGACTCATAGCTGGAGGGCTTCCTTTAACCGAAGCATGAAATCCTCCAAGGATAGATGCATTTTTCATCTGATCGAACACACTTAGAGTAGTAATACCTGAAGAGAAAGACATTACCTCACACTGCAATTCAAAATTTTGCATCAGTAATTCTTGAAGGATTAAAGCATTTTAGAACTGTACCTATGCTGGAATGGTCTGTAATTGTGTCCATGTCTTGCAGGCCCCACTTCTTATAGGCCAATGGTGGAGGTTGGACGACATCACTTCCTGCTGCTGCGGCTAAAACCGATACAGGGAATAAAACGTGTATAAACAATAAATATGACAGACTAAACTAAAAACAGGTAAAGGACTACTAGACTACTCTCCTACCTCTGGCAACCTGGTTACGACAAGCACGTAAGGACTGGAAGAGACTAAACCCATCGATGGTGACAAGGGCTGCTGGATACAGAATACTGAGCTCCTCGTGCTGGTAGAGAAACAAGCATTTCAACATCTAACCAGAATTTCAGTAGGCAGATGTCTACTGTTTATGATGTCATGTTTAACATTGCTAAACAAATGCTTTGAACTGAACACATCAAGTCTGTGTCAGATGTGTCTCTACCTGTTCTGTTACTCCAGGGTGACGTGGAATCTCATAGGTTCGACACTTTAGTCGCAGCACGGGATCTTCATGCAACAATTGGGCCAACAGAAGAACACCACTCTACACACACACATACATACAAACATGTAAGTGGTGGATCAAATCCAGTGGCTGTGCTGATTCTGGTCTGGTTTGATAACATATGACATATAACTATTTATTAAACAAATCAATCCATTAGAGAGTCTGAACTCAGTTGGTTAGTTTATAGGTCAGAAAACATCACAGTACCTCTGTGTAGAAACGGACGTATCCTGAGCTGAATCCAACCACAATGCAGGTCCAATCAGGACGGCCGGTAGAACTCCTAAACACATCATTTAAATGTTTTCAAATATTTTTTAAAGAAGCCTCTTATGTTCATCAAGTATGCATTTATTGATCCAAATGGCAAAAAAAAATAGTAATAATTTGAAAAACTGTAAATAAAATAACCGTATTCTATTTGAATATATGAGCAAATGTAATTTATTTAAAAAAAATAATGTGAAATACTGTAATTAAACAACTTTTATATTTTAATATATTTTAAGTATATAGTAATGGCTCAGCAGTCATTAATCTAGTCTTGAGTGTCACATGATCTGAAATCATTTTCAAATGCAAATTTGCTGCCCATGCCCAGGGAATCTTTCTCAGTACTTTTAAAAATAGTTGTGCTGCTTAATATTTTTTGTTGATGGTGTGATACATACAAGATTCTTAGATGAACAGAAATCTTTCTGTCACTGTAGCATGTATGTGAGTGTGATGTTCTTACCTCTTCTGGCTGGCCAATGGAATACACACAACACTACTGACACACTCCCTGTGGAAAGAACAGACAAAAAGATGGAAAAATCAGGGAAACTATTTTTTTGGTTTGGTTTGGTTTGTTTCTTTATTTTTGTTCTTCTGCCGCTCAACTTTTTACATTCCTCCTTATAATAAGCATATTTTTATTAAACAAACTCCTTTACTCATAATACTGCTCAGTCCTTCATTTCTGTCTTGTAACACATTCTGTATTCTTAGTGAGAATAAATCCCTTCATGGTATTTCTCAAAATCCATCAAATCCTGACCCTCCCCGTCTCTCACCCCTCCTCAGCACTCAGCGTTCCACTCCAGGTCACAGCGAGGGTCATTTCCTCCTGCCCACTCTCGTCTGTCCGCCATTTAGCTGTCAATCAATCATTCAATCACTTCACATATGAGCTATACCAATCAATAAGCAGTAGAGAGAGAAGGTATTAATCATAGCTGTGTGTACCAGACAGAAATGCTGCTTTGTGCTCTCGAGCGATGACCAGCAGATCTGAGCAGGGCGAGAGAGACAACACACAGTCCTGGAGCCAGGGGGTGCTCTGCTGCTCCTCCTCCTCAGCCTAAGAGAAGAGCATGCAGAAGTCAATATTATTTTTATGTTCATTATAAATTGCCTTTGTATGGAAAAAAGAGGTGTGCTAATTCTTCAAAATTTCAACTTGTCTTCAACAGAAAAATAATAACCTACAGGTTTAGACTGAAATTTTGTTGAGTAAATAATGAGATAATTTTCATATCTTTTAATACAAACCTGAGCTCCATCCTCTTTACCATCAGGATTCTCCCAAGTGCCCCAGTCTGAGTCATCCCATGTTAACTCATTCTCTAGAGAAAGAAAGAAAGAATGTGTTGTAAATAATGTATTCAGCGAGGACGATTTATTCACATTAAACAGTCAGTCGCCTCGATCTGGAGTCCTTCTACCTCTGTGAGAGTTCATACACACTGTCTCATCTTCTTTCTCTCTCTTTTTCCATCCTCTGTAAGCTAATTTCTCAATTATTTGTCAAATGTTTTACACAAATTGCCAAATCATAAATGCAAGTTTTGACTCATTTATAATCTGTCAATATACCCTTTCACTTCTCTCTGTTTTTCTCTTCGTTTGTCTTTCGTTCATTCACTGTCTCTAATGCAGTCATGTGTTTCAGGACCTTTCTGCAGGATGACTCATTCACCAAGGGCAAATACACCTCCCTGTCTCCCTCCATCTCTCTCTCCTTCTCTCAGCAGGGAGTGAATAAGTTATTCTGCATCACAGTTTGACCATTCACTTTTTTTCACATTTTTTTCCCTTTTCAATTGTCACCAACGTCCTTATTAACGAAGTATAAATGTAGCACACACACACACACACACACACACACACACACACACATATATATATATATATATATATATATATATATATATATATGTATATGTGTGTAGAGTATTCCATTCTATATATATAATCATATACTGTACTATACTATATATTTGGCATATATCCTTATTGGAGGTATCCTACAAAGGATAACTAGAAAAACCAAAACATTATTTTAACCATTATATTAAAATGATGTTTTCACTCACCAGAGAGCAAAATCTATAAAGTATTCTATTAAATAAAATTTGCCTGTGACTGTATTTTATTATAGTAAAGTGTGTTATTTCTGTGCCAGTAACATCACTAACATCACCTTTTTCTTGGTCACAATTATTACACTTTCATATTTAACTCTACATTTAATGAGATTGCAATATTGGGATAGAATGGACCGAAAAAGAATATTGTGAAGAGAAAGAAGAGATGTTTTGCGAGACTGAATAAATGAAGAAGCGAGAAGGTTGAATGTTTTGGAGCAGTGCCATAGCCTCATGTGTAAAGTGATGTTCATGAACACTAATGGGCTGTCTTTGATGAGACTCTACAGGGGGAGAAAGTGAGAGAGATGACATTCTAGGGACAGACACTTAGAGTGATTGGTGTGACTATTACCCATCCGAACAGGAGATGAGTGAGAGGTAAAACACAGTGGAGGGCTGCTAAGAACAGCCGCTCATACATGTTACTCTGCATGCGTGAAGTAATGGCAAAGACTAACCCATGCTGCTCAGGACACTTTAGAAGTACATTGCTAATGTGATGTCTGTCAGTGGCCTACTCGAGATGCCTCCTGTTACAGCTAATTGTCATGGGTAAAATGGGTTTTATCGTAAGTCAAATTTTTCTTGACGGCAGAAGTTGCATGATTTTTGACTGAAGCCAGAGAGCAGCTGTGTTTTCTCTATAGCTCAAAGATTCCATTCTCTGGAGTAAAGAGATCACAGGTGAATAGGGGAAACATTTTAACTAATAGATATCACCATCATTTCCCAGTTGATTAATCATAGTAATTTAAGACAATTGTTTTGTATTACAAGGTTTGTGAAATGTTTAAATATGCAAACGAAACATAATCTAGTTAAATTTGCACAAATTTGCATACATTTCCAAAACTCTGAGGGGCGGTTTCCCAGACAGGTATTAGATTAAGACAGGTCTTTGTTAATTTAGGACATTTAAGTAGTTTTTAGAAACATGTCTTACAAAAAAGCATTATCTGTGAGCATTTTAAGACCAAACAATGGCAGTAATTTATTTTAAGGTACGTTAGTGCAAGCCTTTTCCATTTTAGACAGCTCTAACATTTATTTTAATCTAGGACTAGTCTTAAACCCTGTTTGGGAAACTGCCAGGTTTCCAATTTTTTTATATAGATTTTTTTTTTGCACATTACCTTTAACAATATTTAGGCTAATGTAAGCTTAATCTACAAATGCAAATTGATTGATGTAATTAAATGTCTGAGATATTAGCCCGAAAGAAGACATGCTATCAAAGGGAAAAAAATGCCTGTAGTGCATTTCCTTAAATGAACTTTTTCTCCTGCCTTTTTAAATGGGTTCCTATATGTTCCCCAGAGGATTAAACCAGTGTGATCGTATGAACTCTAAATGGTGCAATAGTATTTTGTACACAGTGACCTAAACTATAAAAAAACGTCAGACACTTTTTTCTTTGTTTGTTTTTAGTGAAGGTTGCTCTGTGCCTCAAGGAAGAGACTTGTGCAATGTAAGTTTATGCAGGAGTTGTCTGAATTCTTACATGAAGGCCAATAGGGAAAACAGATACATTTATAGAGTTCCAACAGAGGGCAGAATGACTAAATGCTGGTATAGATTTTTCTGCTCTGTCAAGAGAAGACTTTGTCAATATGTGTCTTGATTTGACCTTTTTATATATATATTATTGTAAGGAAATAAACGTGGATTAATGTTCTTTAGGGTTGAAGGACTTTATTTCATTAAGCGAGAGTCTGAGCTCTAACACACCTCCCTCTTAATTGGCACTGCTCACTCTGCCTCTTAACTACAACTAAGCCAGCTTTGGACCTGATCCACATACATACACACACTCTTTAGATATATGAGAAAATACTTCACCATGGTAACAAGACAGCTTCGACCTTGATTTCCCGTCTGTATGTCTAGTAAATCAAGTACAAATTCCACTGAATATAAAACCAGTACAGAATAATGAACCCCATCTTTTTTGTTACTCTAGCAGTCCTCATTCACTGTCAAGGGAAAGTGATGTTGGTGACATTTGGGTCTTTGAAATGAATTCGATTGCTGGATGAACCATTCGAGTTATTTCACATCATTTTCCATCTCTTAAAGGAATAGCTCACCTACATGAAGATTCTGTTGTCTTTAACTCGCCCCCGTGCCATTTAAAACATGATGACAATGTAAGGAGAAGTTTTCCAGGTATTTCAACCTGATCTTTTAATAACTATACCATGTCAGTTGGAGAATTACTAGAATATATCACGGGTTAAAATGAACAACGACAGTTCAAACTATTAAATGAATTTGCTATGTATTTTAAATCTAATTTACAGTTTGAGGTGAAGTGACTATAGCGATCTGTTAATATTGTAAAAATATTGACAAACATTTTGTTCAAGCATCAACAGTTCAAGCATGTGAACCCCGGCCTTCTGAATTAATGTTGGAAATGGTCGAACACAGGCTTCTCAGCAAAAATCTTATTTTGTATTAATTCATTTGTAGAAGATACATTTTAGTTGTTAATTTTAGGGCTGGGTGATATATATCGAACGATATAGTCTGCGCATCTCCTCAGTAAAGCCAGTTCTTTGATTAGCGTTAAATCTATAAGCTGTTTTTAGAAGGAACGCCAGCTTATACACAGAACGGTAGATCACTGAGAAGCTGCGCCATTGAATCACCCGCGAAACTAATGCGCAGCTTCTCAGTGATCTACGGCTCTGTTCATAAACTGGCGGAGCATTTAAAAACAGCTGATGGAGATTTAGCGCTAATCAAAGAACCGGCTTTACTGATGAGGTGCGCATAATATATCGTTCGATACATATCTAGGGTGACCACCTGCTAATAAGCCCAAGGGGGGACAAGGGGTATGTTTCTGAGGGACAATGTGGGACACTGCCTG
>JAUCNO010000279.1:12356596-12367007 GCA_032353835.1 Enteromius viviparus | reverse complement strand
GCTTTATTAAAATCAAATATCAAGTACATCTGTCTACACAAGAATAACAATTATTTATAATTAAAATAATTTACTACAATACAATAATTTAGTGACATTTAAACACTTCTTGCTTTAAAAAACAAAGAGTGTCTTTTAATTTGTGAGTGGGTGTTTAAATATAAGTAAAAAATATTGTGGAAAACTATTCATAAATAAAATATATTTATGAAATACATTAGTCTGTTTTATATAATTAGCTTTATATATGTTTTTTTAAATTATTTTTTAAAATCTTATTAGAACTTTGATCCATTCATTTCTGTGCTTTCGTTTCTTTTTCTGTTCTTTCGTTCTCTGTAGTAGAAGATCATCCAGGTTACGACCCAACCAATAACCAAGCCTCCTATAGCCAGAACAGCAGCTGCCCAGGCCGGCACAGCATCATTGGGGCAATCTACCGGGAGAGGGGTGCCTGGCGCAACTGTGGCTGGTACGACAGTAGTAAGGACATCAGAACCACTGTTTATTCGTGTAAAGATGTAGGGATGCTCCTGGAGAACATACAAAGAGAGAGCATTGTTATTGCAAGACCATGCTTTGCTATCTTGTTCTGACAGTGGTTTCTACTTGACATTTACTCACATTTGTGGGACACTGGATCTTACTGCGGTCATATGTGAAATTGTTGTAGGTTTGTTTACTGTCCACTGGCTCCAGCTAAAACCAAAATACAAGACACATGCTTTAATAATACAAGACACAGTATAGCTGCTGCGAGATTGTGTGGATGTATGTATGTATATGTATGTACCATGTTGTTCCAGAGTGCAATGGCCATCTCTGCGTGTCCGCGCTCAGAGAAATGAAAACAATCCACAGAGAAAAAAGTCAGGTCTGGTGTGCCATCCTAAAACAGAAAGAGATATTTCATCTGTTAATGAATGTTAGCCCTGATACTTGGTTTTAGCTTTGTGTAGCCTATGAATGTAGCCTATGAAAGCATCTAACATATTTATATACATATTCAAACATATTTTTTATGTCTGAGTGTGTTGTTTATGTGTGATCTCATAAGACATGAGGTGCTAACCTCGACCATTGGAACAACAGAGTTCTTGAAGAAGGGCTGTAGCACCACTGCGAAGTCCTGTCTTTCATCATAGCGTCCCCCATACACCAGCCTTTCAGTCTCAGCCTGACCCACAAAACAACACTTCTATTACTGAAGGTCAAGATCATCTAAAGCCCACTCAGCTAATCAGTTGTCAATGAAATTACAACTTGATTGGCTACAGACCTGCAGATCTCTGTTGACCTTCTTCATTTCATTCATTTCTGGAGAGTTCTCACGAGGTTCCAGAAAACACGGACACATGTTCCTGTAACACACACAGTCATGAAAATGCAGCTGTGTACAAAAGGACGTGAAAATGTACACTGATTCTATGATCGAATCCTCTATATATTGAATTATTTACTCTTGCAGGAGGCTGCAGCCCAGTGTGTTTCTCTTTACTATTCGCAGATCCTCAATCTCTAAGATTTCCACAAAATTTACCAGCACTCTGGGAACCTGCACACAAAAACACATAGGGACATTCCACAGGTTTTTATACTGTCCAAACTGTATCTTGTATCCCCTTACCTTAACCCTTACCCTTCAATCTGAATGATTTAAATGCTTGTTTTCTCAAAGAAACCAAAATTGTCCCCACATGGTCAAAATGTATTGTTCTTGCTAAACATTTGGTCTCCATAACAATAAATACCAAGACACACATGCACATATATAACATAAAATTATGTAAAATAATAAATACATGTTAAATATATGTAAAATGCGTATAAGTGTCACTGGGGAAAAACTAATAAGGATTGAATTTCCTATTCTTCCTATTCTATTTTCCTATATCACTTGATGAATGTGATCGGGTTCAGTAAATGCATCTTTCTCACCTCATTGTAAAGCATGTCCAGACTATCTCTGATGTGACCGATGTACATAGAAGGAGACAGAGAAGCCTGTGTAGAGAAAAACACAACACATATATTTTTTAAAATTGTTATTGGCTGGTCTTAGATATAAAAAAGCAACATTTACAATGACTCATTGGCACATTGGTTTGTTAGTATCCAAATTTATTTTAGCTTCTAAAAGGTCACTGCTGTGGTTCTCTGACGCAAGAAGAAACAATTTATGATGGGGAGCTGAGAGACTTTATATTAAGAGTCATCCACTCACCCGGTCGTGACAGTACTGGCAAAGGTCATTTCCCCCAATAAACAGTGTCACCAATTTCCAATCCTTCTCAAAGTCCACTTCCTGAAAAATAAGAGTAGTGTTTAAAAAATTATATGTTATTAAATTAGATTCTTTATTGCCCTACAACAATTGTTGCAATTTGCTTTGTGTAGTTTGGCACATGCATTCGAAATATATTTTTAAATTACAGAAGACAGGAATCATTATGAATTAAGATTAATTGTATCCAAAATGTTTTTGTTTAAGTAATATATGTGTGAGTACTGTGAATCTTTATTATGTATATAAAAATACACATACACATGGCCATTTATATTTATGAGAAATATGTTATGTTTATATACTATATATATTTATGTATAATATAAATGATCTAAATAAAAATATATAAATGTAAACATATTTTCAAACTATATATTTTATATGTGTGTTTTAATATATACACTACAAATATACTCAGTACACACACATATGTTCCATAAACAAAAACGTCTCTTTTTTAATCCGATTTTTTAAAATCAACTTAATAGATTGAAGAAGCATACTGACCGTGCTTTCCTTTAGAGCTGTGATAAGATCCCTCACTTGTGCTGGTATTTGACTGAATAGAAAGGATGATATAATTAGCTGAAAGGATACTTTAAATTGTGTTTTAATGTATGTGTAAATGTGTTCCTTACCTTGCTTTGGCACCGCTCACTGCCATATTGAAGCCATTTGGCCGTTTACTTTTCCCCTTTGAGAAGCCGAAAACATCCGGATTGAACTTCTTAAGAATGTCTGATAAGAACATAACATAAGGGGCTTGTGATAATCACATTGTTAAACAAGATTCAAATCTGATAATCAAAAACATTGGAGTCTCTTTCTTAATCAATAGAACAATACAGAGTACATCAAGTGTTACATAAATTTATACTGACTTGGCAATGTGGTGACAGTCTCCAAAGTATCATCTCCACCAATACTGTCAATTAAATTAATGACAGACACTTAGAACACATGCAGAACAAAGCAGTTCCATAGGCATACAGCAGACTGACACAAACTCACCTCCAGGAAACCCCTCGCTCCTCATCCGCAAGCTGAAGAAGGTTTTCAGCTTTTGCACCAAAGGCAGCCTGACAGATTTAGAGAGAGAAAATGATAATTACAACATGATAAAACATCACAACATTTACAAACACACACACACACACACACACTTACAGTGAGTGAATCTCCCAGAGACCCCACAACTTTAATGTCACCTGGACGCAGCCTGTGAACTGAGAAAAAATGTGTAATTATGTGATTACAGCCAAACACAACTGCAGCACTACTTGGACCTAAAGGGATAATAAACCATGGCAGGACATCTGAAAGCTTGTCTTGACTGCTTGTCTCTACCCATGAACTTTTTTTTTTTTTTTAAATCAATTATTAATCTTTCTTTTTATCCTTCTTAATATTTTTTTAAAACATCTAGTCACTCATTAAAAAATAGATTGTGTAACAAATACAATAAATAAATAAAACATTTGCATAACTCATTACACAATATATTAATAAAATGTTATTGTTAATACATAACAGTTCTGTATCTAAACTGTTATGTGACTACCTTGATATCGAAACACAAAAACAAAGCAATAATGCAATGCTACCTAAAAAGATAACAGTCAATGTTATGACATTAGAAAGCTAGTTTTTCATCTTTGTCTCTCTTCAAAACCTATGTGCATATTTAATATTTCTCATTTTTCTAGTCATTTTTATTTATTACAAATTTAAGTCTCACATAGAGCACTTAATTTCTTTTTGTCTGACAAATTTTACATTTTGCTATTTATACAGTATATATACAGTATATATATATTTGTTATATATTGTTATATTTACATATACTGTATATGTAATACCAAAATAAAATTTAGTAAAGTAAAAGCATTGCATGAATTTTAAAGAAATATAATACGAGTAAGTCGATAAAAGCATCGATTTTTTCTTTTTAATAATAGAAGAAAAGGAGAATAGTTAGATAGTCTTGTGGGAAAAATGAAGGGAATGAATTTCTCTTCTCTCTCTTTCTTACCAGATGTTGGCACAGTGTCAGAAGGTGCAGTGTTCACGCATGAGAAATCACTTCCCCAATTCTAAAATGAAAGGGAGAAATCATTTCATAATACATATTGATCACTTTAAGGTTCTATTGTGTTTTAATAATATTGTGTGTGATATATTTGTGTGACTTACATTTGCAGGTGGAGGAGTAGGAGGAGGGGTGTCATATGTGTAATTGCTGTTGTAATACGTCCTCAAATAGGGGAAGGACTAAAGAAGAATATGAAAAAGTATTACAATGTGACAAAATTATGAGGTTTAACATAGAATTATACCGTTTAAACTCACCTCTTCTGGGCATTTAAGAGGGATACCTGCAGTAAAATCTTCACTATCTGTCTTATTACCTAAAGGTTCCATCTGAGAGAAAAAGAGAGAGAGAGAGGGCAAATTACTGAAAGAAGAAATCCATTTTGAGAGTTAAGATGCTGTGAAATGACAATACATTAAGATAGGTAACAATATTAAGTTGACAATATATTAAGAAAAACAATGTACTTTCCTGCTGAATTGTATTAAATTTTAATTAATAAAATTCAATTACACCTGCATGAAATAGCATCAGTCATTTACAGAGCATAACATATGCTTGAAAAACACACATGCATAACAAAACACACACAATATATATTTATAAAACATTATTAGGCTTATAATATCTGTATCTAATGCTCACCAAGTTATTCCAGAGAGCCCGAGCCATGAGTGTGTGAGCTTTCTGACTAAGATGAAAACAGTCTGGAGAGAAATAGGAACGGTCAGGTCTCCCATCCTTAAAGAGCCAGGAAAGAAATGACAAAAGATAATGAGAACAAATAGTTGAAAAGGCTTGCTGAGGGTAATAGGTGATGTACTATTACTGTGCACCTCTAACACGGGGAGAAACACATTTCTGAAGAATGGCTGTGCGATCACTGTGAAGTTATCATGAGTGTCATATCGCCCAGACTCCACCAGCTCTTTCATTCCACGCTGAGAAATAAACACAACAACAGCATACATTGAATATTAATAGGCACTTTAACACAGTTGGATTTACATAGATCATATCAATATTAATAATATAAATATTTGAAATAGTACATTTGCTTTGTATTATTAGTAATCACATTCATAATAAATATTAATATGCAGATGTATTCATGTAATAAATTGTGTACCTGGTACGCTCGGTTGAACTCCTGCAACATCTGGAATTCATGAGACTCATCTTTGGGTTTCAGAACACAGCGACACAGCATGCTGAAAAAATACATAACATAACGCAAAGCAAAATAATGTAAGACTAACATTTACTAAAAGCTTCAGATATCAGTTCTTCTACCAGAATCAAGCAGAAATCTGGAGAGCCAGTATATACTGTAGGGTAAAACTCACTTGACCAGCCAGGAAGGGCAGCCAAGAGTGGGGTCCTGATGGAGGCGGCGCAGTGGAATTATATCCAGGAGCTCCACAAGGTTCACCAGGGCACGAGGGACCTGGTGGAGGACCCATGATTAACTCGATTCGAGCAGCGATTTATAGTGGCATTTTGTTATCAATAATCTGGTTTAATAAAAGCTGTCAGATAGATTTTTTGACCATTGTTTATGCTACAATCCAGGCCTATCATAACAAACATTAAATAGGTAAAAAAAAGAACATATGAAAAAAAATATAAAGTGGGATACAAAAATTTGAAACCAATCTCTATCACTTTAGTATTTTCTTTTTTTGGTTTATTTTACTTAAAAAAAATTTTTGCTAATATTTATTTTATTTTTTTATTTATTTATACCTAAATACCTAATTTTCAAAAACCTTTTATACCCTACTGTATTTCTGAAAGAAAATCTGTATCATAAAAATGGTGCTAGAGAACAAGGGCGAACACTGCCTAACCTCTTTATGTAATATGTCCAGACCCTCGCGAATATACTTCACAATGTTATCAGCAGAATAGTACCGCTGGGAAGAGAGAGAAAGAGTGTAATTTAGAGAGATAGCGACAGTAATTGCAGATTTATTACTAACAATCTGATAAGAAATAAAACAGGCTCTATTTATATCATTTTACAGTATCAGAGCAGTGGGCGCATATGTCATTTCCTCCAATGAAGACTGTGATAATCTTCCAATCATTCTGGAAATCAATTCGCTGAAAAGAGACAGAAATTTTCAGGCAGTCTGAATGAGGTTCATATTAAGCACAGTGGGGGACTAAATATCCCTTACAACCATAGTATTCTTAATATCTTATAATAAATAGCTTAAATTTGTGTATGGTAGATTTTGAGAATGACTAACCGAGTCTTCTTTCATTCTTTTAATGACAGCCTGAGCTTGTGTGACCATATCACTGCGAAATGAAAATAAATACATTTTACTATTTGTACAATATTAAATATTTTTATTTAAAGATATTATGCTTTTGTTCAGCAAGAATGCATTTAACTAATCAAAAGTGACATGCACTAAAGACAATTACCATGTTATGTTTATATAAATATAATATATAAATATAAAAAGATTCCTGAAAAAAAAATCAAGAAAAATATTAAGTATTGTTTTTTTACATTGACAAATATATAAATATATATATATATTTAAAATTATCAATTAAAGTAAAAAATTAATTAAAATTGGTGCAATTTTATCAAATAAATGCAGTCTTGGTAAAAAAACAAGAGACTAAACAAGAGAAAAACAAGAGAAAAACAGGAGAAAAAATCTAACTAACCTCAAACACTTAAACAGTATTTCAATATATGTTTTTAATTGAAAACAAAACAACTCTTGACTGATGAGAAGCTACTCACTCAGATGTGGCTCCTGGTACTGCTTGGTTCAGAAAACTCCGAGCAGAATTCTCATCTCCTTTTCCCACTGAATAGCCAGTGATTGACGGATTAAACTCTCTCAATATATCTAAATGACAAAAAAAAACATTATCCTATGCACACATTATGAATTTAAATCTGATTTGCCTGAACATGATAAATTCATCCCTGAGATTACTAATATCCCTAAGAAGAGTTATGCTATTTATTGTATAAACTCTTGCGTCATCATGATCAGCTATTATGTAGTTTAAAACCCTAATGACTGCAATCATTTCCAAGTTGATAATATTCCTTATTAATGATTACTCATAAATACAGTAATAATAAGAGCATGACAGTAACACTTGCACATACTTGGTAAAGTGGTTATAGTTGTAAGGTTTTCATCTCCGCCAATGCTGAGAAAAAATGTGATCATTAGATAATTTAGACAAGAATTACATTGTGTTTAATTATATGGATATAACAAAACCACCAAGATTTTTGTGTATTTAAAACGGCTGGTTTACATTTTTTTTAGGGTAGAGACTCACCTCCATGACAGGCCGCGATACTCTGTAAGCACACCCAGAAGATTGTTTTGTGCAGCACCCACCCCATTAGCTGCCTGTTGTTTTGAGGGAAAGGAAATGACATTACAAATGTATATTCACTACCATTCAAAATTTTGCGATAAGTAAGGTTAATACTTTTATTTAGCGATCATGCATTAAAATGATCGGTAAACATTTCTATTATGTTACAAAAGATTATCATAAATCTTACAGATTTCAAACTTTCAGATGTAGTGCATATCTGTTAAAAAATGATCTTTGGTATTAGCAAATATCATTAATACATTAAAATGTATTTGCTTATTACCGTCAAAGAATCACCCATTGCTGCCACCACTTTGATATCTGCTGGCCTTAAGGCATGGACTAGAAGAGACAGACATAAACAAGTTTAAAAAACTTAGAGAATTTGTGACCAGGATGTTTATCAAAACAGGTTTGAGATGCCTGTTTACCTGAGGTAGGGATGCTGGGAGATGGAGATCTGTCCTCACAGGTGAGCTCACTCCCCATCACCTAAAAGTCAGATGGAGCACAAGTTTGTCACACTGTAGGTCAAAGCAACAGGGTGAAGTTATGGTGAGAATGGACTCACTGGGTCGAGAAATGGAGTGGGATCCTCTGTTTGATAGACAACAAGCTCAGGTGAGTTTTTCTGTGTTCGCAAAAATGGCTTTTCCTGGGACAGAACAAGAGGCTCAGTAAAGCATATGTGCATGTTTCTGTTTGTTTGAAAAAAATAGCATCCAGACTTTAATATAAACAGTGAACACTGTGTGTCACTAACACACAAACTTACAGGACAAAGTCAGTGCTGTAGAAATTAAAGAAAACTGAAATAACTTCACCTTATCACAGGTGAAGGACAAAAACTTGCATAAAACGTTAAGTTCGGGAAGCTCAGAAAACAGTTTGGTGAGATAAAGCCATATTTATGAACCCACACTGATTCAGCAGTTTGCATTATAAATGTTGAAAAGGTCATAAATCAAGTATCTCTCTCACCTCTGTCGGGCACTGAATGGTGAATTTCATCTGCCCATCCAACTCAGTCTTGTCTGTCATTGGTTGCAACTGGAAAGAGAATATTCGGGATTGGTCAGAAAGAGGGCTCCAGTTCTTTGTCATATAAAGGCAAGATTAGATAGGTGTTTCGAGATGTGTTTCTAGGTTGAATAAGTTTCAGATTAGATGCTATCACTGAAAGCTAATTATCGTCTGCCCGTTATCAGTCACATCAGGGCCTTTATAACTTAAAAGTATAAAGTGTCCAGGATTTCACCTCTGCATCTATAGGAACAACGTACAGAGGCATTGATTGCGTTAATATTAACTTACCAAATTAGTCCAGAGTTGTAAAGTCAACAAGCTCATGTCACGTGAGGAGTCAGACGCAAAGGCTTTCATCTGAATACAACAAAAAAGGTACAATATTGCTTAATAACAAGACAAATTATCCTTACAAACTTGCTATAGCTGGATTGTTTCCATAGCACAGGGTGAGTCATATCTGTGACTTTTAGAAGAGCAAACTGATTATAAAAATAAATCAAGTCTCAATACAAGGCATTTTTGGTTATTCAGTTTCCTCAAGTACAAGTAAAGTATACAAGTTTACGTGCACTTTTATTAAAACAATACATCTGATTACTGCTGGTTCTGGCGTTCATAAATGTTCTTAATGCAATACATGTTCAATATAATCATATAATATAATCTAGCGGCGTGTTGAATACTCACTGAGTTTGACAGTTCGGTGTGCACTGGACTGGTCTGAAGCATAACGCTGAAATCTTCCCGGTCAGCGTACCAGCCTCTTCTCTCTAGAAGAGCACTGACAGATTCCTGTTCAGTAAACACATACAATGTTTGACTTTGTCAAAGTATTTTAGCACAGATTTGTCACCCATGTATCAATTTGTGTGTTTATTTATACCTGCAATAAAGCCATGAGTACTATAGTATCCAGCCTGCGTCTGTTTTCATCATATCCTTCCTCACATTGGAACTGACACACTCTAAAAAAACATAAACACCTTATTAAATTAAACTGTTAATTGCAGAATATAACCAAATTATGGTTATGAAGATGTTGTCTCATACTGACCGGTCATGTAACAGTTCACCCCAAACAACAACATGAACCAGTGTATGTTTCAACTAGAGAAAAAAAGAAAGCTGCTGTAGTAAACAAACACAATATACTGATTCCAAACTGTTGTTTGAACGATATTGACTGCCTTCACCTTTTTATGAAGAGAGTCCAGTGTCTGTTCCACTCTCTTTACTGTTTCATCGATGGTTGCACTCAAGTCCTAAGTACAAGTGCAGAATAATATAAAATTAAAAACATACTTTGATTGTTTTGTTCTGTGTAATAAGTAATAAAGGCTGATAGGATTTGTGGTCATATATCTGACCTGGTCTGTACACACAGAGAGCTCATCAACTGGTATGAAGAGCAGGAGCAACTTCCACTAAAAGAGAATGAAAGCATAAGAGATGTTAATGCATTGCTGATAGTTATAAAATAACTAGGGCCGGTACTCGATTAAAAAAATTAATCTAATTAATTAGAGGCTTTGTAATTAATTAATCGAAATGAATCGCATTTTAATCGCATATAAATATTTGACCTGAGAACAGTGAGAAGTAAGTTTTTTTCATATGGATTTTCAGTATACCAT
>JAUCNO010000279.1:12322549-12356496 GCA_032353835.1 Enteromius viviparus | reverse complement strand
GAAGCCATTTTCGGTTTCGGTATCGGTTTTCGGCCAAGTGCATCCAAAATTTTCGGTTTCGTTTTCGGCCCAGAATTGTCATTTCGGTGCATCCCTACAATAATTAAACCAAATTATTCAATTTACTATCTTGAAATCATTATTAAAGTTTAAAAATACCACAAGCAGTAAAGGTCAACACAAATATGTGACCTGGACCACAAAACAAGTCTTAATAGTTGTTCATGAGTCCCTTGTTGGTCCTGAACAGTTCAACTGCTTGCTGTTCTTCAAAAAACTCCTCCAGCTCCTGCAGATTCTTTGGTTATTCAACAGTTTCCACATATCTGAACCCTTTTCAACAGTGACTATATAATTTTGAGATCCATCTTGTCACACTGAGGACAACTGAGGGACTCATTCACAGCTATTACAAAAGGTAGAAACATCCACTGTTGCTCAAGAAGGCAACACAATGGATTCAGACAGTCGTGGATCATCCAGGAAGCGACCCAAAGTATTAAGACTCAAACTTTTGAACCTGATCATTTTTTATAAATTCAATAATTTTTTTCTTGTGGAGAATATATAAACATATGTGAAATAGATTATTCAGGTCAGTATTACCTAAACAATAACATGCAACTTCACAATCCCTCTTATTTTGTACCATTTACATATTTATAACTCTATTCATGGATCTCCATGAAACATGATCTTTACTAATCCTAATTATTTTTGTCATTAAAGAAAAATCAATACTTTTGACCCATTGTTGGCTACTGCTACAAATATTTATTTAAAAAATCACTAAATATAATCAGACACAATATATATATTTTTATATTTTTTACTAGTGGGTGCAGGACCTTATAGTTCATAAATATAGGTGAGGATAGCAAAAAAGTGAAGTGGGACATATTATACCCAATAATTCTTCATACAGTGGACTACTGGTAAAATGTGGTATCAAAAAATATACGATCCCACTTTATATTAAGTGTCCCTAATACCTTTGTACTTCCATAGTAACTAGATGTGTATGTAGTATGTAATCGCAGTGTAAGTACACACCGGTAAATAGTATCTACAGCTGTAATATTTCTGTAACTTCACAGATGTAGCAACCCTCAGAATGGTGTGTACAAATGTGTAACAAGACATTAGTAACAACACTTTTTGGTAATGAAAGTACAAATGTGTAACAGGACTAACAGCATGTTTTAGTAAATAACGTGTTTAACTTTATATTAAATAGACAATTGGATTTAGCATGTAATTACTCTGATGTTACTCAGCAGCGGGCAGTAAATTAGGCTTTACATATAAATTGTGGTTGGTGTCCAGAATGTACACTTTATATTAAGTGGGCAGTTCCTGAGGAGTTACCATGTATATACACTGGTATTACAGAGACGCAACAACTCCACCCACTTTACATATCCCTAAACCTACCCAACTACATCCCCTGATCACCCCCTGTTCCAGTTACTCTTATACATACTGCTGTTACAGCATGTAGCTGAAAATGAGAAAAAGTGTTGTTACCAATGTCCTGTTACACATTTGTACTTACACACACCATTCTAAGGGTTGTTACATGTGTGTAGTTACAGAAATATTACAGCTGTAGATACTATGTAGCAATGTGTACTTACAGTACACTGTGGTTACATACTAGATAAACATCTAGTTACTATGCAAGTACACAGGTATTAGGGACACTTAATATAAAGTGGGACAAAATATACTTTGACCTAACCAGTTTTTTTTTCTTTATTGCTAATGTTAACTTTGTACACCATAAACAAAATAAAGCGTTGCTTAGTAATTGGTTGATCTAAATTATTATTATGTAACTGTGTACTCATTGGTTGATTAAAATCCATTACATACCTTTCTATCAAAGTTATACAATATCAAATTGAAGTTGTTCTGACACAGCTTAACTGTGAGTTCTTGTCATATTTTTCTAAGCTATCGCAAATAAACTGATATAATGCAAGAAATGTTGACGGTGTCTGACTAAATTTCAGTAGGACTGTAAAAATCTAATTTTCCTGGTTGAGAAAACACTACAATATAGTCTGTTTGTATATTCCAGGCCTAAAGCATTAGAGTTAGATCTGCCATTCTATTGAATTCAACGCATTCTCTCTGAATTGGCAATTTGACTCCACTAGATGCGTGTGGCACATAAACAAGGAGCTATTAAAACAGACTCAGAGAACAAACTCACGTCTGGTCTCATTCATGAGCTGTGTGAGTCAGATGGTGATTCATGAAGCTGCAAGTGAGATACACATTGGATCAGATTCACTCAATATCCTACTGTTTCCAATAGACATGCCTTCTCTACTCCATACATCATCTGAAAAAACATGCATGAAGGAAACAGTTTGTAAACACTTCTCACAGCCCTGACAGTGTTTTCCTCATGATCTTAACTATAGGTGAGATGATGAAGAGAAAGGAGATCAGCATAAAACCTGTCCTTGTTCTGACCTCATTTATGTGTGTGTGAGCGAGAGACCTAATGTCGCTACAAGGGTAGTAAAAAGGGCAGTAAAGGACCAGGGCAGTAAATGAACTGTTCCCATGAGGAAAATGTGTCAATAAACATATTAAATAATGGTCTAATGAAACTGTAAACATGGGTGAGAGCTGTTTAAGGACAGAAAATGTAATGTATTGGCTTGTTATAAGGATCAATGACAATAAAGTAGTGCTGTCAAATTATTATTGATACACACAGAGTGTGTACACATTTTGAAAATATTTACATCTATATACATTTATACTATTATATTATATATAATATTAAATACATAAGCAAGCATATTTTTCTTAAATATATACATTCATGTGATTGCTTTTATATATACATAATTAATATACACACGTTCACATATTACGTAAACAAAAACTTATTTTGGGTGCAATTAATTGCAATTAATCATTTGACAGCACCACAATAACAAAAAAGATGGAAACGAGAAAAAGTGAAATGCATTCTTCGTAGATACATTTTTAGATTTTGTTTTAGAAATTATAATTTTTTTTATTCATATTGATTGCATATGGGGTTTACATTTGTCCAGAGAACTTATTTATCATTATGTTCAAAAAAGTTTTAAAATATGTTTTTATTCAAAGTAAAAATGATAGTTTTAGAAGGATTATGAGTTATTAATTTCTGAAAGTCATTATGTTTTTAGTGAGTCACACATGACCTTTCACAATCTAACCTTGGTGTCTCTGATAACGTCAAATTATCAGATATTTTAAAAGACTAACTATCCTTGACACAAAGTTCTCTCTATGATATAATTCTTATTTTTCCCCCACTGCACATCTTTGTTGAAAATACAGGTTTTAAGAATTTCTTGCTTTTTAATGAGGCTTGTTTCACCATGGGATAAAAGCAGCTGTATAATGACATGTTTAACTTTATACCACTTATATATATATATATATAAATGTGCCAATCCATTTTAATTCATGCCAAATTAAGTATTTCATTAGATTTGGAAATAATAGCTTTGTGCCACTCACCCATAAAAACAATAGATCCACTGAGCGATTAAATAGCTATAGGTAGCAGTCAGCAAAATGGTATAGTGTGTATTGATGCTAGACTAAATTAACAGTGTTTTATAGCAACCCATAAACCTTTCAACCGCCGTAAACCCAGTCCATGATAGTGACAGTACTAAATCACACACACATGCACACACAGCAATACTCACACATCCATGCACGTGTGTTTGCAAATGCTAACACACACACACACACACACACACAGCAATCTCTAGATTTAACTACAGCCAAGAGCAACATCTCATCCTCTCTCTCTCTCACTCTCTGTTGTTCTCAATCTCGTTCGCTCCCTGCAGGACATTTGCACTGTAATCAGAGACTCTGCTGTCCTGCAGTATGGGGTACCGTCTCCACGTGGTGTGTTGCATCCGGTGGTTCTGAGCCATTAAACACAGACGAGCATGTGAGTGCGGTATCCAAGTATATCAGTGTTTGTGAGCGTATTAAGGCTATGCTGAGTGTGTTTGAGCTCCATCTGGGCCATGGGAGCTGAACTCTGTCTTCCCGTGTGGGATTGAAGCCAGACGGGGTCTTACAGCAGGTCCTGCTAAAGTCTCTGGCATACGTCTGTTTCCTTACAGCTCTCATTTATCACACTCTAAACTCCATCACCTTCAACACCACTCAGACACACACACACACACACTGGTGCTTAACCTTTCCGGCTCTCAGAGTTTCAGCAGCTGTCTGCAGCACAGATCTGCTGATATACACAAAACATGCACGGTTACACAGGAAGCAGAAGATAGTGTCACACTTATCTGTGCGACGATGGGTTACGAAATTTAACTGACACCATTGGCATTTTGAGAACCTGCTTACAAAGACCATTAGGTAATATAGTTTGTGTAGTCATGGAAACTCAATTTAAATTGTTTAATACACTTTTAGAATTTGTCATAATATTTTATACTTTTATATACGTTTTCGGCAGTGGTGCTTAATGTTGCAGTAAACTTGCAAATGCAAAATTATATATATTAAACAATCCACTATTCAAAAGTTTGGGGTCAGCAAAATTCTTTTTTTATAGAAATGAATACTTTTCTTCCACAAAGATGCAAGAAAATGATCAAAAGTAACAGGAAAGTCATTAATAAAATTACAAAAGGTTTGTATTTCAGTAAACTTGATATATTAATCAAAGAACACAGAACAAAGTATAATGGTTTATACAAAGAACAGTGAGCCTCCAAAATGTTTTCTACATTCATAATAATAAATGATATTAACATTATAATATCATAATATTAAAATGATTTTTGAAGGATCATGTGACACTGAAGACTGGAGTGCTGCCGTCAAAAGAATAAATTATCTTTAAAAATATATAACTGAAATCAGTTATTTTAAATCATAGCAATGTTTCAGAATATTTCATATTTTAACTGTATTTATAAAAAAAAATGCAGCCTTGGTACTGCATTCAAAAAATAAAAAAAACCTTAGTGACCCCAAACATTTCAGCAGTATTTCATTAATTATTATTATTATTAATAATATTATTTAACTAGATCTTAGACTTTATCATATGGAACTATGGACTTAAAGAAAGCCAATAAATCAGTAGTAATGTGTGTATTCTACCAAGTTTAAAGAGTGAAGAAAAAAAAAAACAGGCACAAAAATATCAGAACATGTTGCTGCTGTTTTCAGACTGGTGTTGGTTGCCTAGGAGACCATTCCAGACTACTGAAGTTGAAAAGCTGTGTATCTTCATCAAGCTTTCAAGCTTTAGTGTAAAATTCAATCGTCTAGCAGGAAGCCTGCATGTATGAGCCTGTTTTACATGGTCTCACGAGACATCAGAGCGCTAAACTCCATCAAAGAAGCCCAACACTCAATTCCATACGTTGAGGCAAGATGTTTGTGACGTTAAACAGAAAGCATAGATCTTGTTATGCTGCTGTAATGTGCTTGTAGAAGGGTGTAAGTGAGTCTTATACCATTGTGCCAATCGTTTCAGCTTAAATCGATTACAGCGAATGCAGCGCAGCTCTGCCCCCTGCTGGCATACAGATGTACTGCAGGAGGTGACTGAATCGCTTTGCAACCAATCCTGTCTTCTTGAGGTTTTACAGAACAAAAAATTGTGTGTTTATTTACCTCCACATGCCAGTGAAGCTGTACATGATGCTGACACAGCGTGGTAACTTTGGGGGCTCCAATCCATCCAATCTGACAAGCAGAGACACCACTCCAAACAAGACCAAATACTTTATGTAAAAAAACTGGACCAACGCAAGAGCCAAACCACCTGCAGGTGAAAAAAAAGAGAGCGCTTAGATGACATTAAAAAGCAAAGCCGCCAAGTGTTTGATCTCACATAGACATTTGCCCTTTAAACATCAGAAATGATAGAGCTGTTTGTCCACATCAGGTGCTTCACATCAGGTGAGTTTTTTCCATGCAGTGTATGTGAAGCTCACTTCGTCCTTTCATCCTATTCTGGCTAAGAAGAAGCACAGATTTGATGATTTATATCAGATTTCAATTTTATTCCGAACTGTTTCATAATTCAGTTCGATCATCCTCATTCTCTCTAGTCATCTCTCCCTCTTTGCTTCTCTCTTTCTGTGCGTCAGTGGAAACTGAGAACAGCATCTGTCTTTGCCATATCCCACTGGTACAGAACTAAAAGCCTGTAAAAAAATAGGACAGAATTTCTGTGAGCCCTTTCTGTACAAAGCAGGTACAAAGTGCCGATAATGACTTGATGTTCCTGCTGTACAGACCCTCTCTACACCGCTCTCTCTTGCAGAGTCTGTGTTTTTGAATCAAAGTTCATGCAGCACAAATCAGCAACTTCTACAGATCAATAGACAGAAAGTAGAGAAGTTAAGATGCTGCACACGACTGAAACAGTGAGTGTGTGCGTGTGGAGAGGGGTTCATTGTGAAGGATTGTGTAAGATAATAATGTAATGAACACTTAAAATAGCACCTAAAATAACACCAGTCATACCATGACAGACTGTATCTATTCTGAAAGACATGATTTGGATTAAACCAAGGAGGTTTTGGTTCTAGCCAAGGAGTACAAATATTCATACTTCCCAGCTTTTGCAGTATCCAAACAGCACTATGTCAAAAAGTAAGATACTGAAAAATTCATGATACAGCAGATTTCATAAAATGTATTGCATGAAATTCTGGAAACTTATCCTATATATGACTGTGTGAGGAAAGGAGCCATTGGTTGTTATTTGAAGCCAATAAGTTTTATTTTTTTAATAAATCAATTTTTTGTTGTCCAAAGATAAAAAATAAAATAAAAAAAAAGATACCAAAAAATAAAATCAAATAAAAATAAATAAACTACATCTCATTGAGTTATTACATTTGAAGTTATATACTGTATGTATATACATGCATACATAGACACACACACACACATATATATATATATATATATATACTGTATATGTATGTGTGTGTGTGTGTGTAAAATGTATATTATATATATAAAAAAACTAAAATAGTGTACCAGTTTCAACTAAAATATTAAGTAGTACAACTTTTTCTACACTGATAATAACAATAAATGTTTCTTAAGCACCAAATAAGTATATTAGAATCATTTTGAATGAACAAGTTACATTACAGACTGTAATGGCTGCTGAAAATTCAGCTCTCTCATTACAAAAACACATGACATTTTAAAATATATTAAAAAAGGAAGCTAAGTTATATTAATACTACACATAATAATAATTATTATTATTCACAATTTGAGTTTATACTGTATTTTTCATCAAATAAATGCAACCTAAAAGACATATTTCAAAACATCACCAAAACAAAAACAAAAAACGTACCAACCCCAAGCTTTTGTATGGAATCGTACTTATCTAACACCCTGTTTTAAAGGTAGGCTGTCTTTGTGGTTATTGTTAGCACATCATTGGTAAAAAATGACCAACATTTGGAAGTAGTATGTCTAGAAATGCATACATAAACACATCCCTACTGTCTGCTTAGACATTGTTCAACAAATTCAATAACTGCAAGTTTATAAATTAATATACTGTACAGTCATAAACTTACCCAGCGCCCAGGCCGGCAGCATCTCCAGGTAGGTTTCGTTACTCTGGATGGCGTGCATATACATGAAGTGGATCATGAATTCGGCCAAACACCACCAGAAACACAAACGCAGTATTCCAGTCAATACATACGCCACAGAGACTTTACACACCGGCTTCTCTATCTGTAGAGACAGAAAACCCACTCACAGTACATCTGGATAAAGCAAAGAACCTACAGCCTTTTATGAATCTAATTTTCTTTTACCTGTTCACTGAAGTCTCTGTAGGTTACAATGGGTCCGTTGTAAAACAGGGGATGATAGAAACAGTAGGCAGTGAGCTTGTAGAAATGAAAAATCAGAGTCTTCAGTCCTTTTTCCTCTAGATGGGAGCAGTTGTTTGGTCCTCCGGCCCGGAGGGGGCTCCAGCACAGCTCCAGACTAAAACTAATGCAGCGCAAGATACAAACAGCAGTACTAAAGAGCAAGAGGTAGTACTGGTCTTCAGAAGTGTACCAACCACGCTGGAGACAAAAAATAAAATAAAAATACATTTAATTAAACTACTCAGGACACCATACATCAGTTGCTGTAAATCTATATTGCGACATTGAACAGCCCATGAAATAAATAATAAATGTATAATTAATTAGTAAATTGGTGTAATTGGACATGCCTCTGTGGTAGCACAGAAAGACCTTTTTTTTCATTATTATTGATATTTTGTTTTACTATTATTATTATTATTAAGTCATTCAGATGTGCCACTGGTGTCAAAAAAAAAAAAAAAAGGAAAACACAATCTTGTCATAACTGGTGAAGCAAGACCATACTCCACAAAATTTATAGAAAAAGAAAACCACAGGTAGGAGGCAAAACTGTGCAGCCTGATGATGAAAACAGTTTAATGTATTTAGATGCCATTCCCTCATATTGTCCTGCCAAAACTCCCAAATATAAGTACATTTATTATATTTAGGATTAGAAATTATTATATGTGGTCTGTGAACTTCTGTATTTCAGGACAGTCATGGATTTATTTATTTATTTTCCATTTTGGTGAAAAATGACACAGCAAGGACACACATGTTTTCTAGCTTTTTTTTCTCTTTACACACACACATATACATATATATATATATATATATAAATTCAACTGTATCAACTGATTAATCTACTAATGAAGATTTGAGAAAGATTTGACTCTAAAGAACAATTTGTTCAATTATGAACATCAAAACTGATTCCCTCATTAATGTGGAGTATGACAGCCAAATAGCAGTTCTAGGATTCTTTTACGGAGGTGTGGTTTTGCATACTTTTTGCTTTGAAGCTTAAAAGATTAATTTTTCACCCCTTTTCTTCTAATACATGGGTTTTGCTTCCTGGAGCATCTGTGACTGCTTGAACCTTTTGTAATAGTTGCATTTGAGTCCCTCAGTTGTCCTCAGTGTGACAAGATGGATCTCTACATCATACAATCATTGTTGAAATATGTTCAAATACACAGAAATACTGGAATACCAAAGGATTTGTGGGACCTGAAGGATTTTTCTGAAGAACCGCAGGCAGTTTAGCTGTTCAGGACAAACAAGTGACTCATGACAAACTATCACTTATCAAAAAACACAACTGTGGATCATTTAGGTAACAACACAGTACTAATACTGCCTTCCAGGCAGTTTTTGAGCCCATAAGTCACAACTTTAAACCACCCTGAGTGGTAGGCAGATGTATAAGCATCATTTCTATCACCAAAGGAGCTTTGCTTGCTTATTTGAGGGCAACAGAGGAGGAAAAACAGTGCAAGGGCACCACTTGCATAAACACAGCATCTATTGATGTTTTGCGAGCTATGTGCAATGTGAGCTATGTCAGAACTTGAAACTGGGAGTACATCAATCTAATACGAGTTCACGGGTGGGAAGTCACACGTTTGACTGCCGTTCCAGTGCACTTTCATGAGAAGAAGGTTGGGAAAAACATGGTTTACGGATTCCCCGGAATGCAGAGTAAGAGTCAAGGGGATGTAAACTTTTGAACAGTCATTTTTATAAATTCAACTATTATTTTCTCTTGTGGCCTATATGTAAACATCTTTTTTAGGTCAGTACTAAAACAATAACATGCATTTTGTCTGATCCCTCTTATTTTGGTAAAATACTTAACATTTTGTAGAGTCTAAAAGGGCGATGTAAACAACTTCTGACCTCAACTACAGTTTGATATATTGTATCCGATACAATATCACTCAGATTTTAAAAGTGACTTATGCATCCAAACGTGTCTAATAACTTATTTGTTTGTCATAAAGATGGCAATAACTGCTCCATAACAACATTAGACTGTCTAATGTTTAATAATCTACTGTGTAAGGGACCAACAACCACTGTAAACCACAGCCTTCCAGAATTCTCCCATCTCAGACGAGAATGATCCTCTGTATTGAAACTAAACTAATATGATCTACTGGGCATGCTCAGAAGATGACAGCTGGCATCCAGCCAGGAGACACAGCAGCATCCACTTTCAAAAACTCATTATCGCCACTCAAAAATAAAGCTATAACCACCTCTAAATTACACTAAATGACAGGGCAGCATTCTGAAATTAGTCGCTGGCTGATGCTGTTTTTCTTTGTATGTCATTATGGCGATCTCTGCGATGGCTGCATGGGTATTGCTGTCTTCCTGAGGGTTTTTCACAGCTTATAAGTAACTTAGGTAAACAGAGATGCACTGAAAAAAAGATCATTAAAAGCGAATGAAGATCACAATAGATTAAATTACAATTGTTTGCTCTTCAGATGGGTATGATAATGACTACTTCTGAGTAATAAATAATAATTAAATGAAGGTTTAATTAAGAGGGAAAGCTTTGGGCCTGTGTCACAATTAATCATGGAGAAACTCGAGGCAAGGAGGGAACTCATTTGTCACTCAGATCAATATTCCCTCGGTCTCTTACCTCCTCTACTTCGGCACAAGCTTGTTGATCTTGTTGCTTTCCTCTTTAGTCAGATATCTAATGACAGCTGTCAATCAATCATTTACTGTGTCAAGTGACTAAGCAGATAAATACAAAAAAAAAAACAAGACCTCCTGGGAGTCTCTTCTTTTTTTGTTGTGCTGTTGCAACATCTATTGTGTGAGGAAAAAAGAAAACACACAAGCACTGTTGTGCATGCAAACGTTTGACTTTGAATGTTTGCTTGGGGACTGTTTGAGAGTGTATGCCACTGTGTTTGTGTGAAGAGAATGGTGACATTTAACGCAGGCTTGATTCAATCTAATCTCCATTCTCTCTGCGGAGCTCTGCAGATGTGCTCTGAGAACCCTGGAGACAGCACAGACTCTGCTGGACCTGATCCTAAACTGGACAAATCCCTCCCTCACACCTCACCCCATCAATACAGATAGCTTGATAGAGATAGCTCAAACAAATACCATCATTCTGTAATCATTTGCTTGTCTTTATAACAGGCTTAAACTGTATGAAACACAAAAGGAGACATTTTGAAGACTGTGCTGGTCACTCTTTTACATACAATTACAATACATGGGAACCTATGTTTTAAGTGTTTAATTGTTAGGCCACAAAAACACCACAAAACTGCACCATGCGACTGAAGTTCTATATTTCAGATTTGTGTGACAAACTAAAACTAAAGTCATTCATTAATGATCTTCACTTCCGGGGAGGTTTTAGTGTGAGAAGTGAGTTGAACGATTCAGTTCAAATTGTGCTTGAATTATTTATAATGCTTTTTTTTGACAACCAAATCAACCTGTTTTGTAATTGTTAACTAAAACTGAAAAAAGTGTTATTTAAAATAAAGCTGAAATTAAATAAAATATAAATATTAGATTGTACTAAAACATAAACTATCGCTACATGTGGCAGATAAACAATACTGAATACATCCTGTACATACCATTTGTTCAAGTCACGAATCGCTATTTCCTCCATGAATATTGAGTACAGCGCACAAGGCACTTTTATGACAACTTTATGATACCTTTATGTCGTTTTGCATCCCTATTTAAGCCTGAAAGATCTAGACATCTTTCTTGATAGTTTCATGGAAAAAAGCAACCAGCACGTCATTAAAATACCTCCTTTTGTGTTCCAAGAAAGAGAGCGAAAAAGCCATAACGACTTGGAACTACATGAAAGTGAGTAAATGAGGACAGTCTTTCATTTCTGGGTTAACAAACCCTTTAAATTGGACACTTTTTAGCAGCTTTAGAGAAGGAGAAAATTTGGTGCCTCAAATACATAGTTTACAGCTATTACTAACATATTCACAGACCTGTAAATCCTGGAGGGCAGTGACATTGAGCGTGGAGAGCAGCAGGAGGGAGCAAAACCATGAGAGGATAGGGCTACGTAGCTGAGCAACCACCAATGAGACGCTCAAATGCAGCATCAAGAGAGTCAAGCCCCGCACGCCGAGAAGCCAACCAGCTGAGAGGAAGCCATACACTGTTAAGACTGCCAGTCGGAACTGAAGCACAAAAGTACAAGGGAAAATGATGAAACCGCCAAACATTAGATTCATTGTTTCAGAATTAAACTTACGCGAGGCAAAAAATGGTCTGTCAATTTGGACAGCACAGCGTGGCCAATCAGAGACCACAAAAGAGATCGCCACGCCCACTCATTCCAAAAACTCCACTCAAAATCAGTAGGGTCCTAAAACAGACACAGACAGAAAACACGTATACAGATGCATAAACACATAAATTGTGTCTGTTTTGCATGTCTGTGTAAAAGGAACTTGATGATTGAGCGGGAAACAGGAAATTGGGCTTGGTGGGGTGCATCAGCCAAATGTGTCACCCTGATTAAAGTCACTAATATAATTACCACGTGTTCTCTCACCTTCTTGAATCCCCATATAAGGAATCCTCTTTCCAGCTGCACTTCTCGGTCCAGGCTGACCTCATGCTCTGTCAATCACACACAGGAAACACATTTCTCACACACTATAAAGTCCACACAGAACTATTTTGACTAACTAATCTGAATTTTCTTTATTTATTCAACATCCACTTCATTCTCCACTCTTACAATATGAACACTAAAGGTTTAAAGCTGAAACCCACACACAAAATGTTTTATTTAGCCTTTTTTACCCTCATGACATGCCAAACTTGTATGGTTTTTAATAGAAAGTTTAGCAGAACATCCATATTTTTATTACAAAAAAGTGAACTTGACAGTCCCTGATCCATATCCATTTTTAGTGTTTAAGTGAAATCACACTAACATTCTGCTAAACTTGGCTTTCCACAGAAAAAAAAGTAAGTCATACAGGTTTGAAAGAACATTTTTATTTTTAGGAGAACTATTCTTTGAAATGCATGTTAAATTCTAAAAAAAAATTGGATATTGTAGTTGGAAACTTTAGATGAAGGATAAGATCTCTTGTATATTCTCTGCACTCATGCATTAACTCTCTTCTTTCTCCCCTGCAATGCAGTGTCAGTTTGGTATTGTTTCCTACACCCCACCCCTTTCTCTTTCTCTCTCTCTCTCTCTCTCTCCATCCTTCTCTCCCTACATCTTTTTCTTCATCCAGTTTCTCAGGACGGACCTCTCATCACCTCGACAGACGGTTTTCCTGCAGGGTGCACTGGCAGGCAGGGATCTATCCACACTATCATAAACACGCACACTTCTTCTGGAAATGAAAACGCACGTGGAAATAGAAGTATGACCACAGTGCCATCTGGTGGCTGGTCTTGGAACACATAGATTGCAAAAAGTCTTCTCATGGGCATGTTTGCTGTGATGCACATCTTAAGTTACACAGACCTGCAGACATATTTTGTATATTGGTTCACTTCAGTAGGAATATGATTAGTGGTGTTTGAAGTGTCTTCAGCATATAAGTCAGACCTGGCTAAGTGATCAGACAAAATACAATATTTAAGATAAAAATGAACCATGTAGAATCACGTGAATCAAACTTAAGAAGACTGATTTCCTTCAAATCCATCATCCACAAATATATGAAGTAAATGTTTGGTTAACATCTTAAGTATTCAGTTCATTATTCAAAGATGATGTATTGAAAAAATGCTGTTTTTCTGATGGCTACAATGTTTAGGTTTAAATCTATCAGCCATTTCACCCAGTGTTATTATTTATGCAGTGTTTTTTCTGTGCATGAGGAGAGGTCTTATTCTGGAGATTTATTTTTGCACTTTTTTGACTGGCATGTTTTGCTTGAAAGAGATAAAATGGGTGCTGTGCGGTGTCTTTTGCTGACCTGAGATCCCATCGTCCTTCAAAATGACAGCACAACCTTTTCAGAGCCCTTAGAGTCAGCAGTTAACACAACAGGGATGAGCGCATCCCCCCCACAGCAGTGCTTTTCAAACGGACACGTTATATATATATACATATACATATATATATGTATATATGTTGTGACACCCGATGATCTCAGGAAACATCACTGCTGATGTGTCCCAGTGCATCCTGAGATGTATCTTAGCATATATACATACATATACAGCTCTGGAAAAAAATAAGAGACCCCTGCAGAAAAATCTGTTTCTTTTGGGTTTTATTCTAAAACTGTTAATCTCACCAATACACCAAATCAATGCACGTTTGCAGTTTTAATTTTTTGTGAACTGCCGTCTTTAAAAAATTAAGGATACAAGCAACTTGATGCTCACTGAATCCTTGTGCCAGTAAAGTTAGGATTGAGCCCTTTTTTTCTTGATTTAAAACCTGTTTTTCACTGTTTTTGGTATAAGTGTTTATTTTTCAATTTCTAATTACTTTTGAAAGACTTCTAGCATTTTTTACCATCCATCTGGTCACACTGCAAGAGGATAGTGTTTATTACAGCTGTGCTTTTTACACATTTCCCGTTAAATACAACTGGATTCAGGTGCTCACCAAAGAAGTACCTCAATAAACAGAATGAAGTATGTTTGTGCAGAAATTTAACGAAGACTGGCATGAAATACTCAGAGACTTAGGAGTAAATTACCGTGGTCTCAGATTTTTTTCTAAAGCTGTATATATATATATATATATGGATAATTAGATATTGTGCAATTGATCCATTCCCATGATATAGGTTCCCTGACAGCCTTTTTTGGAAGCTGGAGAACTGCATTTTGTTCTGGGTAGACGGCAGCTTACCTTTAGAAAACCTGTGCAACTGGTAGAAAGAATAGAGATGGGAGGAGAAGGAGAGCATCCAGTATGCTGTCATCTCCCATCGAGGTAGAGATACCAGCTCCCATTGTGCAGTCATGAAAGCTGGACCTGCAGGTTAAAAAGATGCACACTAATTGGTTAGCCTTCAAACTTGCAGAGTCAGCTGTTCCTGTTCTGCACACAATTTGATCTCCAAAATGTAATAGCATGCCTAAAGGAACTGTGCTAAAAGTAAGCTTAAACTGTATATTTGAGGATATTACAAAGGCTGATAACAATCAAGCATAATCAAACTTACACATTATTAACATATCAAAGATGCAATTATCTGCATCTGCTAAATACGTTTTATGAATTATTTTATCATCACGCATTCTACAAAATACTTGCTTACATATCAAGGAATATATCAGTTATATATATATATAAATATATAGTATGTATCAAGGAAATATGATAAGCTTGTGGTCTTTTTTTCATGGCAATCAAATTCAATAGTTCAATCAGGATGTGAAGTGCAAGATTTTTATTTGCTCACACAGTCAATTACATCTTTAAACATATGAAGATATTTTTTACACAAACTTCCTTATCGCATTATCACATTGCAACAATTCCCGCACTATAATATTTGCATATTTGTTTCAGTTACATACTCACATAAACCGACAGAAAAACTCTCGTGCCAGCTAAACGCTGCCGCGAAGCTCCGCCCTATGCTTCCTAGATTTGCCACGCCCCCTAGGGTTTGATTGGCTATCCCGACCACTACGTCCTATCCCAGTATTTTAACCCCATGAGTGCCTTAATTATAGGCTTAAGAAGGATATTAACTCCAACTGTTTAGATAACCTTGAAACTTCTCTACATTTATTCTGGAATTTCTCTTATACGACATCATTTTGGTGTGACATTCTTGACTTTGTCAAATGTTATGTGAATCCTAAATTTGAGTTCACTTTCAGAAATGTACTTTTTGGTTTTCACGAATGTGAAAAAAGGTGGTACTTTTCTCATAAACCTTATTTTCCTGTTTGCTAAATATCATATTCATAAATGTAAATTTTCTAAATGCAAACCTTTTTTTAAGATTTAAACTTAAGTTGAAAATGTATTTTGAATTAACTGAGTTCTCGAAGAACTTAAAAGCAATAAGAAGGTTGGCTTAGCTAAAGGACTTTGCACTTCCTTTGGACTGAAAATATTAGACCCTGGACAGTTGTTGTATTGTTATGGTAAATTATGGCATTTGTTATTGTTTGCATTTCACTAACTAAATAAAAAAAAAAATTTAAATAGAGAGCCAATTACATTTGGCAGACATTTACTGCAAATTACGGCAATATGTAGCTTTATAATTGATAACAACCTTCCCTTCTTTTTACGGTGGTGGGCCATTGCTTTGGCTTTAACTAACAATATATGAGTATAATGCAGTGTGTAACTCTTTCAGAAAGGTTATCTTATGTTAGCAACAAATGTAAACAAAACACCCACAGAATGTTTTGCCTACATCCCAATTATTTACCTTTGAAAGGGGGATGCCAATAAACAACACGCACTTTCAAAAACACATCATCAGTTTCTCCCAGTCCAACTATGCCACAGGGCAGCACATTCTGCTGAGAGGCCCAAAAAGGACAGAGACTCTCTGAAGGTGTGTGTAGGGAACTGAAGTCTATGGTGCAATGCAGCTACACGGATAGAAAGAGAGAGAGAAAGGGCAGCACATGACTACCAATTCATGGGCTGCGTTTTGATCCAGAGGAGAGGGATCTATCTATCTATCTATGAACTGCCCCTCCTCCACTAGGGGGCAGCAATAGTTTGGGGTAGTTGAGAACAACATCCAGAGCGTGTCGCATTTATAATCCAGTTTTAGACACCGAAAAGTGAAACCGTTTAATCCAAACTTTATTATAAATTAATCATTTGAAAAAATGACGCTCACGTGAGGATGTGCAACATATATGGCTGCTTTGAAACGACTTATTTACACACAGAATATAAACAAACTCACATTTACGCGTCTATCTTAAACCATTCAAAGGCTTTAAAGTTTCCGTTGGTTGTGTAAGAGCACTACGACAGTATAACCCAATTTTATCTAACATCCAAAAACTCCCAATCAATAGGGGAAATTACAGCGGTGGAATCGATTGTGAAAGGCAAAGTTCTTGTGATCCATGACACGGTTTGTTTATAATGAAGCTGATTTAAGGGGCGGTTTGTAGTGAGCTTTTCTTCAGGCCAGCGCTTTGTCAACAAGTTTCCTCCTCCCTCTCTCTTCTGAGGAACAATCACCACGAGCTGAAGGAACTTGCGCAAACTTCACTCCAGAGACCGAGCGGAATAATGGCTGGACGCGTGAGCATAAGTTTGCTGCATTCTTTGGCCAGGGGAAATGTTATCGTTAGGAACAAGAAATGTTTACGGAGAAGTGTTGTGTTGATCTCACGGTGTCATGCGAGGTCTCTGTCCAGCAGCAACAGCAGCAGCATCAGCGCGCCTCAACCGGACCTCAGCTCGCATCTCGCTGGAAAGACCTATGCAGATTTATACGAACTGTCAGTTAGAGATCCAAAAACTTTCTGGGGATCAATCGCCAAGGAAAGGCTGGCATGGACCAAACCATTCGATCAAGTAACGGACTGCGATCTCTCCAGCGGGAAAATCAACTGGTTTCTTGGAGGGCAACTGAATGTCTCTGGTTAGTGTCACACCTTTCTTTTTTATTAAAAAACCTAAATCGGACAATATGCTTGATAAAAGATTTGTATCTATCAGTACAAAAAGTTATGGGTGTTTTTTTTTACTTGACAGATGATTCAATACTTAATGTTTTACATATAAATGCTTAAAGAACAACTTTCTTCATTGCCAAAAGTAAGAGTAGTAGTAATTTCGTCTTACAATGATTGACAGTGAACTGTTTGGATGTACACGTGGCAAAGGATCCAGACAGAGTGGCCTTGATTTGGGAGAAAGATGAACCAGGGACAGAAGAAAGGATCACATACAGGTACATCTGTAGCTCCTGAGAAATTCACATATGGCTCTTTACCCCACCCCCAATCTCATCCACCACCCAATAATACACTTTCAACACAGCAAGCAGTTTTTAAAGTCCCTTTAAACTAACTAGTATCTACTTTTTTGATGTTGCTACTTGTTTCAGATAGAGTTTATTCCAATAGTGACTGGAAATCAGTTAGTCATACTGCCTATTTATAACACTCTTGTTGCCACTGCCAATGGTAACAAGTTATCAGTCATATTTTAGTATTTATATGCTATTGTGTTATAGTATTTATTTTGTTGTAAGACCAGAATTGTATATTTATGCTCTTTTCCCTAAGTTTTCATTTAGATCAGGCCTACCTTTCAAGTCATATAATGCTGACCTAATCAAATATCAGTTTTTCATACTGTGCCAGATAATACATTCTGGCCATGCTGGGATTGACACGGTTAACATGTAACATGAGAGCATGCTAATGAAGAGTTTAGGGGGAATTCCTTCACATGCAGTTTCTTGTGAAGAACAAAGGCAGTTTTTGAGGGTCCTGTGAAGGAATGTTTCCCCCCCCGCTCTGTAGTGCTTGAAATAAAGATTGAATATTCCTGGCTACGGTTCAGATCACTGCTGTTACGAGTAGGCTAAATATTTACAGGATCTACTGTCCGCACTGTTACCAAAACATGAGAGTCAGCAGGCCGTTTCCTCTGATCTAGCCTGCACACTGGACCCTGAAAATGAGCTGTTTCTCATCTTTTATTGCGGAGATGTGAAGATTAGTTTCCCAGTATCTCTTGTTCTAGGTCAGATAGGAATCATTTGAGGGTGTTTTGTGAAGATTGCACAATCAGTCATGTGTAAAAGACGTACGCTGGTAATGCTGTCATGCACACGTCCCTTTCCTGCTTCCACGGTTGAACAGGAAGTTAAAAGACATTGATACGTATTAGTATGAAAGTGAAAGTGTTTTGTCTGTGTTCTCATAAGCCTCTGGCAGAGATCATGAAATAGTTCTTTGCTCAGACACTTGTCCATTTCTCATCTATGACCCTAGATCCTTTGAATCCAGATTAACCGTTTCCTCTGACGCAGTCTAGCATAATATGTTCACAAAGGTTTGCCAGTATTTATTATAATATAAATATACTATTAAAATACATGCCATAAATGCCGGTTTGGTGACCATGTGACCTCAGTGTTTCTGTGCATGTTTGCTTCAATTGCACACTTGAGCCACTTGAAATTAAACTCCCACAGATTTCCTTTCCCACCCGCATGATTGCTTCTGTTACTCAGCTGTGTGTTTATATCTGTACAACATTCAAATCTCAGGGAGCTTCTGGAGATGACCTGTCGCCTTGCCAACACTTTAAAGAGTTATGGCGTCCAGAAGGGAGAGCGGGTGGTCATCTACATGCCTGTGTCTCCTATGGCAGTAGCAGCCATGTTGGCCTGTGCCCGAATCGGTGCTGTACACACTGTGGTGTTTGCAGGGTTCAGCTCAGAGGCTCTGGCGGGAAGAATTCAGGATGGTGAGTAAAATAATGCTTTTTTGTCATTTAAAACAGTAAACTGTTTGTCTCAGCAGCTAAAAAGTAGTTTTTACCACAATAATAATGATGATGTTTTTAAATGAGCAAAATGTACACAAGAATTCAAGCTGAGGTTAGTTACGCTGCATATATTCCTCAGAGTACCCGCTAGTGATCTAGCAAGAGCATGCTTTTCATTTTTTTATTTTTGTTAAATACTGTTTTTTCAGCTATCTAAAAACAAACGTTAGAGATGAGCAAGAGCCTGTTTGAGGAAATGGTTAGTAATTGGTAACTAACTTTTTAAGGTGGGACTTACTGAAGGGTTAATTGCTTTCATTTCTGGTCTATTTAAAGCATGAATTGGCATTAACAAAACATTTTAGGAGGATATTGAACTGCAGAAATATGGAGTTATCAAATTTTAAGTGATTAGTTAAAAGTGGTTTTCTATAGAAATGAATATATAGATTTCTATAGAATTAGTTTGTTAGTTATATAACCAGGGTTCGAAATTAACTTTTTTGATTACCAGCCAATCAGAATTTCCATTAGACAAATTTTTATGTGGTGAAAATAAGAGATTATGAATGCCACTGAATAAAAAATTTGATCATTTTATGAACAGTGCATAAAAAACGCACAGATTTTAAAATTACTGGTCCCCACCACGAAACTGTTAGTTTTATTTTTTTCTTTTGTGTACTCACGGTAAATCTGACAAAACATGATCGCATTTTTACTATCAAACACTAGCCAATGACGACCTGTCGTGCTCTCGTCGTTGATTGGACCCGCAAACCGAAGCGTACAGTATCTGCGCGCTGCTGCCAAAGGTATCTAAAACGTCACCCGTAGTGTACTGTTCATGTGAAATGTAGGACGGAGGTGACAAACGACATGACTTGCATGATTGGCTCATGCATCAACGGCCAAACTGGCTGGTAAGTTTTTTTCAATACCCACCAAAATGATTTTTAACCTGCATTTGGTGGCTTGTCGGGTGTTAATTTCGAAGCCTGTATATAACTACTGTTCAAATGTTTGTGGTCAGTGCTCACATTGAAGACTGAAGTAATGGCTCATGAAAATTCACCAAACAGGACTAAATCACATTTAATACAAATATATTAAAATAAATCTGTTCTTCTTTTTAATTGGAAAAACACACTCAAGATTTGAAGCGGATCAAAACTTGTCTTAGGACAACTTTGATTACCTTTTTTTAATCCACTTTAAATGTTGGCTACTGTATTTCACAATTTTACTGTTTATGTAGATTTCTATAGAAATGTAATGTTGACGTCGGTCAAATCATTTCAGTGGCAGAACAAGTTGTTACAGTTGGATGAAAGATTATAAAGACATCTTTATGTATCTTAAGTTATATACAAAGGACTTAGCACATTAATTTATGGTTAATTGGGTTTCTTGTTGATTATTCATTGTAACAACAAGGTTTAAAGTCCTCTGCTGGTTATTAAATTCTAGTACATTTCTTATGTTTTCCAGGAATGCTGAGCTCGACAAAGAGTCAAATGTGTTTCCATGTTGGGTTTTTAAAATGGGGAAAGCTAGCTAGCTAAACAAAAGCCTTGTGCATTTTGGAACGTGTGTGTACGTGATGCTCTGGACAGAGATAAGTTTCAGGGGACGTTTGTTGTTAGAAAAGACTTCCTTTATCTTATTTAATACAGCAGACACTGAGCAGATTTTTCTTTCTGATCTTATTGTGAATAAATTACTCCCAGTGACACACTCGGTTCGGTTGAGACAGGTTTCTTAAAATAAAGTGAACTTATCAAATTCTTAAATTCTTAAAAAAATGATGTGTTTATACTTGCAGAGCCATCATGTCTGAATATAGATGTTAGTGGTAGCAAGTACAGCTATTGTGCATTGTCTGGTTAGTGTCTGTTACTTTTTTTTCTTTTTTTTCATTCACGCAGCCCAGTGCAAGTTTGTCATCACGTGCAACGAAGGTGTGAGGGGTGGGCGTATCTTCGATCTGAAGTCCACGGTGGATAAAGCAGTGAAGAGCTGTCCGTCTGTCCAGCATGTGTTTGTAGCCAAGAGAACTAACAATAGCGTGCCGATGGGGAAACTAGATATTTCATTAGATGAGGTAAATCACACAACAATGGCCTTCTATGGTATACAGAATAGAAAGCCAAATTCCAAACATTTTTATTAATATTATTTGTGTTCTATATACCTCTGCCAAGACTGGCAGTAAGGATGATCTGCAACAAAGGAGAATAAATAGGATATTAAAAGTTTTTATATCTGTGCAGCGAGCCACTTTCTGTCTACACTCTGTTAGGCTTCATCTACAAGAAACAGGGTTTTTTTGTAAAGCTTTGTAATGGTTTATTGAAGTGGAGAAGGAATGTGTGCATAATTTGTATATAATTAGGGCACTAAACTAGGAGTATAGTTCTATTTCCCCCGCATTATTTTGTCTTGCTAGAATTGCTTATGTTGACTGTCTCTGTAGTGATGTTCACACACTCTGTACAAGGGCAGGAATTTCGTTGTCTAGGATTGCTCATAGTGGTCACATGTCGGACAGTTTGGCAGTGATTTATTTGTAGGTACAGTTAGATACTAGATTACATTTGATCAAAAGAACAGAAAAAACACTGCTCTGGGCCTCGGTACGCTCTGTACATGTTATAAATAAATAATGAAGAATATAAGGAAATATAATGAAATTATAAATTAAATGATGTTAGAATTACATTAAAGATTAATGTTCTGGTTGTAGGCTAGATATCTTGTTTAATCTCATTATTTGCAGAAAACACATTAGTCTTCAACATTAATGGTCGCAAAACAACCGGAAAATCAGTTTAGACTAAACAACGGTTATTATTAAATTACACAACAGATAAAATAAAAGACAATAACAGTGTAGCGAATAAGTTAACCCTTTTGTACCTGCATGAAAGCCTGTAAATGGACAGTGACTTGACAGAAGCTCATATTAGATATACGGATGATTTTTTAATCTATATTGTATATAAGTGAGTATTAATTCAGTTCTGAAGAACGCCAGCCAAACCATGAAGATCACAGTCACATGCAGTCACATCTGTGTCAGAGGGAGGGTGTGCAAATGTGTGCAACATCCATATAAAATAGATCCTCTTGTCGCATCGACACCAGCTCAACACAAAGATGAGAAACTTCACACCTCATCCTCCCCACACTGAGCTGATCTTTACAGAAATAACATATGATTTAGCATTTTAACTGAACGATTAAACCAGCACAAGTAGTAGTTAAAATGTATTCTATTACTGTGCGATATGTGAGGATAATGCTGGTATTGTAAATAAAATACAATGTACTTTATCTGTGTGTCAGGTGATGGTAGGACAGTCTCCAGTGTGTGCTCCAGAGCCTATGGACAGCGAGGAGATGTTGTTCATGCTGTACACCTCAGGCAGTACGGGTAAACCCAAGGGCATCGTGCACACACAGGCCGGTTACCTGCTCTACACTTCCCTCACACATCAGGTGTGTCTCTGTGCTTCTCTGATCACACACAAGTAGACACGCACACAAAGAGCCTATTCTAATACGCTTACTTTTTAAATGGTAACAATATTGCACAGCATTACTATTTTTACAGTATTTTTTTTATCAAATAAAAGTAGCAATTCTGTCAAAAATGCATTTCATAGGTTTGACTGGTAGTATATATATTATAATCTAATGATTCGTCTGTTGTTGCAGTATGTGTTTGACTACACACCTGGAGATGTGTTTGGCTGTGTTGCTGACATCGGTTGGATTACGGGTCACAGTTATGTGGTCTACGGACCACTGTGTAACGGAGCCACATCTGTTTTATTTGAGAGCACACCTGTGTACCCCGATCCTGGTGAATATCAAAATAAATTATCAGTACTTTTTAATTTTCAATCTTAGTTTTGGTTTTATTTGCAGACAATAAAATCAGTTTAATTAAAGTTAAATAGGAAAAAAAACATTTTAAATGGATCACATTTTCTTTTTAGAGACACAGCTTTTCAGTCCTGCAGCTTAGCAGTTGTGTTGGCCATGTTCCTCCTCTCATCCATCCTAATAGAGGTGGTGACACCTCTAGATCATGTCAGATAGTGTTACTGTCCCTCCCAGCCCTTCAAAGTGAATGAACTTCTTTTGTGCAGTTCCCAGATAAAATCATGTGACACATTAACCTGTATAGTGACTCTTATCTTCTTTTATGAGTGTATTTTAATGGAAATGAGCCATCATGAGTGGTCATAAAGCAGTGCATTCTTTACAGTGTGACGTCTACAGGAAACATTTCCTCTCATGTTCTCTTAATAAAATGTTTTTTTAAAAGGAGGTATCAATTAAGAAATGCTTTTGTGAAAGCTTAGTAGTCATCATTATTGTTGACGCTCATATTTATGTTTAACAGTAGGTTTGTAGGTTCTGTTTAAGTGCTCTGTTGGGTTGTAAATCAGTGTCTTAATTATCTTGGTCTTTATTGTTAGAATGTGTTTTGTGATGTTTTTAGGTCGTTACTGGGAGACAGTTCAGAGGTTAAGAATAAATCAGTTTTATGGAGCTCCTACTGCCATCAGATTACTCCTGAAATATGAGGAAAGCTGGGTGAAGAAATATGACAGGTCATCACTGAAGACACTCGCATCTGGTGAGACTACAGAGATTTAATAAGTGTATAAATGCAAATAAAAACAGCTATTGTAATATATGTTTTTGAAGGTATAATATGTTTTTGGTACACCTCCATTGAAATGTCTGGGGTCAGTAAAATTAAATCAAATTAAATTTGATTAAAAAGGGATAAAGACATTTATAATTCCATTTGCTGTATTAATCCAACTGTATTAATCCTTGAAATGTATTATGGCTTCCACAAAAATATTAAGCATCACAGCTGTTGTTGATAATAAGAAATGTTTCTTGAATTATTTCAAAAGGATCATGTGATGCTGAAGTAATGATGCTTAAAATTCAGCTTTGCCAACAAAGGAACAAATTACATTTAATTATATATACAGTATATATAAAATTGATAAAATAACACTAAATTTAGTGCTCTCAAAAATTAATTGTGATTAATTGCATTTTGTTTATATAATATATGTGTGTGTTCTGTCACTGTGTATATGTAATATTTATATATAAACACTTGCATGCATACAATTCAGAAAAATGTTAGGTTTGTACATTAAATATATTTATATAGAATATAAATTATGTAAATATACATGTAGACCTGTAATTAAATAATAAATGTAAATTAAATAATAAATATACACACAACACTTTATGAAAACAAAATCTTTTATTTTCGATGTGATTTATTGTGATGAATTGTTTGGCAGAACTGTTGAAATTACAATATTTCAAATTGTTTTCTTTACTGTTTTTGAAGTATATTTTTTTAAATGTATGCAGGCTTGGTAAGGATAAATAATTACTGACCACAAACTGTTCAAGAGTAGTATATATTAAACACATTACCATTTTGTCTGTCAAACATCAAACAAATCTTAAATTGTCTGTTATCAAAAAACATTGTATCAATGGTTTGTGAAAGCATGTGTGTTTTTAGCAATGTTTTACGACTTAACCCCAGGTTACTTCCGGGGGTTGTTTCTGTCTGAAGAGGGATAAATGCATTGCAGGGGCACAGTGGGGAAGTGGAACTAATCAGTTCTTCAGTGTAAAGGGTCACCCTTTTCAGGTTTTGACCTGAAGACCTTTGTGTTACCAGGCCAGATATTATACTTGATATAGTCAGCTCTGCATGGGAGAGAGTTCAGCCACAGTTAAAATTTAGCCTGCTCTCTCTGAATGATTTTTAATCAGTCTAGTCACACAGCCAATGGAAAATCTGACTGTGTGCCAAACATCAAGGACACTTGATTGTATCCGCAGCCAGTCTGGGTTTTGTTTGTCCCTTCAGTACCTGTCAGTTCCACTTGAAAAAAATTGTAGAAAGATTTCCTTGAATTGCCAAGTCACTCAATCACATCAACTTAGGGACAAGTTTTTAAGTGGAGTGATTTTGTGAATGTATTTGTCTATATAAATGACCATGTGAATGTGTGATCTGTTGGCAGTTGGAGAGCCCATTAATCATGAGGCATGGGAATGGTTTCACAATGTGGTCGGGGATGCACGGTGCCCTCTGGTGGATACATGGTGGCAGACAGGTAAAATGCACTCTGCATATGAATGTCAATTACTTCATCTGTTCTTGTCTGTATATCCTTGATCCTTAGGCTGGCAGCACTGATAGGATGATTTACGCCATGTGTGATGTTATTAAGAAATAAATTCACCAGGCTCTCTCTCTTCAGAAACTGGCGGTGTGTGTATCGCTCCACTCCCAGCTGAACCGGGAGCAGAGATCCGGCCTGCCATGGCTATGAGACCCTTTTTTGGCATCAAGCCGGCACTATATGGGGAGAAGGTGATCTATACTTGTTTATGTCTTGACTCACTGTTTGGTCACTTGCTTTTATGGAACATGGGGTGCTTTTATAACTGGGTAAATTCTTCAACACAACTATATAGAAAGGCGCCCACCTCAAAGTAAAAATGTCAAATTTAAATTATTTGTTAGCCACACAAAAAAAGTCAAATGTGAAGTTATAATGTGAGATATAAAGTGAAAATTTTAAGAAATAAAATAAAATCACAATCATATGAGATACAGTCATCTGAAATAAAAGTCATAGTCGTAAAATAAAAAGACATAATTATGTGAGATGTGGGAAATAAAGCTGCAATTATAAGAAATAAGGCATTATGGTGAGATATAGTTATAATATGAAAAATAGTTACAATTATAAATTAAAAAGACATGATTGTGAGATATTATGACTCATTTGTAATAACTAGTCAGAATTTTAAAATGTAGTCATAATCTGTGAAATTCAAAGTCACAGTCACAAGAAAAAGTAACCATTGTGAAACACAGAGGCATAATGTAAAATACAAAGTCACACTGTAAGATGCCAATTATGACAAATAGTCACAGTTGTAATATATAATTTCCCAGTGTGAAATAGAAAGTCACATCGTGAAATGCAAAGACGAATTAGTTCTAATTAGCTCTTTACTTCCTTGTTTTTCTAGTGTCGTTATGAACTGTTCCAGATAATTGTTAGCAGACAGTCCTAATCAGACTTAAACATGGGTTATATTTGTCTTTTGCTCCGCCTGGCTCTGCCTGGATTCATGCATCCAGCCTCTGCTGCTGTGATTAAAGAAAGCTTTGTGTTACAGAGAGTGATGAACTTTGAGCCTTCAAATTCTCAACTGGAAAAAAAGAGTAATAATGCATGCTGGAGCATGTCCAATCTCCTCTGAGGCGCTCCTTTGTTATACTCTGGGGCTATTCAGAGAGATTTGTACCTATTAAGATCAACCAAGGAGAGACGGGACCTCTCAGTGCACATGTTTTTAGTAATGTAGAAAAATCCATTTTGCTTCATCAATAGGGGCAGATAATAACAGGAAATGATGTCAGTGGGGCTCTGTGCATCAGCCAGCCTTGGCCTGGAATGGCCAGAACCATATTTGGAGACCACCAGAGATTCGTGGATGCATATTTTAAACCGTACCAAGGTGAGCAAGACTCCAGAGGCTTTTGAAGCTCCTTCTTGCTATAAAAGTTGTGAAAAAGTTTGGATACTTGTTTAATTATTTACCTGTTCTTTTTGACTTCTGCTTCAAAGTGAGGGCATGAGAGGAATGTTAGCAAGTCCTAGCTGGGAAAATGTCACAATAATAAAACATTGCTTATTTTGTTTTAGATTGCTCTCACAATAAATGCATTTACATTTTTCCTTTATTTCCTTTATTCCTTTATTTTTCTCATTTCAAAATCAAAGTTAACATGTTAGCAATCAGAGGTATAAGCTTTGATTAAGGTGTTAATTGTCATAGGTCAGTACTTTACGGGAGATGGGGCGTATCGCACCGAAGACGGTTACTACCAGATCACAGGAAGAATGGATGATGTCATTAATATCAGCGGGCATAGGCTGGGCACAGCTGAGATAGAAGATGCACTGGTGAGACCCCAAGTTCATTTGTCACATGCAGCATAATTCAGTATTATTGAGGCCAGCACCTTCTTCCAAATCATTTAAAACCCGACATTACAGTCATTGGGCAAATTAATTTTATACATTTTTTATTTAAAATAATTTTTTTCCTTTTCCCAAAACTTTTAAATTTTTTTTCTTCTATACAATCTGTTTGTTGAGAGCTGTGCTTATACTTTACTGTATAAAAGTTTAGGGTCAGAGTTTTTTAATTGGAAATGAAAAATATGTATCATGTTGAAGAGATTTTTTAAATGGTCAAATGGTAAGCACATCCAAATGATAAGTTGCATTATATAAATATATATATATATACAATGTGTGTGTGTATGCAGTATTTACATAAATTTGCATGTAAACATTTATGTTAATATTTTTTATTTATATTTTGTATAAATATAATTAATATATGAACATAACATATTTCTTTATTTATACTATGTGTATTTATATATATACATATTTATTTATGTGTATTTATATATACATAACAAATATACAAAGCACATGTGATTATTTGATTTGACAACACTTGTTTCAAATATATGTTGTTCTTTTGAACTTTTTATTCACAAAAATAATAAGCAGCACTACTATTTAGCTTTGCATCACAGGAATAACGTCATTAAATTACTACATAAAATATTTTAAAATAGTAATATTTTGCAACTCAAATTTGCTGTGTACTGCTTTACATATTTTGAACAAACAAATGCAGCCTTGCACAAGAAACATTAAAATATCATTCTGACTCTAAATGTTTGTGTAAAATCAAACTTTTGGTTGACTGTATTGATTTTGTTGTTGTCAGGATGAACATCCAGATGTTCCTGAGACCGCAGTGATCGGAATTCCCCATGAGATCAAAGGAGAAGGTGAGACCCCTGACAAGCCCTCTATTTGTTCTTCACCTTACCTTTGTCATTCATGAGCCATCTGGAACACTCCCAGCAACCACAGACCTTTTGACCCTTTCCAGTGTGTGCTTTACAGCACCATTATTCATGTAAAATAATTGAGCGTCACAAAAAAAGTCATTCAGATTAAACTTTGCCAAATGTTTACATGTCTCTCACCTTTTTTTCTTTTCCTGTCTTTCTCTTTCACCAGTTCCATTTGCGTTTGTGGTTTTAAAAGAATCTGCTTCTGAGAACCAGCGTGCTGTTGTGGAAGACCTGAGACACCTAGTGGCTACAAAAATAGCCAAATATGCTGTCCCTGATCATTTTCTGGTAAAATAATTTTACTCAACTTGTTGTACAGAGTTAACTCTTAATTGTATTAATCTCATATAATTTACAAAGAAGGATTATTTTAAAATCACTGCCGGTGCAGACCTGTTGCACAGATGGTTTGGAGATTTGTTTGGTCAGCTGTGAAAGCATCTCTTCTCTCTTCTTTAAGGTTGTGAAGCGACTTCCTAAAACACGGTCTGGAAAAATCATGAGGAGAATCTTGCGAAAGGTCGCCATACAGGACGTGAGCAACCTGGGGGACATCTCCACTCTGGATGACCCCTCAGTCGTTTCTGAGATCATTGAGGCCCATAAACACTACAGAAGTCATGCAGCTAAGAAGTAGAAGAAGTAGAAAAAGACTTTTGGGATGTTGCAACATTTATTTTGAGGAACTACGAATACAAAACTGTGATGACAGGAAATCATGTAAATGTTAGTTCACCGTGTGTTAAGGATACAGACGATGTAAATTACAGGTTTAATGCTCTCATATGTAGTAAAACTTTCTGAAGAATTCCACCTGAACTGGATAGTAGCCCCTCTGCAAGACTGTTTTGAGGTTTGTCCAACTTGGGCAAACCTCATTTTAAACATTCATTTTGAAACATTTTGCACAGTGTTCTTCCTGTAGCCTGAGACTAGGTGAGATTTGCTTTGTAATATCAGTATTTTTTGCTTAAAATTGTTTTATTTTTAAGGTGCTGAATCATTGAGTGTTCAGTAGATCTCACGTCTCTCTTATTAAAATTCTCCTTTTATGTCTTAATGTCTTCATGTTTATGATGAAACTGTTTTTAATCAATATCACTATTATTATGACATGATGCTATTGTATTATATATGATTAGCTTATTATTAAGTGGAAGTCTACACGTTTCCTTGTAATTCTTAATAATTTCATTTTCTAAAAATTAAAAAATTATATTTTAAACATTAAAAATGTTTAAAAATTCAGCTTTGTGTTCTATATATATATATATATCCATCTTGTCTCATGTTGTCTTACCAGCTGCGAAATGTTTTCACAAATTTGACTTTGAATAGCTACTGAAAACTCCCTTTTTAAGGTTGTCCCTAATCATTTGGTTTTATTTCACCGTAGTAAGCAGTTTTTCCATTTTGACTGGAATTTTAGTTACGATAATCAATGCGACTTTTGTGAATGCATAAACTAGTTGTGAGAAGGCACATTACTACCATCTCTCAATGATCACTTTTTGATAGCACGTTGGTTCATCCAATCAAACAATACGATCGTTGGTCAATGAACGTTCACGCGCAGGACTGGACCGTGGTCAGGAACCGGTGCTTCACACTGGCGCCATCTCGTGTGGAGAGAGGAAACGTTGCACACTAGAGTGTCTCTTTGCAAATAAATGTCACCAGTGCGCTCAAATCGAAAACATATTGCATAGATTAATAACAAAAGAAATCAACCGTTGTACATTAGTTTTGTAGAAAGTCTGTTGAATGTCAGGTTTCTAATTTTGCTTTGAAAATAAAATGTTGCTTGATATAATGTCGGGTTCTTGAAACACAAGTAATACAATTAAATAAAACATTTAAGCAATGCTTGTTTGTTGTGTTGCGTTCATTAATATTATAGTCCGCTGCTGTAATATAAAAAAAAAATTCTTCTAACATTCGAGACCTGTCTGACCTCACCATGAAGCCCCGCCCATAATTTGCAGTTGTCCTCCAATTAGAACGCGCCTTCTTTTTCATTTCATCCAATCGGAACTCCGTATGCGACACAGACGTTCAGTGCGTGGATTTCTGATTGGTCGAGCGGCGTTCTGGTGTGACGCTATGCTTTACGCCGACGTTGGGGGCGGAGAAGGAGGGGCGACTCTAATGGCGCATCGCTGTCCGACCGATCCAGCTCTCCACAAATAAACAACAGCAGTACTTCACGATCTGGCCTAATTTGTTCTTTTGCCAGTTGCACCGCGCTGCAGCCGCGTTTAGCGCTTTTGCTCATTGAGCAGATCGCCTGGGCTTCCTTTTAGCGGCTGCTCGGAGCACAGAGGCCCAGAGGAAAGACGGCGGCTCGGTGAGTGAACAAACATGTAACCTGTATCTGTTAAATGAACAATGTTTCTGCTCGTAATGTTAGTCAATGAGGGGGTAGCTCGCCCCGAATCACACATTCCGTCATCATGTCCCCACCCCTGTGTTGCTTTAGACCTGCGTGAGTTTATTTCGGTCGTGAAACACAAAAGAAGATGTTAGGCAGAATGTTGGGGTCTGACAGTCTCAGTCACCGAGGATTTCAATGTATGTTTTGCCATAAATATATAAGGTCAATGGTGACTGAGTTCTTATTGTGGTGTAAATCTTCTTTACTGTTCGTCTAAAAAAGTCTTGCAAGTTTGAAACAGCATAGGGGTGAGTAAATAAAGAGAATTTGTTAAATATTTCGTGATCTATCCATATAATGGATAGAAGCATGTTGAATAAAGGAGCTGTAGGCCAGAAATATTACGCCTGAGTTTGTTTGTTTCCATTTTACCTTTTGCACCGTCTTTAGGCTTTTTATGGAGACCTTTTAATCAACCTTAAAGCTAAATAAAAAAAAGTTTGAATGTTTTTTAGGTTTTGTATCATATTTGGTGCATTTACCATATATTGTCACACAATGAGAATGTAGTAAAGCTCATTCTCAAAATAATAAACCGCAAATTAAGCAGAAATGTGCAATTTGTATTTATATGAAGAAAGAGTAAATTAAAATTTAGTATTTTTATTTTTGTAAGAAAATATCTGTGTACTTACAAAAAGTATATACATGTTGGTATCACACTGCATCTCCTAATAATGTTTAAGACAATATTTAATCCTTAGTTTTATGATTAAAAATTAACATTGCTCAAAAGCCTGCTGTATCTATGTTCTGATTCTTACATTTAAACAAGAAAAAACTGGTGCTGTCAAACAATTGATCGCGATTATTTGCATTCGAAATAAGTTTTTCTTTACATAATGTGTTTATGCTGTGTTTATTTATTATGTTTATATTAAAACACAAATGTACAGTATATATTTTAAAAGTGTTTACATGTAAATGCATTTATATATTTTTTCTTATATTTGATATTATATCTTAATACATTTAATATATAAACATAACATGTTTTTATTAAATGCATACGTGCATGTGTTTGTATTCATTTATTCTTAATAAATATACACAGTACATACAAATATATTATGTAAAGAAAAACATTTATTTTGGATGCAATTAATCTTTTGACAGCACTAAAAACCCACCCAAAATCAAGTAAGCCTAGTAAGTTGTTAAGTAAATTATTGTTACGTTTACACATAGGCACATGTATCATATCCTGAGTTGCATATATATTAATGAACTCAATCCCAGGACTGAAGACATATTGTAGATTATGTACAAAAGGTTTTTCAGCAGTTTTTTGAGAGGGGTTTGAAATGTGTATCTGTTTGCTTTTACGTGCTGACACAACCTTTTAATTCCTCCATGTTTTCTGTTCCCTATAGAGAATATGTAACAAACGTCAACATGGCGTCCAGGTTTAGTAAAACATATACACGGAAGGGTGGAGAGGCGAGCTCCAAGTTTGACGAGGTGTTTTCGAATAAGAAAGCTACGCTTAGCACCAAATGGGGAGAGACCACCTATAAGGCACAATTGGGGGTTAAACGGCCCTCGTTCAAACCAGAGGTTCCTGAACTGACTAAACGACCCCGCTTTGATGATGATGACAGCTCAGAGGACCCGTTTGGCTTTGATAGTGACGACGAATCCAAAACTGTCACATCAAGAGATACGGCACAATCTGAGACGGGCACAGATGCGGCAGGATCCAGGAACGAGCAGTTGAAGACTCAGACAGAAAAGCCCAGTCAGACCCCTGCATTGACCGCTGTGGGTACCTCCACCTTGGGAAGCAGCTTGAACATCAGCACCAGGGTGGTTGGTATGAATAGCCCAGGTAGGAAATTAAAAATCAACAAAGTTTGTTTGTGGAACACACTATTCATGCAGAAACGTGTTAATTACCTGAGACAGATCGTAAAGGGATAGTTCACCAAAAGATGAAAATGCAGTCTTTATTTATAATACTTGTTAATTTGGGTCCAGATAATGCATGTTTTAAAGGTTTGCAATCGCATGAGGGTGAGTGATTAATGACAGAATGACTCTTTTGGGTGAACTATCCTTTTAAGTCAAAGTCATTTTTATTGCTGATTGCAGTTTTGTGTTTTGGCTTTATACTTTTCAACTAAATTTAAATTTAAAATATATTTTTAATATCATCGTCATTTATGTCAATCCATTGAAACTTCCTAAAAAAAAAAAAAGGTTGTATAAAATACACTGTTAAAGTAATCAATTGGTTTAATCCAAGCTTGCTAGGGAGACACAATTGATGGAGCGGAAAATAGAGGATATTAAATGCATCTTAGTTTGTGTTCCAAAGACCTGAAAAGAGTCTTATGGACATGGAGTCGATGACAGAATTTTAATTTATGGGTGAACTACCCCTTTAAATTCATTTGTAAATATGTGTCATTGAGTGTGTCTGCAAAGAAATAGCCACATTATGGCTTTTCAGGTTTTTTTAAAAATCCTGGACAGTCATCATCACACAAGAAATGATGTCATGACACTATTATTATTATTATGCCTGTGCCATGGTTTTAATAAGCCCAAGCACTTGGCTTTAGAGTAATTTAGTGTGCTTTATTGACCTTATTACAGGGTACAGAATATGACAAAGATCCCTTCAGTCAGACCCATATTATGATGTCTGACTCATTATGATGACCTCATACCATTGTGCATTGGAGGGGTGAAGTCACTGTGTCTTTTTGCAGCAGGTTATACTGGTTTTATTCCTTGCTGATAATAGCAGTAGCTCTGCTGAAGTCTTCACTCTAAACTCAAGGTGCTCGTGTAAGCACACTAGTGTGGACTCTGGGGCTCAGCAGGATATTTTCAGCCGTACTTTCCCTCGACTCTTTAGCAAGGCTAATTACAACCATTAGAGGAGCAGTGAAACAAGGACTCAGGTTGTGATAGCCCTCTAAGGATCATAAAACTTCTAATAGTAATAATTATATCTACATCGGACTGTGACTGTGGAAACATTTATTCTCAGTGTTGTGCAAGTTACTTCCAAAATGTAATACATTATATATTACCTGTTAAAGTAATTCCTTACATTACAATATTACTGATTCAAAATTGTAATGCGTTACATGACTCCTGTATTACTTTTGAGTT